>JBBBDQ010000241.1:1375000-1682500 GCA_037127315.1 Ascarosepion bandense | reverse complement strand
AACAAATGTAACCGGAAAACTGTGTTGCTAAAAATTACTGTACATTTTTCCTGCTTCATGGCATTACAACATATAAAAAATTCCATTTGGGACAATTCTCACGTTCTAATGAACGCCAGCAATTTGTCAACTGTTATATTAGAAGCAAGAAAAATAATCTAACTGCACTGAAGAGTGGGATATAGTGAAACAGGCTTGTCTGATGATAAATTGAAAAAAAACAGTAGCATCTACACATCGTTCATTCAGTAATGAATTAGAACACTCTTAGCTACTGACGTGTGTTTACATGGGATATCACACGCTAAAAGTCTGACTTCATCTACCGAGCGCCCATAGCTCAGAGGTAGAATCGCAGACTGATGTCAGTTAGGTCGGATTTCAATCCTGGCTAAAAGCAATCTGTTGATTTTTAACCGGACTAATGAGCTGTGATACAGCGAAACAGATCTGTGTGCGGATGACTATATATATATATATATATATATATATATATATATATATATATATATATATATAGCCCAGAGGTACAGTCGCAGACTGACGCCAATTCGGTCGGGTTTCAATCCTGGGTTAAAAAGCAATCGGAGTCTAACCTTTACTGATGAGCTGTGATACGGCGAAACAGATCTGTCTGAGGATGACAATATATATATATATATATATATATATATATATACAGTTTACAAGTTAAACGTTATCAAGGAGGGGATAATAACAAGTTGATATTTATGTGTCTACACTATATATATATGTATGTGTGGAAAATGATCACTTGACTCACAACAAAATCAGACTGAATGATTAGATTTTGTATAAAGGGCTATTTGGTTAGGATGAAAACCTTTCCACGGACAATCTTTATATATATATATATATATATATATATATATATATATATATATATGCCAAATTGTGTTTTTGTTTTTTGTTGTTTTTTTGGCACATTTATTTCACTGTTTCTCCACGCAGTGAGTCGAAACGCTTCACGTCAACGGACGTGTCTATCATTTTATTTTTTCAATTATCATAGGTTTTTCGCCAAAGGTTTTTAATTTGTCGACGTCATTTATTCTAGAAAGTTGCATATTTTATTTCAGTTCAGTTTTTTGTTAGTTTATTTAGGAAATTCGTTATTCGCATGCGCAATGATGTTTCTGTCTTTTGTTGTTTTTTTTTATTATTATTTTTTAGAGGACGTCTAAGTTCCATGAGAAAAGTGACCAGCAACCTAACAGTCAGTTCGTGGCCAATGTATCTTTTATTTGAATATTCATAGTCATGTGTACTAACATGCTAACATGAATTTCTCCGTTCGTAATTCACCAAGTTTCTTTTTTTAGTGTCAATTCTCCATTTTGTTTTCTTTCTTTTAATCCCTACCAATCCCTGTCTCTCTCTCTCTCTCTATATATATATATATATATATATATCAGTATCAATAAACATCTTCTTGACTCTTCTTTCTCTCTCTCTCTCTCTCTCTCTCTCTCTCTCTCTCTCTTTCTTTCTTCATTTTTAAATATTTCATATCCACTTTCTTTCGTTCTTCCGCACCTCCTATCTGTTAATTTCTATCACAGTACTTATTTAGCTCTGGGTTAAAACAACTTTTCTTGTTTTTTCCAGCTTGGCCACATATATATTCCACTCTATTCACACACACACACACACACACACACACACACACACACACACACACACACACACACACGTGTGTGTGTGTGTGTGTGTGTGTGTGTAAAATATATATATATATATATTGATTGTTTAATTACTTAGTTTTGGTCAGAACAAAATTAGACCAGTGCACATTTGTATCAAAACGTGTTCAATACAATTATATTGTAGACTTTTTTTTATCGTGTCACCCCAAGCAAGGCATTCCACTGCCACTATAGCGCAGGGGGTTACATAGAGGCATTGGTTATAGGAAATGTCAGAATGAGGGTGATAGGCGACTTAGGATGTACATAGGGAGAGAGTGGGTGTGAGTTAGTGTGTTAGGAGGTGTCTATTGACCTTACATTTAAAATCCTGGAGGTTGTCGGGGAAACAAGCATGCAAACCTTTTTGAATATTTTCCATTTGTAAATGAGTTATTACGCGACCTAGGTTTCTACCATGTGTGGTGTCTTCAGGCGATTTGCAATAACTGATTTTACCGTTTACTGTTTTTGTTTTTTTTAAACGCTCACATAACGGTGGGTTTTTTTTTCAACGCTCACGTGGTAGGGGATATTTGAACACGCAATTTTTAAGATTACAAAAAATTATAACGTTTTCATCCATAGTAGGATGAACCTAATAGGTATTTTTGAGTATGGTGACTCTTAGTCATAATTTCTGTTCTTTCATTCAATATGTTTATTTTTGTTTGGGAATGGCATAATCTCTAACTTTTCTTCCTGGCACAACAGAATTATTTTTATAAATGGAATATACATATGCATATATATATATATATATATATATATATAGTCATCTGCAGACAGATCTGTTTTGCTGTATCACAGCTCATCAGTACGGTTATTGCTTTTAACCCAGGATTGAAAACCGACCAAATTGGCGTCAGTCGGTGATTCTACCTCTGAGCTATGGGCGCTCGGTAGAAGGAGGCAGACTGTTTAACGTGTATATTATCATTATACACGCCCAATAGCTGAGAGTGTTCTAATTCATTGCTGAATGTATGAACATATATTCATTGTTTATTTATATATATACATATATATATAACATATATGGATATTTTATAAACTTCCCTCTACTCTATGAAAAACTTCCCTCTACTCTATGATTTACCTAAGTCGCTTTCCCTCTATCCACTACATTAATTATGCTTTAATGTTATTTTTAAACCCCCGTTTTTATTTCTCTGTTAATTTTATATTCATATTTGATTCTTAATATCAGCCCAAATTAAGGTCGTATGATGAATATTCGGATTTAATTTGCTAAAACCGCTTACCTTTTTAAGAAAATTACCTCATACATATCTCCTGCTCTTGTCTCGTGCCTTTCGTCTGACCGAAATTTTATTTCTGACAGGAACTCAGTCCACACCGGGGTTGAAAAGACTAAGAACTGTATATTCGTCTGCCAAAATATGCTGTTCCCAAGATGAAAGTGATTTTGAATTTCATTGTTCATATATATATATATATATATATATATATATATATATATATATATACCTTTTGTTAAACCAATTGAAACAAATCGAATAATGACCTTCTAGGATGTTTCACACTTATTCTGATCACGTGCACATCGTCTTTTGGCGTTGTTTTTTCTTCCAACAGCATTTTCTTAACATCTGAACTGACAGATCCAGTTTGTTTCTTTGCCTTGATGACATGTCTGACAGGCGAAAGGCTGACACCAACAATATCCGCAATCACTCTGTAAAAAGTAACTTTCTGCTCCTGCAGTGTTACATTTTCTGTACGCTTCCTTAAAATATTGTCAATTTCAGTAAGATAATTAATCGACAGTCTAGACAGTAGTGTGTCTGGGCGGGATAAAAATCTGATGTAACCACGTATGACGCAATATTTTTCAAGGGTAAATAAATTTCATTATACACACGAAAATAGATTCATATTAATGCACACCACCGTAAAGGACCTTATCCGAGGAAATATTGGTATCAATTACACCCTGACACTCTACTGGGTCTACAACTAAAATTATGGCAAAAGAAAGGAAAGGAAAATAGTGGTTTTAATTAATTTGCATAAGGATATATATATATATATATATATATATATATATAAACAAAGATGGTATAATTGTATATATATATATATATATATATATATATATATATATATATATATTGCCATCCGCAGACAGATTTGTTTCTATTAATAAATACTAAAAACAATCGGTTTGCTCTTTATATATTTCATACATTAAAATAAGGCACGTATTAATTCAAAAAATACAAACTAAAAAATTATTTTAAAAATAGAATAGCGCAACTAGGTTTATTAATCTTTGCAATTTTGGACTCGTAAATTTCGTTTTCACTTAATTACTATATCATATCCAATAAATAGCTCTTTACACAATTCTTTTTTCTGATTAGTTAAAAGGAGCACACACTGAAATTTAATATCTTCTCACATACATAAATAGCAAACCGATTTTTTTTATTTCGATGTAAATCATTTTCACAACCGACATCCAACATTGCCAAAAATTTCGGTGTCGCAATGTACTTTAATTCATAATTCTATGATTATATTATGCTTTACAATAATTATTGTATTGAGCACTTTTTCTAAAGAAGTAAATGCTAGGGAACTTAAAATTCCTGTCGAGTTTATTATATTTACTGCCGCACCAATGCCCTCAGGAAATACCCATTTCTTCTCCCGCTCAGATGTGTATAAATAGCAGGCTTTATAGCCTAGCATGGCAAACGGTCTAAGAGAAGCACCGCCCCCCATATATATATATATATATATATATAGTGTTATGAGAAACAACTCTCCCCTAACGATTGATTGACTCATCACACAAAAAATGGTAAAGAAAAACAACAACATGACTGCTGAACGATACATCAATTGTAGACTGTAATTTGTTATCCAACCCAATCCTGCTGTATCCTGGTCGATGAGAATAAAAGAAAAACAAATATTGTTGTATTTCAAAATATATTTAACTATTTGTTATATTTTGTTGTTCCTAATATTTGGGGTTACAGCATACACACACACACATATATATATATATATATATATATATATATATATATATATATATATATATATATACATCCAAAGAAAAAGGATACCTGAGGTCTAAAATTATTTTTTTAATTTAAAAATCTTTATTTAATCTTTTATTTTTTTATTCCATGGTAATTGAATCAGTTAATTTTTGCAGTAAAGAAAATACTTTCTGTATTTCAAAACAAATTTAAATTCATTAGATTGAGCGTTTATTGTAATTGCCAAAACTTCCTGATTTTAGTCATATTTACAATTCTCCCAGCTCAGCTCATGGACTGAACATGTCAGCCACGACAAAATTCACGAAACAATAACAACAGGAACACATATATTTAACATCAAGAGGAGGCATCTGAAATTTATGGTGGGCATAACGAGGAAATAGGGCTTGGTAACTTTGATGCACATAGGATAAATTGATGGTAAGATTGCCAGAGTAAAGCAACAAGCAAGAGCGAATTGGTGACGGAGCAAGGTTTAGGAGAGAAGGACATATGACAAAAGTTATGAAGAGCTGCTGCAATGAAGAGAAAATTGTGAAGAGTCATCATCACCAACGTTCAGAAGGAACACGGCAAAAAATGTTTCGCATCTTTGAAGGCATGGGATTGATTGAGTGGAAAGTGCCACTCCCATAAAATCACGATTCCCGCTTGCAAAAATGGTGTCAGTTTTCTGATGCTTACGCGCACTACCCCGAGACAAAAAAGACCTGCTTTCCGACAAAAACCACCTTCGTAAATCGCCTCTTCTCGCTCACTAACAATCTTTATAATAATTTCTTACATGTTTACTATCGAATATAGAAATTTAGCATCTAACTGAAAACTGGTTTAAATATAGATCTTTCCAGTTTTAACTGTGAGTGTTTAATACCTGAGAAAGAAAATAGCCATAAAATATGTATACATTGAATGTTATAATTTTTCTATCGTTTGTTAAGTAAGAGTTTGGAAAAAAATTTTCTTCACAATCAGACTAAATTAGACAGGATTAATTATTTCATATAATCGCACGGTAGTTCTATTTTAAGATTAAATCAGACTAAATTAGGTAAAATTAATTATTCCACATAAACGCACGCTAGTGTAATTCTAAGACAACATTTCTTGACATTTTAATGTGTTTGTGTACATGCTTATGTGTTAGGTTATTAATATTACTCTCGCTTCCCTCTCTCTCTATCTCTCTATCTCTCTATCTCACCTCTCTCTCTCTCTCTCTCTCTCTCTCTCTCTCTCTCGCTCTATCATCATTTTTTGTTTGTGTAAGCGGCGACCAACAGTGACAGCGAACAGTTTGTCGCAGTCATTCTTTGCCTGGCGGATTCGTGACAACACACAAACACGTTCGCACGCGTTCGGGCTCCCGACATTAAACCTCGACCTTGTGTCAGATCCATGGCTTAGTGGGGAAGACAAAGTAAATATTCATACGCACACAGACGCAGTTTTAGATTTTCTTTTCGTTTAGGCATTTTCTTCATATAATAGCCACAAAATTTGTTTGCTTCGTCTATCATTCTTTTGAACAATTTCAGCAAAATTTATCTCAGTCAACATTTTACTGTGCGAAGTTAAAACAAAATTATAAAAATTATAAATTAAAACAGTTCAATATTATTTTTTCTTGATGGCTTATGTCATCATTTTGTCATCGTTTCGCCCCAAGCAAGGCATTTTACTGCCACTGTTGTGCAGGGGGTTACGTTGGAGGAAAGTTATTCGAAAGAGTGACAGGTTAGAGGGGTTGTCAAAAAGAGGGTAAGAGAAGGATGAAAATACTGATGAGAGTGGGGTGGACGGAGAAAGGAGCATGAGAGAGAGGATGCAAGTTAGTGAAACAGGAGATGACTAATGACTTTACATTTGAATTCTTGAAGATTGTAGCTGTCGGAAAGAAAGGAAGCGGAAGGGAATTCCACAGGCGGGAAGTGCGAGAAAAGAAGCTGATGTAGTAGAATTTGCGTTTACAATTTATTGGTTTCACAGTAAAATGGTGGGATCTAGTTGCTAATCTTGTGGCTCGAGTAAATTCATATATAGGAGGTACCTGTGAGCTATGTTCATCGGAGCAGAAGCCGCGAAAGTATTACATTGAAACAGATACACTTTGTAGTCTGACTATTCGAGATGATGACTAGAATGAGACTCGTCAGCCAATCTTGCCCTAGTTCTACCACAGCTGATCATGCTGCGGTTCATTTGCTAAATATACAACCTTAATGTGTTGTGCGGTGTGGTTTAGTGCATAACATTTTGGAATTAGAAATCATAGAGCCAAGTTCAAATTCCAGTCGGGTTCGTTACATTCTCTTACATACAAATACCCTCGGAAAAGGTATGAATACATGTCTTCTCCCTCCAGCTAAGCGTACCTTTTGTTGCTATTGTTTCTAGAACTTATTAATTGCTCACATGTTTGGTCTATGTTATTCTCTGAATCATTCTGTAGTATCAAATTTTTTTGCTCCAAGTTTGGTCTCCACCTGTGCAAGAGATTGTCCAGCATTCATTGCCATAGATGAAGATACTACATGACAGGGCACACTGGGTCTTTGAGACTTGGTTGTCAACCAGTCAATAGCAGAACAAACAACTGTGGAAAAGTTTTCTGCCTAGCCAGTCATGAATCGAAAGTACCGTGATCAGTCAAGCGTGCATCAAGTATGGCACTTGACTTAGGGTACACATGACGTAACTATATACAGGATGTGATGGGTAAATTGTCTTCATTTTGTCTTTAATTCCGTGCATTGCTTTCATTTTGTCGACTGTACAGAATAGTAGGGTCAGTTGGGCACAGTCTGTGGGATAAAGAGCACCATGACGCAATTTACTCTGCCGGGAATTTGGAAACTGCATGCAGTACTGATGGATATTCGCGCCAGAAGCTCTAATACGAACATTTGGTGCCAATATGAGGAGAGTGTAGAATATTAGGAAAGAGATGTATGAGTCAAATGATGATTATGAAGGTGTTTGGAATGATCAGTAGCGATGGCAACGTTATGCTTCCATTAATCTTTCTACGGGGCCTCAGATTCAACAGGGAAGCCTACATCAACTGCCTTGAGGAGGTAGTGCTGCTTTTGTCCAAGAATGTGGATATTGGAAGACAATATGTCCAGCGAAATGACTCTGCACCATGCCACATAAGCAGAAAAACTCAATCAAGCACATCAGCCCTTGCGTCTAGCCACCTAAGTCACCAATCTGTAAACTTCCTTGATTACTTTGTGTGAAACGCAAATAAACGATAGATAAACAAAACTCCTTGTAACACCAAAGATGAACTGAAAGCAAGGATTATGACAGAATTCACCAACTTAAACAAGGAGACCCCCAAGAATAGATACAGGACATTCCGAAAGATTCCTCCTGGCTAAAGCTTATCACATACCATCCAAAAACTCCCACACTATACGGTCTCCCAAAAACACATAAACCAAATATACCAATGAGAACTATCATATACAGAATAGGCAGTGTCTTACGTAAAATAGCGGACAAATTAAGCAAAACCTTAACACCACTTCTCGGCACAATCAGTCCGTCACATATAAAAAAACTCTGTTGACCTTCTGAACAAACTAAAAAACATAGAAATAAAAAAACAAACACATGACAAGTCTGGACATAAAATCCTTATACACAAATGTTCCTATAGATAAATGCTTAAATCAATTAAAACACACTTAACAAAAACAAAAATAAAATTACCTCTACCTACAAAGAAAATCATAAAACTATGCTATCTCATTACTAAGCAATGTTTCTTCATTTTAATGTCTATTTCTATAGACAAAAATTTGGTTTACCAACGGGATCGCCTCTCAGCGGCGTTCTCGCTTGTTTATTTCTAGAATTTCTGAAAAGAGATTGTTTCAGAAACATTTTACCACCAAATTCCTCCTACTTTAGATTTATAGACGACTCCCCTCTAATCTATCCAGAAACTACTAACATAGCAGATTTTGTCAACAAACTGAATAACATTGAACCTACTATAAATCTTACCTTCGAAACTGAATCTAATCATAATCTTCCTTTGCTAGATATCATATTACACAAAAATAACAACAAACTCGCTTTTGACGTCTACAAAAAAGCTACCAACAAAACCGACCTGATAAATTTCTACTCCAGCCACTCTTCCAAAATCAAATCTGGTATTATTATAGGTTTCTTTTTAAGAGCACTAAGAATATGCAGCCCCCAGTATTTAACAAAAGAAGAAAATACATAGAAAGCACATTCAGAAACGTACATTACCCATATCACTTTATTCACAATGCAAAAAGAAAGGCACATAATATATACAACCACAACAAAAGAAACACTGTTAACAATAATAATCTAAACAATAACAAATACATCATACTACCAACCGACTCCATTGCATCTAATATCCAAAACAATCTATCTCATATAAAAAATACATACATAGTAACAACCACATCGAAAACTATTATGGACATTATCAGATCTAAAAATAACAGAAATCAAAATGATGAACAAGTAGGTTTATACAGAATAAATTGCCTGGATTGTTCCTCCATGTACATCGGAGAAACAAGTAGAAAACTAAAAAACGTATATATGAACACAAAAGAGACATGACTAATAATAATCTAATAAATGCATTAATGATTCACAGAAATAAATTCAACCACAATTTCGATTTTAAAAATACCACACTAATAAAAAGAGTAAACAGTATATTCAGAAGAAAACTTCTCGAGAGCGGCGCCATCCAGTACTACCAAAACATCAATTTGCTCCCCAGATTTTTCCCAATCCCACCTTTACTTATGGAAATTATACTAAACATACTAACATACATAACAAAAATTTCAAAGAAAACGATTGAATCCCCTTCATTTTAATATCTCGTGACTTTTCACTACCCATGAAGGAATTCCAAAAACTAAAATATTCTGTTAATATTTTGAAATGGTTTGTGAGCGTTCTTGTGGTTGCCAACACTGTTTGTTTATAGATACGTAATTTAGAATAAAGCTCATTTCGTCTTTTTGCCTTGATAAAGTCCATCACAGGACGAAACGCGTAGGCGATTTAAAATACAGTTTTCCTCTTGTCTTTATTTTATTTAACCATCCTGTCCTTAATCTCAGATCATAACTGAGTATATTTTTCACACACACACACACACACACACACACATATATATATATATATATATATATATATATATATATATAATCAACAATACTCAGAGCTTTTCATGTATAAACTAGTAAATTTTATATACAACGGTTTTATTATAATAAGGAGCATATCTGTGTGCGCGCGTGTGTGTAAAAGTTATTGTTAAAGTTGAAATAGCATTAATTCATGATGACAAATTTGTATGGTTATAGCAATTCGTAGAGAGAGGTTTATTTTTTATTATGTTAGATATTTTTTAATTAAGAATTTAACAGGAAAGTTTATATAAAGGGAATTAAGTTCTATACTAGCCATGAGTCATAATCATTGCGCTTAGTTTTTGACCAGATGGGCTGAATTTTTATATGTAATGGGCATATTTCTTCAAGGAGATGTGGCTACATTTTCGTTATGGCTTTCTAGCAACCAACACCTGATATAATGAGGTGCATCGGAATTCATAATTTGTGGCTTTTAGGTAGACCATAAAATTTTGCTCTTCAAGGATGGTATTCTATTATTTCACTAACGTGATTTGATATTTAATGGAACTCTGAAATGTCATCGGTTGACAAAGTAAGTATTTTCAAATATAATCTGTTTGGTAATTTGGTCAAATTTTGTTAATTGGTTTCTTTAGGCGGATACACATTCACTCCTTCCTCGTATGCATCGTATAGTTTCAGAAACAGACAACTTCGAATTTCAAGTTTGTCTGAAGAGGATGTTCGTGTGCGTGCCTTTATCGTTTACTCTACATAGTATTAATTACTACTGAGATACACATTTTTGGTGATCCCATAAACTGGCAGAATTATGTTTTTAATTTTTTAATTTTTTTAATTTTTTTTTAAATTTTTTTTAATTTTTTTTAATTTTTAATTTTTTTAATTTTTTTAATTTTGAAATTTTTTTAATTTTTTTAATTTTTTTAACCAATGATTTATTCGAGTTGCGTATCAAAATTAATTCAATTTTCGTAAAACTATTTGTGCCATTGGAAGGAACAAAAATGATAAAAATTTAAAAAAATGTACGTTTGTCCAATCTGGAGAAATGTAGATGTTTATGTTTCAAATTCTATTTTTAGCGAATTTGACCATGAATTACATCAATAGAAAAAATATTGGTAATTAATGATACACGGTCATACTCAATTTGCTTTAAATTTCTAAATTCAATGCATTAGACATATTTATTAAATACTAGCAGTATAGCCCGGCGTTGCTCGGGTGTAAAGAAAGTTTTTATATATATATTATCGATTTTCTGCACTACTGTAAGAACTGCAACCTTGAAATTACTGAATATCGTTTCTTATGTCTTTGTCTATGAGTGTATCAAATTTTATCAAAATCAGACCACTCCTTCTTTTACCCGATTTTTCGATACAAAACCTAGCCAAGCACATTCGTAGACGCTTATAGTACAAATGTGTAAATTTTCAAGAAAATCGGTTCAGCTGTTTCGGAGTCTATAGGTAACGGACACACGCGCACACACATACACACACACACACACAGATAAAGTTCTATTTATAAATAAGTTTAGATTTCTATACTTATAGCATTGATAGCGGAATTTATTTAATTAAATATTTTTTGTTTAAACAGAAATTGGGAAACATATTCCTGACATTGAAATTCACTAATCTCGATGGAAAATGCTGTTTGATCAGGAATATGTTTTCTGATTTCAATAAAGTTTGTGATTGTTTCTTTAGCTGCATATCAACTCCTGATTGGTCATTTAATCCCGACATTTAATTTTCTTGAGAGAATTAGTAATTTAATTTACAAAAATGGATTGCTGGTAATGCCTTTCCTTTTTATGTATTGCTGGAATATAAAAATACATTTTCATAGTAAAAACTATGAAAATGTATTTTTATATTTTCATAACTTTTTGACCCCAGTTTTGGCTGGTTAACTATTTGCCCAAACGAAATGATTGTAACAACCGACATATTGAAATTATTTGTTTGGACATAACTTTTAATCGATACTCGTATTTGAGTAAATATTCTGTTTTTAATCAAAGGTTGTTTGTTCCAAAGGTTGTCATAGAACATGCTCACACGATCTAAAAATGCTTCCGGATTATTGGTTTCAAATAGCCTCCGGCAATTAAATCCAGCTTTAAACCAGAGAATGTGTGTTTGCGGAAAACTGATGCCTTATAACCAGCTATTTCGGTCAGATGAAGATTGACTGTCCGGCAAGGCGATCCATCCAGGGAATAGAAAACCTTGATTTTAAAATTCAGCTGCCATGCTGTCATATCCTAAACGTAGAAAGTGCTATGTAAGTGGTTCTTCGAGGACTGTCAATGTAAGGCCCTGTATTCATTTTAATCTTGTCGATACGGCCATATATAGGGAGCATATAACGTGGTGCAACAACCAGCTTTGCACCCTGGAGAAGTCCTTCCAATCTCACAACCAAAGGGCTGAATTTTGCAAACGGCCGTCCAGTGCTTTCTGCATTCTGTTGATGTCGAATAAAAAGCTCAATAAATTACTTAATAATTGTTCAAATCCTCCTACTACTTCTGTCATATCTCTGTGCTTTACCCAGCTTAACATGCTATGGATTTAGCGGCTTGTGTTGGAGAAGTCGTGGCTTTGGGAGGTACTGTCCTACTGGTAAAGGAGCTTGGATGAATGAGCTCCACCACGGAATTTGTGAACGGGCGGCGCTTCATCGAGTTTAATTCGTCAACTTTTCGTCACCAGGGCCCGTGTATGGGCTCGGTTCCTGGTAGTGGATGCGCACTGCTGATGAGTCCTAAATATAGGACGAAACGGCCATCCAGTGCTTCCTGCATTCTGTTGAGGTCGAATAAAAAGTTCGATGAATTATTTAATACATATATAATTTGTACAGCAAAATATCTTTCGTTAAATATGAAAAGAAAAAAAAATTCATTTGTATTTTATTTAACGTTCATACATATTGTTTATATGTATCTAACTCTGTTCATGTCTATTTATCTTTCTACCTATTTATCTATCTATGTATTTTAATCACTTCATAACTATCTAATTTCGTCACTTCGTATGTATCTGTCTTATAGATCTAATCTAATCTAAACTTATTTATAAATGGAACTTTGTCTGTGTGTGTGTTTCTGTGTGTGTCCGTTACCTATAGACTCCAAGGCGGCTGAACCCATTTTCTTGAAAATGTACACAGTTGTACTATAAGCGTCTGCGAGTGTTCTTAGCTAGGTTTTGTGTCGAGGTACCCCGATAAATATCAAAATTCGATAATAAAAAAAATCGGGTTATAGAAGGAGTGGTCCGATTTAATCAAATTTGATACACTCATAAAAAATACATAAGAAACGATATTCAGAAGTTTCAAGGTTGCATTTCTTACAATAGTGCAGAAGATCGATAATATATATATATATAAAAGGCAAGATGTTTGTGTGCTTGTTTGTTTATCTGCCTGTATGTGTGTATTTTTTCAGCCCTTTTATTTTAGTTTTTGCTTCGGGTTTGGCTCTAAGTAGATATAATTGTAGTTCTTAGTCTCAGCCATGATACCATTTACTCAGAGGACTTATTTAGCCTTCAAAATTCAGTTTACGAAGAAAAAAACCTATTTGATATCGATACCAGGAAATCAAAATTTGACTTACATCCATTCATTTTTCTTTCAGTCTATGGTTTCGCTTTAGCTGGAAACAACTTTTTGCTTTTTAGTCTTTCGTGCCAACGTCCAAAGAGTCTGAGCTCCAGGACCAGGGATTAGTTTTAAATCTTTCATTACACCCGAGCAACGCCGGGTTATACTGCTAGTACGAGATAAAAGTAGGTCAGGCATAGATAGAATTAGAATAACAAATGGATGATGGTGCAATAGAAAGATGCACAAAATTGTATCTAAATATAAATATAACGTAAGACATTTGAATGTGAGAAAAGAACGATCAGTGGACACAAAATCATTTTATCCTAAAATGAAATATTTGATTGAAAAAATGCGTGCGTATATTATCAGAAAAGCTGACAAATCAATTAGTCTATCAATAATGTGTTCATAATGCATGCTTAGGAGTTTAGATAAAATTTCCGCTTTAAAACCAATATGGTGACACTTCATAAAACAGACACTGGAAATTGATGTTTGCCTGCTTATTACAGGCCAATAAAAACAAATATAGCAGCCACCCATCATTCGTCTGGTCTCTTCATTATATCATTTCAATGGTGATCATAGGTGCAAGCCTTTCATACTTTATTTCAGCATGAAAGATCACAGCAATCATTACCCGGAATGAATGATTAGAGTAGATTTCCACTGATGCGTGCGACTAAAATCAAATTCTTTCCCCGGAGCCAGCGTGCTGAAGTTGCTTCGAGATTAGAGGCGGAACTACCAGATATACGACGTTCGTGTCATTAAACTATAACGAGGCTTTGTTGTAATATTTAGCATAAATGTTTATTAATATACTTAGATTTATTAAGAATACATCAAATTTAACTAATGTTTCGATATAAGTAGTAACATAGTTAATGTCTCGTGATTTCCCAATGTTGTAGGGTCACCACAGTACTACAGTAGAAGTGGTGTGCCCTGGGCAAGATAGGCTGACAGGGCCCAATCATCTCCAGGCTCTAGTGACAGAAAATCTAAAATATATATAGGATATCAGCAGGGGCTAACCTTTCCATAATACATAGACTTCTATTCAGTCTAATGATTCTATATACATAATGACAGAGGAAATACTAAATGTATATAGAGAAAGTAAGCAGAGGCCAACATTTCTATAAGATATATCCGAAGTTACGTATTACGTATAATTCCCATTCTGCGTTTCGTATCTAAACATATGCGAAAAATACGTAGTGAGAACTGGATAAATTGATAATAATCACCTCCCGTTGAAATCAAAACGAGGAATACATTTAAACACAGATATTTTATGTCTAGCAGAGAATGGTTTTTAAACTTACTTAAGCTTTTATCAATAAGATGGTGGAATATCGTACCCTCCATTATGGCAGAACTATTTTTTGTTGAGTCACTGCTTTCTAATATAAGTTTCATTAGACGAATTATCTTTTTTCGATGTCCACCTCCATAACATTGACACTGTATTCTGTAATATCTTTTACCACAACTTTAGGAGTTTGCTTGGAATCATTGTCTATTTACAGAACCTATCAAGCCTTTGCAGGTTATTTAAAGCTAGAAACTTTTTTTAGCTTCTAAGAATTTCTATGGAGATAATAATGGCTTGAGTGATAAAAGTTTAATAATATAAACCTATTTAAAAATGGAACTTTGTCTGTGTGTGTGACTGTGTGTTACCTATAGGCTCCGAAACAGCTGAACCGATTTTCTTGAGAATTTACACAGTTGTACTATAAGCGTCTGCGAGTGTTACTAAATATCGAAGATCGATAATCGAAAAGATTGGGTTATAGAAGGAGTGGTCCGATTTTAATCAAATTTGATACACTCATAGACAAAGACATAAGAATCGATATTAAGTAATTTCAAGATTTCAGTTCTTACAATAGTGCAGAAATCAATTATATATATATATATATATATATATATATATATATATATATATATAAAGCAAAATGTTTGTGTGTGTGTCTGTTTATCTGTTTTCAGCCCTTTTATTTTAGTTTTTGCTTCGGGTTTGACTCTAAGTAGGTATAATTGTAGTTCTTAGTCTCAGCCATGATACCATTTATTCAGAGGACTTATTTAGTCTTCAAAATTCAGTCTACGACGAAAAAAACTTGTTTGATATCGATAGCAGATTATCAAAATTTGAATTACATCCATTCATTTTTCTTTCAGTCTACGGTTTCGCTTTAACTGGAAACAACTATTCCTTTTTTGAGTGATAATCGTCCAAAGAGTCTGAGCTCCAGGGCCATGGATTAGTTTTAAAGCTTTCATTACACCCGAGAAACGCCGGGATATACTGCTAGTTAATCCAAAGATGAGTGAAGATGAGTTCGATTTATTACTTTCTCAAGCATATTTCTGCTTAAGCGATTATAAAGATCCCAATGGATATTGAAACCCGGTTGTACGGTTAACAGTTTCGAGGCATTATCCATTACACCACCCGCACATTATTCAAGCTCTTGGGTGTTCCCAAACTGTCACCCATGTAGGTACTGACCAGACTTGTAGTTTCTTAAACTCGGTGCTACTTTGAATCATTCTCCATTTGCAAAACCTGTCTGTTGATTTCTTGAGACGTTACTCTAATATCATTTTGTAATTTTGGTCGTTCCTTCTTTGTCACGTCTGTTACGCTCTGCCATTCAGTCAGTTAAGTCAGTTAAGTGCCATGCGTGATACACGCTTGGGCGATCATGTCTCGAAAGAGACATGACTGACTGGGCAGAAGATTATCCCGCAGTAGGTTGCCATTGCTTTCTGCGGTAGACTGGTTGCCGACCAAGGCTATAGAACCCAATCTGTCCTATTATTTAACCCATAACTGGAGGGAAGAGACGGATTACTACCTTTCCCAAGGGTACTTGCGCGTAAGTGAATGCAATGAATTCAGCTGGAATTCGAACTCGGTTCCCCGATTTCTCGTTCCTTGCCGATATCCACTGCGCCACAATGCTCTGCCATTACTTAAGATAAATAACGGACCATTCTGTTTTGATTGAGCAGAAAGACGGAAAAATATATACCAGAAAAGCTGATTGCTGACTTCATCAGAAAAAAAAGAAAGAGAGAAAAAAGAAAGAAAGAATATAGCACGTATATCCGGTGTTTAACGTTTCTTTTAATGAAAACAAAAAGCGTGTCGATTTTGAATAATTTCATTTGTACCGTCTCTTTTCTTAGACTAATGTCCCTCATTCTGAATTACGTTTGTTAATGCGGTCAATAAAAAGAAGATTCAAAAAATGCAATTGTTAATTGTCAAATACATCCAAGCGCCCACTATGGAAGCGACCATCTCCCTGGTTTAGCAAACTGTTATGGTAATTTACCCATGCACACATGAACTACTCCAAATTATAAATAAGCAGCAGTTTCTGTTTTGTGCGAGAGAGGCCCATTCTAGCAAATAGCTCTGACAGCCTGACCAATACAGTCACACTGGTGATCTTCTCATGTTGTATCTGTTTGTACTAATGTTCTTTGTTAATCTTTTTGTTTAACTCTATTTTGTCTTTGTGTCTTTATTTCTGGCGCCTAACCAGGCTACAAAAACTTGGCGACGAGGACTCTTAAGGACTCTTGAAGTCCCCAAAAAAACTGCGTGGAAATTGTCAATATTGATTCAACATTTGATGCACACGAAATCGATTTTTGCTTTCATTTGTTCTATTCAACAGTACTTGGCAGTCCAGAAAGGAAACAGAACGAAAAAAAGTTTATAAACTTACACTAAACTTGAACGCAAGCCGCTAAACTACGCGATTTCATTTTTTTTTTCTAGAGAAAAAAGCACCCGTGATTCTCTGAGTGAGTAAGAAATTAAAGCTTTTTTTTATTCATTTTAGTTAATTTTTTTTATTTCAGTTTACTATATTTTGTTTTGTAATTGTATTCGGTTTAATTCTAAAGAAAATAAAGACACGGTCAAACATGGACGAGTTTAAATTCGCCATGCTCGAAATTCTTTATTTCCAACTTGTACAGCAAAACCAACAGGAACTTAAATGGCAAGAAGAACGACTTGAAATGCTAAAGCAAGCTGAAAAAGAACGGCTTGAATTTTAAAAACAAACAGAAATCAAACATGAAAAAAACGTATAAATTCTACTTCAAACTCAACAAGTACAAAGAAACTTGCTTGAACTAGCAAATAGGGTACAAATTAGTGAAAACAAAAATGAGTTTTTACAAAATACTATCTGAGTCGCAATATACATTTTTACACATTCTCCTGACGAAGATATAACTTCCGCCTCCTATTTTAGAAGACTCGACGATTTTTACGTCACAAATTGCATAAAGTACTTATACTCTAAGAAAGTTCGCCTTTTTCTTCACCACAGAGCACACCAAATTGTGAACTATATTTTACTCCTTAAAACAAGCGAACTGACATTTACTGAAGAAGTTAAATTTCTTACAGAACATTTTAGTTCAAAAACTTTACTCTTTCATAAGAGATGGAAGTGTATGAAAGGAACATATTCGTAAAGTCTTCTTAAGGATTCAGAAGTACGAGTTCAAATTGTATGAATCCAAATGCGACTTTGTTATGGAGAGGATTAAATACTTAGGACATATTATCGATAAAGAGAGCATAAGACAAGATCCAGAACGTGCTACAGTAATCAAGGACATGCCAGCACCCGAAAATGCCTCTACCTTACAAAGTTTCATAGGATTGGCAAACTAGTACCAGGTGTTTTATATCGAATATGCACAAATTACGTGCTCCGTTAAATGAACTCTTGAAAAAAGACAAGGGAGGGGACACTTGAATGTCAAGAAGCATACGTAAAAATAAATGTCTGACGTATTTCTCACCCACTGTAACCCAGACTTGGACATTATATTTGCCAGTGACGCTAGTTCGTATTGCATTAGAGCATGTGTTATGCACAAGATGCCAAATGGATTTCAAAAACCAAGAGATCATGCGTCGAAAACGCCTCTTCCTGCTGAAAAGAATGACTCGCAAATTGAGAAGGAATTGTTAGGGATTATTTTCGCAGTAACGAAGTTTTGCCGGTACATTCACGGTAGACACTTTACATTACAGACGAACCATAAACCGTTACTAAATATCTTCGGTTCTAAAAAAAATTTGGCTGTGCATACAGCAAATAGTCTGTGGAGATGAGGATCAATCCTTTTAAATTATAACTTTAAAATGGAGCTCCTACCGTCTAAAAGACCCTGTCATGCCGACGGTCTGTCCAGATTTATCCCCAAACAGAGAACCTCTTGAAGATTCTGTGATTGCTTCTCTTCGGACAGAAGGAGAATTTAAAACCACATTATGCAATACAGTAAGGGAGCTCCGCGTAACTCTCGACCAAATCAAACAATAAGCTCTAAACGATAGGTTTATCAGGCCAACCAAAACGAGAATTTGTGAAAAGGACCAACAAACTTCAAAAATGTTCTCTTTATGCGACGAAGTACTGCTATATAGTGAGTGAGTCTTCATTCCTCATAACACTAGAAAGAAGAATTCTGAAAGATTTCTGTTGTGGATTCCAGGTGAGAAACCACACAAAATAATAAATAACAAAAACAGAAATGGAGATAGAAAAGGTAAGTTATATTGAACACGATATACAAACAGGAAACACGGGTTAGTCAATTCAGGAATCCTATTAGTAGAAATCAATATATACAACGTAAACAGACATGAGTACATTTACTTAGTTTTTAGGGAATGAAAGTGTTGTAGATTCCGGGTGAGAAGCCACACAAAATAATAAATAACAAAAACAGATATGGAGATAGAAAAGGTAAGTTATATTGAACGTAATATACAAACTGGAACACGAGTTGGTCAATTTAGGAATATTATTAGTAGAAATAAATATATAGTGAAGTGAAATAGTATGTTCGAGAAACTGATTCTAGCTGAGTGGAGCTCACAGCAACTCATCTATAACTGTGATTCCAGATCCAACTCCAACTAAACAACTCACCAGCTTACATCTGACTTGCTACATTACTTTGCTGTTCTCTCTATCGGAAGGATCATATGTATACTCAGGCGAGTCCATTATTATGTACAAAGGGGCGATCCCCAACAATTTTTCTGCTGGTCACTAAGGAATTACAAGGATAAAAAGCCTTGTGCGGAGTTATGTATGCTGACCAAATAAGGATACCGAAATACATCTAAAAATCCTGTAATGGTTTTGCCTTGGCAAAGTAACTTGGCACCTCCAAGTAACTATAGTCCTTGGTCCAAAACGGACCATCAATGGTCTCGGATTCATGTAGATTTTGCAGACCTTCTAGACAGATTCTGCTATCTTATAATAGTAGATAGTGGATAGTAGTAGATGGCTTGAAGTTCTTAGATGTAGAAATCCATGTACAGGAGTAACAATCAGTTCCCTTTACGAACTGTACGCCAGATTTTGGATAGTCGACTGTTTAATGTCAGACAATGAGACATAATTTACGTCCGGTAATTTACATCTAGATCAATCATATCACCGAAAGTCTAACGGACAGGCCGAGGGCTTCGTTTACACGCTGAAAAGAGCTCGGAAGAAAGCTAAGACCACACCCACAGATACAGCTCTATGACAGTTCCTTCAGGTGTATAGAATCCTGCCCAACGACAGCATCATTGCCGACAGCAACGAAAACCCAGAAGACTTAAGCAGATCGATTTTCATAGCACTGCCTAATAAACCAGGTGAAAATGAATGTGATCTCCTTCGAGCAATCAGCTTAATGAGTCTCATAACAAAACTCATTGTTCGAATTCTGATAAATAGAGCACGTAGCAGCATCAGCCTGGAAGTAGGATAAGAACAGTTCACATTCATCAAGGGTAATTGAACAAGAAACGCGATATATATGCTTAGAATGCGATTAGAAAGGGCAACAGAAATGCAAAAGGACGCGTACCTGTGTTTCATTGACTACGCAAAGGCATTCGACAAATTACGCCGCAAGCACCTGATAGAGACGCTCGGCAACCTTGACATATTCGGAAAATACCTTAGATTAATAACAAACTTGTACTGGCAGCAAACTGCCTGCACACGGACAGGAAACGAGTTCAGCAGACATACAAGGATAATATTCTCACTGGATCTGTTTAACCTATATAGCCAGACAGTTATGAGAGATCTGGAGATCCTCCCAGGATTCGTCGTTGGCGGCCTCAATCTGAACAGCATACGATCCGCAGATGGCACAATGCTGATAGCAAGTACAAGAAAGAAGCTACAAGACCTCCAACAGGAAGTAGTTTAAAAAAGCGGAAATAAAGGACTACATATAAAATGCAAGAAAATTGAATGCAAGGTAATCAATTAAAAGCAGAGCTCAAAATTCGAAATACAAGTTGTTGATACTAAAATCAAAGAGATGCAGAAATTTAAATACATGGTAAGCGTTCTAACAGAAGACGGAAAGTGCGATAAGGAGATTCGAAGGCATATTGCTATGGGCAAGCACGCATTCCAGAAACTGAGTAGAGTATCAACAGACAGAAAATTTTCACTAGAAATAAAGAAGAGAGTCAGTCAGTTAAGTGCCATACGTGGTACACGCTTTGGGCGATCATGTCTTGAAAGAGACTGGGCAGAAGATTATCCCGCTGCAGGTTGCCATTGCTTTCTGCGGTACACTGGTTGCCAGCCAAGGCTATAGAACCCAATCAGTCCTATTACTTGACCAATAACTGGAGGGAAGAGACGGATTGATACCTTTCCCAAGGGTATTAGTGAGTAAGTGAATGCAATGAATTTAACTGGAATTCGAACTCGGCACCCCAGACTCCAGTACCGAGTCGATATCCACTGCACTACAACGCACATCCTGAGAAGAGAGTACTGGATTGTTATGTGATGTCTCTCCTTCTGTATGGTAGCGAATGCTTGACAATATCATCGAAGCTTTCCTTTAAAGAACTGCATATATTGATTGACTGATTCATTCGTTTCCTACAAGCCTATCCATCCATTGCATGTACTTAAACCAGAAAATATTTTTACATTTAAGAATGTTTTTGTATGGAGTAACTAATAATTATTGGATGTGCGTTGTGGTGCAGTGGATATCGGCTGGGGACGAGAAATCGGGGAGCCAGGTTCGAAACTCAGTTGATTTCGTTAAATTCATTTACGCGCAAATACCCTTGGGAAAGGTATTAATCCGTCTCTTCCATCCAGTTTTGGGTTAAATAACAAGACAGATTGGGTTCTATAGCCTTGGCTGGCGACCAGTCTACCGCAGAAAGTAATGACAGAATAATCTTCTCCTCAGTCAGTCATGTCTTTTTCGAGACATGATTGCCTAAGCGACAGTCTGACTAATAATTGTTTAGTGATACAAGCCTTACTAATTAACCTATTGCTGGGATGAGAAGAGGTGGATTCATACATTTCCCTGAAGCAACAGCATATATTGACTGACTGATTTATTCGTTTTCTACAAGCTTATCAAACCAGTTTTTAAAGCTATAAAATATTTTTATATTGTAACAAGTTTTTTGGGTCCATGTATATTTGCTCTGCTAATGGTTTCTCATGCGCTAGGCGTTTGGTGTCGTGTGTATGTGGACGAGGGGAGTGATTAAAGGAGAGCGGTGGATAGAGTGAAAGAGAGAGTGGTAGAGAGAGGAAAGACAGGGCGGTAGAGAGAGATAGAGAGTGCGGTAGGGAGAGAAAATTTAAGTTCGTATGCGAAAAATGCGCAATTATAGAACAGGGTGTTAATACTTTTTTTTTTTTACTTATATTTCTCCATGAAGGAAACTGGTACTTATCCGAGGAGCATCAAAATTGTTAATGGTGTTTCAGTTTGTTTGTTTGTTTTTTATTTCATTTTTTATTCACTTTTTTTTTTTTTTTTAGCGAACGACAATAAAGTTCACTTCGTCTTTTCATTCATATAATCAAAGATAAACAAGCCCATCTAAATCTAAGTTTCTACCGGTCTATCTAATTGGCCTGACTGTCTGGGCAATGGACTTGCGAAGTTTCCCCACTGGCCTAATGCCAATATTGCCGTTTGCGCGACGTTTAGTCAATATCTTTCGTAATTCTTGAACTCGAGATCTATCTGCGAAACACTCAAAGACAAGGCAAGAGAAATAATTGGTTGTTTTGAATTCAATAGGAAACAATTTAAATTCCGCTCAAGGAAAATCTATAAAAAAAGACCAATAAAAGTGCGTATGTTTATAAGTTGTTCCTAAACTAGCGACTTATCACAACAAATATGCAGTTGGTGGTCATAGCTCTCCACTATTTCCTACCGTTTTAGCTCTTAATATTTTTTTTTTCTATCTGCCCTCAACCTTGATTCATATTTCGTTTATTCAATCTCGTTCTACTTCAAGCATGTTCCATGACACTTCAAGACGTTGGTGATCATGACTCTCCACTTTTCTATTCTTTAGTTTATAATAATTATTTTTCTTTTTGTGATATCTCCTAAACGCTTTTTGTGATGCATTTATTCACGCACGTTCTTCTTCTGCGTCTATATCCCATGTCACATCAGAACATTGGCGATAATGGTTCTCCACAATTTCCTACCTTTTTTAGGTTTTATAGATTGCGTCTTCTTGTCTAATATAAACTATTTTCATTATACATTTACTCAAGCTAGTTCTTCTGTTACTGCGTTCCATGTCCTGTCAAGACGTTGGTGATCATGATTCTCCACAATATCCTACCCATTGTAGATCTTAATATACTTTGTCTTTTTGTTACTTCTTCTAAACCCTGTTCTACCATTTATTTACTCAAGCTCGTTCTTCTTTTTCTAAGTTCCATGTACCTTCAAAACGTAGGCGATCATCCCTCTCCACATCTTCTTGTTTTGTGTAACTCTTAATATTTTTTCGTGATCTCTCCTAAAACCTTTTTATCATACATTAACTCAAAATCGTTCTTCTTCTGCTTCTATGTTCCATGCCCCTTCAAGATGTTAGCAATTATGGCTCTCCACTATTGCCTATCATTTGTAGATCTTAAATTTTTTTTTTTTGTTATCATCTCAGAATCCCTATATGTGTTAAGCGTTGTTTTCCTCTGTTCTTTTTTACTTTTTTTTTCAGAGAAATATTTCATAAATAAATTTTGACACTGAAAAGTAGAGTGCTGCATCTTGAGCTTATACGGGAAAATAGTTTGTTTCTTCCTTCGATTCGTTCTTTATTTTTCATGTCTAAAGAAAGGCGACTGTCATTCACAGCTAAATTCAAATGAAATTGGATTAACTATGCAAAGCGATATACAGTATTTTCGTATTGCGATGTTCACCTTTTTTTAAAGTTTAAAGCAATTCCTATTCTTCTACGTGCCGTTTTCTTTCAAGACATTTACAACCATGGATCTTCATAATTACCTATCCTTTATAGATCTAATACAAAAAAGTGCCTTTTTGTTATCTCGCCTCAACTCTCCTCGGCCATCCATTTACTAAAGCTGCCTTGTTTTCTTCTGCTCCACTTGCATTCAATGTATCCTGCGTATCAAATTTTCCAAGCCCATTTTCATCATAAGGTGTCCTAGAAAATTCACCGCCCCATTCTGAATTTGACCTCTGTTTTACAGCATATCAACCACCTTTTAATGTCAAAAAGTGGAATTTTTAAGGTATTTTTTTTTAATGTTTGGTGATAGTGAGGAAGTTGATTTAGTCAGATTATGATGAAATTTTTTTATTTATTTTAGAAAACAAACGATGTCTACAACTTTGCATTTAAAATGTATTGCTAGTAATAATTTTTACTTCAAAAAATGAATTATGGCAAAAAATCTTTTCTTTCAATAATGTTGGTAATATTTTTCCTTCAAAAATATATATTTTTCTATAAAATGTCTATTTTTATGTATACATTTTTATAAGTCTATTTTTATGTATATATTTCTATTAAAGTTTATTTTTTATGTGTATATTTCTATAAAAGTCTATTTTTATATTTTCATAGTGTTTTGAACCCAGTCTGGAGGTTAACTATTTGCCCATAGATGGGACCCCTAACAGGTGCTACCACTCCGGGTCTGGGTGGTCCTGGAATAACAGCAATTAAGAGGTGGTTCCATGCTCCTCACAACCTCTCAATCAGAGACCTTGCTGCCGGATGCAGTTTAACGTCATACTCTGGACCACGCCCCATTCTGAAGTTAAGTATATGTGTCCCTTTTGTTTCCATTTTCTTTAAAGCTTCGTTGGTGCTCACATGTTCGGTTCATCATCATCCTGTAAAACCACATTTTTGTTGTTTCAATTCTCTTCTTCATCCCTGAGAATATTGCTTACCTATTAACATGCATCTATTGTTATCCTAATACGCGATTGACTTTGAACGACGAAAACTTCGAATAACCATCAAAAGGTTGATAGGAAGTAAAAAGAAAAAACAAAGTAATCAATCAATCCTACAAATTAAAAATTTATGTAAAATAAGAACAGGTTACCAAAGGAAAATAGTCTGAAAAATCACTTAATAAACTAAAATATATTTCTCAGAAATACAGTTATTGACACAGTCAACAGGAAGATACTTCTCAGGAACACAGATATTGACACATGCTAAGTCAACTGGAAAATACTTCACTTCTCAGGAAAGTTATCGATACACATTGAGTCAACTGGAAGAGGCTTCTCAGGAACACAGATATTGACACATGCTAAGTCAACTGGAAAATACTTCCCTTCTCAGGAAAGTTATCGATACACATTGAGTCAACTGGAAGAGGCTTCTCAGGAACACAGATATTGACACATGCTAAGTCAACTGGAAAATACTTCCCTTCTCAGGAAAGTTATCGATACACATTGAGTCAACTGGAAGAGGCTTCTCAGGAACACAGATATTGACACATGCTAAGTCAACTGGAAAATACTTCCCTTCTCAGGAAAGTTATCGATACACATTGAGTCAACTGGAAGAGGCTTCTCAGGAACACAGATATTGACACATGCTAAGTCAACTGAAAAATACTTCCCTTCTCAGGAAAGTTATCGATACTCATTGAGTCAACTAGAAGAGGCTTCTCAGGAACACAGATATTGACACATGCTAAGTCAACTGGAAAATACTTCACTTCTCAGGAAAGTTATCGATACACATTGAGTCAACTGGAAGAGGCTTCTCAGGAACACAGATATTGACACATGCTAAGTCAACTGGAAAATACTTCCCTTCTCAGGAAAGTTATCGATACACATTGAGTCAACTGGAAGAGGCTTCTCAGGAACACAGATATTGACACATGCTAAGTCAACTGGAAAATACTTCCCTTCTCAGGAAAGTTATCGATACACATTGAGTCAACTGGAAGAGGCTTCTCAGGAACACAGATATTGACACATGCTAAGTCAACTGGAAAATACTTCCCTTCTCAGGAAAGTTATCGATACACATTGAGTCAACTGGAAGAGGCTTCTCAGGAACACAGATATTGACACATGCTAAGTCAACTGGAAAATACTTCCCTTCTCAGGAAAGTTATCGATACACATTGAGTCAACTGGAAGAGGCTTCTCAGGAACACAGATATTGACACATGCTAAGTCAACTGGAAAATACTTCCCTTCTCAGGAAAGTTATCGATACACATTGAGTCAACTGGAAGAGGCTTCTCAGGAACACAGATATTGACACATGCTAAGTCAACTGGAAAATACTTCACTTCTCAGGAAAGTTATCGATACACATTGAGTCAACTGGAAGAGGCTTCTCAGGAACACAGATATTGACACATGCTAAGTCAACTGGAAAATACTTCCCTTCTCAGGAAAGTTATCGATACACATTGAGTCAACTGGAAGAGGCTTCTCAGGAACACAGATATTGACACATGCTAAGTCAACTGGAAAATACTTCCCTTCTCAGGAAAGTTATCGATACACATTGAGTCAACTGGAAGAGGCTTCTCAGGAACACAGATATTGAGACATTCTAAGTCAACTGGAAAATACTTCCCTTCTCAGGAAAGTTATCGATACACATTGAGTCAACTGGAAGAGGCTTCTCAGGAACACAGATATTGACACATGCTAAGTCAACTGGAAAATACTTCCCTTCTCAGGAAAGTTATCGATACACATTGAGTCAACTGGAAGAGGCTTCTCAGGAACACAGATATTGACACATGCTAAGTCAACTGGAAAATACTTCCCTTCTCAGGAAAGTTATCGATACACATTGAGTCAACTGGAAGAGGCTTCTCAGGAACACAGATATTGACACATGCTAAGTCAACTGGAAAATACTTCCCTTCTCAGGAAAGTTATCGATACACATTGAGTCAACTGGAAGAGGCTTCTCAGGAACACAGATATTGACACATGCTAAGTCAACTGGAAAATACTTCCCTTCTCAGGAAAGTTATCGATACACATTGAGTCAACTGGAAGAGGCTTCTCAGGAACACAGATATTGACACATGCTAAGTCAACTGGAAAATACTTCCCTTCTCAGGAAAGATATCGATACACATTGAGTCAACTGGAAGAGGCTTCTTGGGAACACAGGTATTGATACGATCTGAGTAAAATGGAAGATACTTCTAGAAACACAGATATTAAAACGCGCTGAGTTAACTGGAAGATGTTTCTTAGAAACAGATATTGACACATGACTTAGACATATTCAGGAAGCTTATTAGATGCTCTACCGCGAAGCTACCGTTTTAAGAAGATATTCGGTATTTATTAACTGAACGGCTGATCTTTCACTTTAAAAAAATTCAGTAAAAGGTTTCACAAGTTCAATAAACTATATTGCTTTTTTCAGTATCGATGCGGTTTTCCTTTCTAACCTTTTGTTTGAAGTAGTGCGGTACGTCAACATATTTAGTCACTAGCTTCTCTTCTGGTAACATGTGCTACCCATTTTAATAGTTGCTGCTGTTGAAAATCCACGAGTGATATTGTTTCTTTATCGCAGTATCTCCTTTTGTTGACGTTTCTGACCAGCAGGATAAACCGTTTTGTTTTTGATTTTTTTGTTTTTTTTTTTAGCAGTCATGTGTCAGTTTACCTGGTAGAAAACAATGTATTAATTAATAAGAAGAGTTGAAATTAAAAGTTTACAGATTTAGTATCACTTCTCATAGTCAGCCTAAAGATGTTTTAGTCCAACCTCGTATGAAGGACGTCGACGCCATACATGGCGGCTATATGAATGTCTCGATCTGACGATGCTATTTAAGAACATGATTCGAGTTTTTAGTTTATTGCTTTGATAATAAATCTGCTAAAACGAGATCATAATTTTATGGAGGCCGTATGCTACGAAAAACTCCCTGGAAGAGGAAAACAGACACGTCTTGTCTCTACAACATCCTGAGTCAAAAACAGAGCATGTCAGTTTGTCCCCTTTCCTTTTATACAGGTTTCTACAACGCAACCTCGCTTGTGTCAGAAATACGAGGGTCATTCAATAAATAAGGTGAATTTTTCGGTATAAGTAATTCTAATATAGATAGAAGCTTACTTTTTTATTTTCCAACGTAGTCTCCTAGCAGTGTCACACACTTTCCCCATCTGTGCACAAGCTTTCGTATTCCTTCAGCTCAAAAATCTTTGGACAGATGTCTCAGCCAATCGCTCACAGCAATTTTGACTTCATCGTCACTATCAAACTTCGTGCCTCTCGTGAACGCTTTCAAGAGACCAAACAGGTGAAAGTCTGAAGAGGCAAGGACTGAGCTGTAAGGGGGATCAGGGAGCAGTTCCCAGCCCAGCTCGTTGATAGTTTGCACCGTTTGGACTGCTGTGTGAGGCCTTACACCCACCTTCCAGTAGGCAAGATCATCATGGACAATTTCGTGTGCTGTCCCAACAGATAGGCTCAAAGTCCTTGCAATGTCATTCACTGTCACCCTTCTGTCAGACTGAATGAGGTCATTGACTGATTCGAACACCTCAGGAGACCTCACTTCTGTAGGCCTCCCAGGCCTGTCTTCATCCTCAACACTACTCCGTCCTTCTTTAAACAATTTAGCCCACTTGTAGACATTATTTTGGCTGAAACATGTGGCACTGTACACAGTTGACATTCTCCTATTAATTTCAACTGGTTGGCACCTTTCAGCAACCAAAAACTTGATAACTGACCTCTGTTCAATCATGGAGCATGCTTCTTGGTCGGCCATCTTTGTTAATCTCCAAAACTCTCAAATTTTGTTCAAGCTGCAAAAAAAATTAAATCCCTTTAAAAAAAAGAAGCAAAGGAAACAAAGTAAGCTTCTATCTATATTAGAAGTACTTATACCGACTAATTCACCTTATTTATTGAATGACCTTCGTAGAAGTCCTTATACCGGAAAAATTCAACTTATTTATTGATTGACCTTCCTAGAAGTCCTTATACTGAAAACCTCACCTTATTTATTGAATGACCCTCGTAGAACTCCTTATACCGAAAAATTCACCTAATTTATTGAATGACCCTCGTAGAAGTCCTTATACCGAAAAGTTCACCTTATTTATTGAATGACCCTCGTAGAAGTCCTGTTACTGAAAAGTTCACCTTATTTATTGAATGACCCTCGTAGAACTCCTTATACCGAAAAATTCACCTTATTTATTGAATGACCCTCGTAGAAGTGCTTATATCGAAAAACTCACCTTATTTGTTGAATGACCCTCGTAGAAGTTCTAATACCGAAAAATTCAACTTATTTATTGAATAAACCTCGTAGAAGCCCTTATACCGAAAAATTCACCTTATTTATTGAATGACCCTCGTATTATGGAGAACAAGTCCGGTAATATTGAAAATATGTATATTTTTTAGCAGTTTTTTCCTCCCAAAGGTTTATCTTATGGTTTTTCTTCTTTTTTTTTTTTAAATCAAACAATTCTCTATCTTCAAAAAATAATGCTTAAAAGAAATAAATATCCCGCGAGGCTTGGATTCCTACCCCATATTTTGGGGTTTTTCTTTTTTATGACAGATCATTATCTAATGGACTACGCTGAACAGCCCGTAAAAATACGTAAAACTAACAAAATGGCTACAGACCAACACTATACGTTTCTATGTTATTTGCATTCAGTATATCCTGCGTGTATCAAATTTTCCAAGGCCTCTTTCCTCATAATATGCTCTAGAAAATTCACCGACCAGTTCTGATGTAAAGTATAATTGTCCCTTTTGTTTCCATTTTCTTTAAAGCTTCGTCGTTGCTCACACGTTCGGTTCATCAACATTCTGTAAAACCACATTTTTGTTGTTTCAATTCTCTTCGTCATCCGTGAAAATATTGCTTATCTATTAACAGGCATCTATTGTTATCCTAATAGCTTATCACTATTTGTAATTAGTTGTAATAGCATTAATATTTCTTGTTTGAGTTTCTGTTTCAGTTTTGTTTAACAGAATATTAACATCTGCGGGTTTTTAATGCCAAAAGGATTTTAAGGTATTTTTTAATGTTCGGTTATAGTGAAAAGTTTGATTTTGTCAGATTTTGATAAATCTTTTTATTTTATTTTTATTTTTTAGAAAACTAAAGATGTATTTTAGTTTTGTATTCAAAAATATATTGCTGGTAATATTTTTTTCTTCAAAAATGTATTATGGCAATATTTTTTCTTTCAAGAATGTGTCATGGTAATAATTTTTTTCCTTCAAAAATGTATTGTTGGTAATATTTTTCCTTCAAAAATTTATATTTTTTTATAATGGTTTATTTTTATGTATATATTTCTATAAAAGTCTATTTTTATATTTTCATAGTGTATTGACCCCTGTTTTGGGGTTAATTATTTGCCCATAGCTGGGACCCTAATATGTGCTATCACTCCGGGTCAGAGTGGACCTGGAAACAACAGCAATTAAGAGGTGGTTCCATGCTCCTCACAACTTCCCAATCATAGGCCTTGCTGATGGATTACCGTCATACCCAGGACTATAATATTGCTTGCCATAAGTTTAATATTCATTTCCGATCCGAGCTCCTTAGTTTACGATCGAAGAATAAGGAGCTGCCAATTCTTTTTTATAATCGTTTTACCCGAAGAAGGCAGTATTTTCACTGGTGTGTAGGAGGTTACATAAACGGAGATCGATGAGAAAGAGGAACAAGTTTTTGGGTGTCATAGAATGTGTAAGAGACGGATGATAAAACTGGTGTGAAGAGAGTAGATGAGAGTAGAGTGTACGGGGAAAAGAACATGAGGGAATGGATGCAAGCCAGAGAGATAGGAGATGGCAATTGACCTTACATATAAATTCTTGGAGATTGTAGCTGTCGGGGAAGCAAGTATACGGAAGGGAATTCCACAGGCGGAAAGTGCGAGAAAGGAAGCTATTAGAGTAGAGGTTGCGGTCACATTGTATTGATTTCACTGGAAAAATGTGGGAAAGTGAGTGCAGCTGAGCTACCAAGTCGGGATTGATCATATTGCAAATATTCCGTTGGATTTTGTCAAGAACCCCGAGGTGAATAGCAAGAGCACTCGACCAGATGTGACAGCATTATTCAATACACGGCAGACCAGATTTGTCAGAACTATTCAATACACGGCCGGTTGGTAGATTTATATAGGTGCATGATGGATTCAAACGAGTAAAACTTCCTACACAATCAAGCAACCTTCCTAGCAACAGGTTTAGCAATGGATGTAGTCATTCCACTTGAGGTCTGCTGGATCTACTCTGTGGATCTGAAAGTTGGACTCTTCCAGCAAAACAACAGCGCCGTTTAGATGGATATTATACTCGTCGTCTCAGAGGAGTACTTGATCTTTCATGGCGAAACCACCCAACTCTAGAAATGATATATGGAGACCTACCAAGAGTATCAACCTTAGTTTAAAAGAGACGTGTCTAGTTTGCTGGGCATTGCGCACGTGCCACAGATGAACTTGTTTCATCGTTTGTATTATGGAGGCACCCATCATCTGACAATCGATCACGTAAATTAACCTTTCCAGACAGGATACACAGAGATACATCTATCGCCAAGGAAGACCATACAGGAGCTATGACAAATAGGGAATACTGCAAGGGTGTAGTGAGTTCTATTTCGGCCGAGGCCGCAGAATGATGATGATGATGATGAGGTCTGCTGAGAGAGTTGAGCCAAGGAAGCACAAAATTTTGCTTTCAGGGAGACTAGCTAGATTCATGCTAATGGGAGTGGGGGGGTAGGAACGATTGTCTATGGTTACCAGATAGCAGCTTCGTTGTGGAAGAATTAAAATTCACGAGCTATTTCTTATCCCAGTCCACCACAGACTGGAGGTCTTTTTCGAGCTCAGCAGCGAGGTTCCCTTTGTCAGTCCCAGCGGATTTCTGATCAAGGCGAAAGTAAATAAGTTGAAGCCATAAAACTGTGTACAAAATATTTAGATTTCGGCATTGAATAACCCATAGAGTTTGAAAAGCCGCTAAAAAGAAATCAACCAAACAACCAAAATAAAATAACTTTTTTATGACATTAATGCATAAAATATATTACAATTTGTTTTTAAGAAATCCTAACTGTATTCCAAAATATAACGTCATCAAAACTATAACATATAACACACATATCACCGCCTCTAGTAATCTTGTCCACTCAAACATATACATGGACAAAGCTTAATATCGTCTACTATGTATTCAACTGTACAAGTAGAATAACATATGTCATAATTTTTATTACTTCAAATATCCCAATAAAATTAAATTTCAGTATTAAATGATCCATAACGTTATGGTTCCGTGGATATCGACTCGGAACTGGAGTTTGGGGTACCGAGTTCGAATTCCAGTTGAATTCCTTACATTCACTTACGCAGAAATGCCCTTAGGAAAGGTATTAATTCGTCTCTTTCTTCCCTTTGTTATAGGTTAAATAATAGGACATATTGGGTTCTATAGCCTTGGCTGGCAACTATTCTACTGCTGAAAGCAATGGCAAACTATTGCTGGATAATCTTCTGTCCAGTCAGTCAAGTCTCCTTCGAGACATGATCGCCCAAAATGTGTATCACGTATGGAACTTAACTGACTGAAGGGGTTGAATGCGGTTAAACAAACAAAACGAAATTTGTCTGTATTGCTTTTAAGGTAACCTCTTACGCGCAAATACCCTTAGGAAAGGTATTAATCCGTCACTTCCCTCCAGTTATGGGTTAAATAACAGGACAGATTGGGTTCTATAGCCTTGGTCGGCAACCAGTCTACCGCAGAAAGCAATGGCAACCTACTGCGGGATAATCTTCTGCCCAGTCAGTCATGTCTCTTTCGAGACATGATCGCCCAAGCGTGTATTGCGCATGGCACTTAACTGACTGACTTATTTATCTTCTTTCTTTCATTTTGTCTTTGACTATCAAAGAAGAAGAAGAAGAAGAAGAAGAAGAAGAAGAAACAGAGGAAGAAGTGGATGGATAAGAATAAGAAAAAATCTATATATCCAGGGTGCGATGAGTAGATTGTCACCATATTATATTTTGTGCGTTAACTGTTTTTGATTTGTTGACTGCACAGTATCGTAGGGTCAGTTGTGAACCGTCTGTGTTAAATTAGAGCATCATGACGCAATTTAGTCTGTCAACAATTTGGAAACAAAACATGTTGGAATTCTCACCGGAAGTTCCAATACGAACATGTCAGATTGTTTGTGTGTCAATCTGAGGACAGTGCAGAGGATGCGGAAAAAGTTAGATGAGTCTAATGGTTATTATGAATGTGTTTGGACCGATCAATAATAATCACCACTGTTTTTCCTTTTTTGGCGGGGTCAGATCCATGCTGACACGAGGGGTGGTAGCATTTGTTAGGGCCCCAGCAACTGGAAAATAGTTAACCAACAAACTGGCGTCTAAACACTGTGAAAATATAACAATACATTTTATTGTAAAAATACCAGCAATTCATTTTCATAGTTAAAAAAATCACCAGCAGTATATTTTTGGAAAAAAAAATTAAAACTAAAAATTACTAGCAATACATTTTCGTAAAAAATAAAAATTGCTATCAATATTTTTTTGTAAAAATAAAATTACCTGCAACAGACCTTTGAAAAAAATACGATGTATTTTTGTAAAGAAAGTTACTAATTCTCCCAATAGAATTAAATTCAGCATTAAATTAACCGAAATGAATTAATATATCGCTAAACAAACAAACAAACAAACAAACCATGTCAAAAATATATTCACAAACTGTACACGACAGTCATATGACAAGCAACTGTCTGGTGTATTGTAATATACGCCATACTATTGAAGCTTTGATCTAGATTCCGTGTGTGACTACACCAATCAGTTAGTTCAGTTGTGCTATATACGAAGCCACGATTTTAGACGATCATTCATTGATCAGTCATGTAAGGGAAATGCGTCTCTCAAACTTCTCGCTCTTTTAACGAACTCTTAATCAAGTCCAATTAGGTGAGGAGAAGAAAAACCCATTTGGATTGTCGAGAAATGACTTTTAAAAATGTTTTCCCTAATTGCAACACTCGGGAGTACAGACTTCATTTTTCATTTTTTTACAATAAACGAGATGAGACAACGTGGCCTGCGTAAGAATCCGACCAATTTTGCTGGCCTGATTTTCTAACGAGTCAGGGTTGAAGCATGTCAAGGCATGTTAAAGAATTGGGAAGATAATCCTGGCCAAAATAAAGGAAAAAAAAATGAAAACCAAAGCAAACTGTCAAATGTTTTAGTAAAAACAAATTAGAAGCAATATGGCGATATCGGGTAAATTTTCATTTTAGGTCCCGAAGGCTTTTCTCACTTCAAATTTATCCAAAATAGCATTATTTCTGTGCAAATGTATATGCTGAACACAAATCAACAATTAGTTATTGAAGAAACTTACCTTTTTGATTTGAACGTCCATAAAAACATCGAACTACATTTTGTCTCCCGTAACTCTAATGCAGTCATGTAATTAATTGCTGATTGACTTTCTGCGTAGGACAACAAATTTCGGTCGATTTTCGGTCGACTTTCTTCCTTTACAGAAATTTCCGGCGATTTACTTCCTGTAATGAAAGTAATACGCGATTGTATTTCTACGCTTATTACTTTTAATACAGGAAGTAAATAGCCGGAGGTTTCATTAAAGGAAGTAAATCGGCCGAAATTTGTTGCCTACGCAATACGTCATTCTGCAGTTAATTACATGACTTCGTAAGAGTTACGGGAGTGAAAAAGTGCGAGATATAGTTCGTTTTTTTTTTATGGACTTTCAAATCAAAAAAGGTAGGTTTCTTCAATAACTAATTGTTGATTTGAGTTCAGCATATACATTTACACAGAAATAATGATATTTTTGATAAATTTGAAGGGGGAAAAGCCTTCGGGACCTAACACGAAAATTTACCCGAAATCGAAGTGACTTGTAAGTTTAGAAGAAGCGAAAAAACGAATTGAAATGATCTTCAGTTTTCGAAAATTACTGCCAAGTCTTTTTTTAATTAAAAGGCTACGAATATAGAATTTTTGATAGCTATTTCATTGTTGTCCGTTCACTATGCACGATGATCCAACATGGCGCTCCACATTTTCTATTATTATGTAACTCAATAATACTTGCATTTAAATTCACTTCTACTCCTGTGATCCATTTACACAAGCTCATTCGGTAAATTACCCACAGTTTTCCTCTGTCGCTCTTGCCGACAATAGATGCAAGCCTCTTTCCTCATAATGTGTCCTAAATCTTTCAACAGCCTCTTTTTAAAAATAAGCGTCCATTTTCTTTCATTTTTATTTACAAATTTCTCGTTTCTATGCTCATTATATTCTCTGTGTAGTTGAGCGAGTTTAAATAAAATCGTTTTTAAGTACCATGTGCATAATCTCAAACACCAAAATAAATCATTTCTTGCGTTCGTTCATTTAAATGCAATGTCAATACTCATCTATTAACCACTGGACTCTAGCTCTCTCCCCACCCCCGTATATCCTTCCCTTTCTCTCCACCTATGTATCTGTCATCGCACCTGCATTCTCAGCTTTCTATTGCTCCTTTCTAACTAGTTTGTACTCCTCACTCTTTTCTAATTAATATTTTTACAGTTATGTAGCCCCCCGCACATCAGTGACATTTCTGCCTTACTCGGGGTGAAATGATTAAAAAAAAAATTCTCTGGAATATAAATATACAGAAACTACTGTGACCACAAAGTAAGTGGCTAGGGTAGATATTGATTGTAATATAGAAGTGATTCCCTAATTTATATCCACATTATAACTTCTTGTTTATAAAATTTTGATTAGGTATGAATCTACCTCTTCTCTACCCAAATATGGGTTAATTAGTATGACATGCATCACTGAGTAATTATCTTTAAAAATAAATTCTTATAATCTAGAACTATTTTCTGGCTTTAAATAATCTGCAAAGGGTCAGTAAACTGGAATAAGCGAATCAGTTAATCAATCTGGCATTCTTTCTCAATCATCATTTTGCTACATTCACTCTCTGGGCCTAAAATAACTACCATGGCAATATATATATATATATCACCGGCCATAATTATTAGACCATCCCTGTTTTTTTTTAAAGAAATGATGTGTTTCATACTATTTTTAGCATTTATTGCCAAATGAAAATAAAATGGTTCTTTTGTTATTATTACTTTGCAAAATTTCACAAGGCAAGGAAGGAAAGATGAATGCGTCCGAATCACCCTAAATGTTCTTCATAGTTTCATTGATGAAACTGCAATATAGATAATTATTAAATATTTACAAATTCATTAGATGCACATGTTATTGTGCAGTATTAACAAAAGCACCATTCTATTTCTATTTACAATTATTCGCTTGGCAATAAATACTAAAACATAATATGAAATACATTATTTTTTAAAACACTGGGGTTACCTAATAATTATGGCCGCTAGTATATATATATATATATATATATATATATATATATATATATATATATATTCTGTTATTTATATACAGATATAATGATGATAGAAGTTGAAAGAAATTTTAAATAATGTGTTGTCTTGGATTCTCCTTTCACATCGGCTTAGTGACAGAAAAATTCTCTTCGCCTGTTTGTCACTGAAATAACTTTTTCTTTTAATTAATATAACGTTCTGCAAGCTGAAAATACGGTGAAGCCTGATGCAATAAACGACTAACGCGTCGAATGAATTGTTTTGTGAAATAGTTCATTTTAAGTTCGTATAACCTTTACTTAAAATTACAAAGGTCTCACCAAGACAATTAACGGGACATCGTTATGATATTCTCACTCATCAGGGTTGATTTGCAAATCATCCCTGACCAGTAAGAACATAATAACGGTTTCTTCACGAAAGTTGCTTAGTCGGCATGAATCTGCTCAATTGAAGTAATAGAACCTTTGTGCTTATATATATATATATATATATATATATATATATATATATATATATATATATGAAAATTCCGATTCTCTTATATTGCATAGCCATTTCAACGGGTAAATTTAACCACCAATTTCATCAGTAAAACTATATATATATATATATATATATATATATATAATATGAAGAAGTTTGTCTCTTTGTTAATGCTGTTTCACTTATGCCGACTTCGCAGTTTCGATAAAAGCTTTATTGTGATATTTTCACTCTTCAAGGCATTTTTGCTGTTATTGTTTTCTATTTGTTTTCGTATTTATATGTAGTTTGTTGTAATTTTATATGTCTGTGTGTGGTTGATTCTTTTTGCTTGATATTTTGTTTCTTAAGTGGTTTAGATTTTGCAGGTGGTTAATTGCTTTTTATTGCTTTTCATTGTGCCGTGTCATTCGTGACATAGACGATCATGGCTCTCAACAATTTCCTGTCAGTTGTTTTTGTTATCGCTTCTAATCCATCTTCATCAAACACTACACATGCTCGTTAGGCAGGTCATGCGCTGTTTTTTTTCCTCCCTCAATGACTTTAACGTATCTTGTGTGTATCAAGTATTCCAGTTATATTTCTTGTGTTTCTAGTAATGCCTTCTTTTCTTCCCGGTATCTTTCTCTTTCTTCTCGCTATTTCCATCTTCATCTCCATCTATCTCTCTCTCTCTCTCCCTCTCTCTTTCCTTTTCGTCGTTTTCTTTCATTAACACCCCTTTTTTATATGATTCCTTCTTTCTCTTCGCTTTTGTTTTCCCTGAACGTTTTTCTGTTGGCGCACTCTCTCCTATTCTATTTGCTATTTTTCTCCCACTCTGTTTACTCACTCACTTTCAATCTCTTTACTCAGTCTATCCTAAACATTTTGTTTACTCCATCGCACTGTCTTTGCGCACTCTCTCCCACTCTCTGTATTCACTCTGTCCCACTTTATATGCTCACGACACCCTACTCACTATAATCATTCTCTCCGACACTATTTACTCTCTTACTGTCACTCTCTTAACTCACTCTTCCACTCTTTTTCCTCACTCTCCCCATTCTCTTTACTTACTCTGTCTCACTTTATTTGCTCACTCAACCCTACTCACTATAATCATTCTCTCCGACACTATTTACTCTCTCACTGTCACTCTCTTACCTCACTCTTCCGCACTATTTCCTCACTCTCCTCCTCTTTCTTTATTCACTCTGTCCCACTTTATTTTTTCACTCAACCCTACTCACTATAATCATTCTCTCCGACACTATTTACTCTCTCACTGTCACTCTCTTAACTCACACTTCCACACTCTTTGCTCACTCTCCTCCTCTTTCTTTATTCACTCTGTCCCACTTTATTTGCTCACTCAACCCTACTCACTATAATCATTCTCTCCGACACTATTTACTCACTCATTGTCACTCTCTTAACTCACTCTTCCACACTCTTTGCTCACTTCTACTGTTTTTGTTTACTCTCCCCTGCTGTCTTTTCTCACTCCCTCACTATCTTTTGTTCCTTTGTTTTTTCTACGTTTGTCTTTTTACTCTCTCTTTAGTTTCTTTTAATTTTATTTTTGTTTCTTATTATTCTCTACTCCCGCCATTTTGTTCATCAGTTGTTTTCCCTCTCTCTTACTTCGCATTCTCGTCTTTTATTCCTCTCTTTTTGCTTATTGTCATTCTGCTCTCTCTCTCTCTCTCTCTCTCTCTCTCTCTCTCTCTTTCTATCTATCTATCTATCTATCTATCTATCTTTGCATTTCTAACAGAAATCTAACCTTGCTTTACTTTTTTCAAGAGGAGACAATAGATTTTCTTTAACATTATGAAAATCATGCACATAATTCATTTTATCATGTTCAATCAGAGACCGAATGTCTCTGTAGAGATTCAAGTTCGGGGAACTTATATCCTTGTCTTTCTTTTTTCATCGATATCGTGAAAGATGGCATGAAGCTGTCATGGGAGAGCAAACGTCGACCAATCGCAGAATTCCCTTGTGCCATTCCAACTTTTCCGCAGCTCGGATAAAGCCGCCATTTTACCGCATCCATTTTGAAGACACTCCCTTCTACTGCCATCACTGTACGAGGAACCGCATCAAATTTTCCAAATTTTTAAATGAAATCAAAATAATTCGGAGGAAAAATATAAACAACAATGATAAAAAATACAAATAAAGTTAAGAATTGTATATTAGCTAATAATAATATTAACTCGTGGTTTACTTAATCGGCGATGTTACGAGTAGGATTTAATAAGCAAATAAATTTAATCCTACTTTCACGATAATGCTCACATTTTTATTGATGGAAGAAATCCATGCAGTGGTGAAAAAGTCTTCGGTACACATAATCCAGATTCCCAGAAATGTTTATCACTGCCCACTGACTGCACCACTTCTCAATCTCTTCCACCTTCACCTACCATCATTTCTCTGAATTAACAAAATAAGTATTCTTTCTACAGGGTGCCCAGTAAAAAAAATGTGGCAAATTTATTCTTAAAAAAAAAACATAAGATCGAATTTGTTCATTTCAGTGGCTCCCTAAAAGCCCAGATATGAATGTCTTGGATTACTGTACACTCCTAATAACTCCTTAAAAGTCCAGATATTAATATACTGTACACTCCTAACTCCTTATAAGCCCAGATATAAATGAATTGGATTACTGTACACTCCTAACTCCCTATAAGCCCAGATATTAATGTCTTGGATTACTGTACACTCCTAACTCCCTATAAGCCCAGATATTAATGTCTTGGATTACTGTACACTCCTAACTCCCTAAAAGCACGGATATGAATATATTGGGTTATTGTTTATATCTTAAAAGTCCAGATATTAATATATTGGGTTACTGTAGACTCCTAACTTCCTAAAAGCCCAGATATGAATATATTGGGTTACTGTACACGCCTAATATCTTAAAAGCCCAGATATGAATATATTGGGTTACTGTACACGCCTAATATCTTAAAAGCCCAGATATGAATATATTGGGTTACTGTACACGCCTAATATCTTAAAAGCCCAGATATGGATATATTGGGTTACTGTACACGCCTAATATCTTAAAAGCCCAGATATGAATATATTGGGTTACTGTACACGCCTAATATCTTAAAAGCCCAGATAGGAATATATTGGGTTACTGTACACGCCTAATATCTTAAACGTCCAGATATTAATATATTGGATTACTGTACATTAAAAACCCAGATGTGAATGTCTTGAGTTACTGTACACCCCTAACTCTCTAAAAGCCCAGATATGAATGTATTGGGTTACTGTACACTCCTAACTCACTCACAAAAACGTCGTCGTAGCATCGTCGATACTGATTCTTTGTAGTGGAACGTAACTAAAGCTTGGAATTAAATTTTTCTTGATATTATCCTTGCGGATAGTGTCAAGAAAAACGTCATTGTTGTGTTGAACATTCAGGCAAATATTTCGAGCATCTACGATGATTGTTCAATTTGTTTATTAATTATGAAGGGTATAATTAGCACGAAAGTGAATGTAATTTCGACTAAGAAATCGAATTCGACTCTCCGACTCCTCAATCCGAGTCACTATCCATTACTCCACGTTGCTTTAATTATGCCAGTATCACTAATTATCAATTACATCATCCGCAGATCTAAGCTTACAGTAGCTGGTATTCCCAAGCTGTCACCCATCTATGTATTGACTAGCCCCGACGCTTCCAACTTCGATGATCGTACAGGAACTAATATTTCAACGATGCTGTGGTGCAGTGGTTATCGGTTTAAAACGAGAAATCGGAGAGCCAAGTTCAAATTCCAGTTAAATTCATTGCATTCAGATACTAGCAAATACCACGGGAAAGGTATTAATCCGTCTCTTCTCACTCAATCTATGACTAAATAGCAGGACATTGGTTCTATAGCCTTGGTTGGCAACCAGTCTACCGCAGAAAGTAATGGTAACCTATTGCGAGAAAATCTTCTGCCCAGTCAGTCATATCTATTTCGAGACATGGTCGCTCAAGCGTTTATCACGTACGACACTTAACTGATGGCCATAAGCTTGAAACATCCTCTTGGTGTAATGATAATGAAGAATGTATCAACCAATGAAGAGAGAGGATAGCGCAAGATTAATCTTTTTCCATACGGGTAAAATACAGCAGGCTTGATGTAACTGTGTCGCTATTTTCATGGCGAATGCTTTTTCGTTCCATCCGTTCAGACATTCACATCCCGGAGAACAATGAAGTCAAACCTGCTTCACTTCCTCTGTCAGCTTCTTTTTAAGAACAACCATTTTGTGAAACGGACTTTCGCGCCTGTTTTTCCGCTGATCGTCTCAATCTTAACCTGTTTAGGTCAAAGTTCAATCGTTATTTCTTCTCATTATCTCGAGAAGCTGAGTAGTGTTTTGAGAGAAAGGAAAATTTCACTGGTAATAAAGAAGGAAGTACTGGATTGTTATGTGATATCTCTCATTCAATATGGCAGCCAATTCTTGACAATATCATCAAAGATGAAAGAAGGCAGTCAAAATGTTGTTCTACAGAAAAATGCTGTGGATGTTATGAACCAAGCGTGTTAGCAATTAGAATGTTTTGGAGAGGATGAAAACGAAAAGTAAACTGATACTTAACATCAAGAAAAGACAGCCAAAGTTTCTGCAATATGTAATGAGGAAGAAGGGCTTGAAGATTCTGATACTCACTGGACAGATAGAGGGAAATAGAGACAAGAAAAAGCAACGTGTAACATATATGATGATCTTGAGCAAATGGATGGCAGAGCGGAGTTTGGTTAGAGGTAACAGAAGGAAGCGTGTTAAAAGCCACTAAGGATAGGGAAATGTGGATGGCCATGATCGCCTACGTCCTGAAATGGATACGGCATATAGAAGAAAAGCAATAATCTAGACGTAAGAATATAATGGGCTGTTCAAACATCTCATGGCACAAACAGTGGGTTGGTACAAAAAAAAACAACATCTTTGGAGACTTCATAAGGCATATTTTTTTTTAATCATTTCACCCCGAGCAAAGCAGAAACGCCACTGATGTGCAGGGGGTTACATAAATGTAAAAAGATTAAAGAGGCACGCCCATTCAGAACGACCTTCATTTTACGGCTATTTAAGAAAGATTGGATTAGGTCAAGCAGGCGACCGGTAATACCATAACCGCGTAGTTTGCATAGGAGGCCAGAGTGCCAAACCCTGTCGAAAGCCTTGGAGATGTCCAGAGCAACCGCGTGAGCCTCGTCAGACTCATCAAGGGCCTGTAGCATGTACTCCGTTACGGTTGTTAGCAGGTCGGCCGTGGACCTGGCAAAGCGGAATCCATATTGCCTGTCGGAGAACAGTTTGTGGGCGGTGAGATGATGAACTATTTCAGCAACTGAGATACTTGCTAGAAAAGTAGATTAAGATTTGTGTGACGGAAGGATGAAAATACTTGAAAAATGACAGAAGATACTGAGGAGATCGGTGGGTAACAAGAGAAAGAATGTTAAGAGTTACAGTGGATAGGAAGATGTGGAAGGCCATGATCGCCTACATTCTGAAGAGACACGGAACATAGAAGAAAGCAAAGGTTTTCACTTCCAACCACGTTCTCTTCCATTCGTATCATCTCCGTCATTATGATGTTAATCCTTTCACGCCCCAAACCAGGCAATAAAACGACCAAGACAAGAACGATCAGTGAGGGTGAAATAATTTAAGAAAAGGAAAAACATTATCAAACAGAAAGAACAATAAAAGAACAGGACTTAAGAAAACTGCAGAAGCCATTGGATCTAAATTTGCTTAATATGAAAAGTGACTGTTGTGGTGCAGTGGATATCGGCTCGGAACGAGAAATCAGAGAGCCGAGTTCAAATTCCAGTTGAATTCCTTGCATTCACTTTCGCGCAAATACCCTTGGGAAAGGTATTAATCCGCCTCTTTCTTCCAGTTAAATAACAGGACAGATTGGGTTCTATAGTCTTGGCTGGCAACCAGTCTATCACAGAAAGCAATGGCAACCTACTGCGGGATAATCTTCTGCCCAGTCCGTCATGTCACTTTCGAGACATGATCGCACAAGCGTATTTCAGGTATGGCACCTAACTAACTGACTGACTGTAAAGCAAGATGCCAGAAGAGAGTTCCCAAGTGAGAAGTGCAAAACTACTAGAATAGAACATACAATTACATCTTGCGATTTCAAATGTAAAGTGTTGGGACCTTGCTGTTAATATAGTCAGTCAGTCAGTTAGGTGCCATACGTGATACACGCTTTGGGCGATTATGTCTCGAAAGAGACATGACTGACTGGGCAGAAGATTATCCCGCAGTAGGTTGCCATTACTTTCTGCGGTGGACTAGTTGCCAGCCAAGGCTATAGAACCCAATCAGTCCTATTATTTAACCCATAACTGGAGGGAAGAGACGGATTAATACCTTTCTCAGGGCTATTTGTGCATAAGTGAATGTTAGGAATTCAACTGGAATTCGAACTCGGCACACCGATTTGTCATTCCGAATCGATTTTCCATAACTGGAGGGAAGAGACGTGTTAATACCTTTCCCAAAGGTATTTGTGCATAAGTGAATATTAGGAATTCAACTGGAATTCGAACTCGACACCCCGATTTGTCGTTCCGAGTCGATATGCACTGCATCACAACGCACATAGTAATGGGCTTAAATTCATAAAATCTAGGTACAATTAAGAAAAGCTCATCAGAACATTTACCATGAAAGCATTCATTGAAAATGCATATTTCGGCGGCAGGGAAATGACTGAAGCCGAGTTGCAATGTCATATTTTTCTTTGAAATTTACCAAGAATTTCTAAATATATAGCAGGAACACCAAGCCCTACGTAGCAGCAATAGTCAAAGTATAGACGAATGGTAGACTCATAATCATGTAAGATTCTGTCGAGAAACATTGTCTAGCACGACACAGCAAATAAAATTTCATAGCAGCGGACCTAATAATTGATTCAATACACTTCAGATCAGCAGATAACGTAAGTCCGGGAAGGTGAAACGAGCCACTCACCTGGAGAGCATCAGCTATGTTGAAGGAAAGCAGAAAGGAAATTTCAAGATCACTATTAGAAAGCAGTATAGTTTTGGAGCTGTTAAAAATAATAAGTCGTTTCTTGTTCCATTTAAAAAGACTTTTTAAAAATCATATCGCCTAAGCAAAGCATTTTACTGCAACTGTTGTGCAGGGGGTTACATAGGAAGGAAGTTATGGGAAAGTGTGACAGGCTATAGAGGGATGTCAGGAAGTGGGTAAGAGAAGGATGAGAATACTGATGAGAGTGTCGTGCACGGAGAAAGAGCATGAGAGAGATGATGCAGGTTAATGAGATAGAAGATGACTATTGACTTTACATTTAAATTAAATTTATCATTATTATTTAGACTGTAACCTCTCTACCATGGGTGACTCTTGAGTCTTGTACTGTGCAAAATTAAGTACGTTTAGAGTGTGTAATATCTACGTTGATAGTTATTTATATGGTGTTTGTCTTCATCTTTTACTGAAATACAAATCTTCTATTTCGGAAAAGCGGTTTCTCTCGCATTTATTCTGTCTTTTCCTATAGGCACTGAAATCAATTTCCATACTTATTACGAAATAAATATGAACATAGATTATATAGTTCACGCTTGCACGTGTGTTTGTGTTTACAAGGTTGTTCAACTCAAAGAAATGTCCTAATCATAAAAATGAAACCCGCCTGGAATTATATAATCTATCTTTATTTTTATTCCTCAAACCAACAATGGAAAAACAAATTTCGGAATCTCACTCAAAAACATTCTCAACCCAAACAAACGGAAATATTTTGTAAAATTTATCTATAAAACAGAGTATTTAATTAGAAGGATGAGATGGAAAGCTTATTTCCTCCTTAATAAGGTTAAGACATCCAGCGACCCTGAAGTTTATGGATTCAAAAGCAAAAAACTGCACTCGCAATTGAAAAATTATCTAGCTTTGAAAACGATTTATTCCAAGTATTCAAAAACATCTTCGACAAAAGAAAAAATAAATTCCAAATTCACCTAGACGATGTTATTTCAAACATAAAAACATCAGACAAACTCTGAGTCAAGCCAGACAAAACTGCAAATTTCTACAAAATTTCCGCAACGGATTACACAACTTTAATCAGAAAATTTTTTTTAAAAAACTATAAAAAAAGCAAACAATAACTCATTAAATATAGTGGACATGATAAATATTACTAGTAAAACCATCACAGAAAAACTAAAAATCAGTGAAAAAGTTAGTAAGCTCTGCACCAAAGAAGACTACATTACATTAAAAGATCACAAAGCGAATTTTCAGACAAATTTGCCTATTAGAATCATAAACCTAACTAGATCTGAAATTGGTAAAATCAGCAAAATGATCCTAGAACGGATCAATGAACAAATCAAACGGAACCTTGGATTATTCCAGTGGACAAACACAACTGATGTCATAAATTGCTTAAACAATATAAAGGAATAAAACAACTGTTCTTTAATCCAATTTGACATAGTTGTCTATTACCCGTCAATATCCAAAGACCTCTTCACTTTGGCACTGGAATTCGCCAAATATTATTCGGACTTAACCAAGGATGAATATAATATAATAATGGCCACCAAGACATCTGTTCTTATCCATAATCAGAAACAATAGATAAAATATAATTCTATTAACCAATTTGACATTACAATGGATGCGTTAGGCTCTGCTGAGTCTTCCGCTCTCATTGGCTTATTTGCACTATGCAATCTTACTGCACACGAAGACATAAACACACAAGACATAGTGTTATATAGAGATGATGATCTTGTGTTAGTACAAAATTCTACACATTTTAAAACAAAGTAAGAAAACTTATCCACAGAGAATTCAAAAGTTTAAATCTAAAATAGTCAACATTAATTTAAAAGTAGTAAACTTCCTCGATGTAACACTTGACTTAGTAAATAATAATTACCAGCCATACATAAAACCCAACGAATATCCATTATACATCCACCCAAAGTTAAATTACCCCCAAGTATAATCAAACATATACCCTCCTCCATAGAATATAGAATTAGTAAAAACTCTTCCAGTGAAGAAATATTTAATAAACATAAAAGTCTTTACAATAAGTCCCGAAAAAATAGTGGCTACAAAAACCAAGACATCAAGTATACAACAGATTATAACCATAACAGGAAAAATAGAAATAGAAAAATCATTTGGTATACACCTCCTTTCAACCAAATGGTAAACACCAAGTTAGGCAGAAGTTCCTCAATTTAATTAAATAAAACAACTAACTAACAACCTACTAACAACCCTCTAAGTAAAATTGTTTGAGAAAAATACACTTAAACTAAGTTATAGTTGCAAAAATAACTTTGAAAAAATCATTACAAATCAAAATAAATATATCTTAAATTAGTACGTTGATCAAAATAAAAATAACTACCAAAATAATAAAGAGAACAACACTAACTTAAGCAATTGTAGAAACCCCAATAATTACCCACCACAAAATAGGTGTAAAATAAATTCAATTGTCTATCAATGCAATATAACATCAATTGAAAACCCAACTGTCAATAAAGTCTACATCGGATCTACAAAGAACACCTTTAAGCAACGCTGGTATATGCACTTAACTTCATTAAAAAACAACATGTATCGAAACCAAACACCCCTTTCTTCAGAGTTTTGGAAATTAAAGGACACAAAAAAGAAACTCAAAGTAAAATAGAAAATCCTGGAAAAAACTAGAACCTGTAACTCGCTCAACGACATCTGCCCTTTATGCCTGAGTGAAAAACACATTCTAAGGTACCCCAACAATGACGATCTATTGAACTGTGGAGATGAATTAGCAGTGTTATGTAAACATCGAAAATATTTTTCGTTAAAATTTAATTAACCAAATGGGATTTGTCAAATTCGTGCTTTAATATAAAAATCAACTTACAGTTAAAATTGTTTACCTATTTAAAGTATTATATGGCCCCACTAAATACCTCATTCACATAAAATAATCCTCTCCAAAAGTTAATTAATATCCATGTTTAATTCATAAAATAAAAAAACGAATATTATATTATTAAAATAAAATAAACCCATACAACACTAAAATGTCACTCTATTTCATCCACTCATAGAGAGTAATAAAATAAAGTATCTACTTTTTAAAAAAAAAATAACATCCCAATACAAACATTACATAGACAAAAGTGACCTGTCCAAAACTAAACTATCTCGCCCTTCTCTCTTAACCCAGAGCCGTATCTCTATGGTTACAAACTGCCGACAGACCGGCTTAAACATACTAAATTCCAATCCCACACATTACTTACATATCACATTCCCAAGAATAAATCGTTTCCACCATTTATTTTCATTTTCACTAATCCCCAGACGAGAAGCGCGTGTACTCCAAAACACGAGAATTTTTGTGTAGTGATACTATGCTTTTATAAACCATTGTAACAACTATTACAATATAAAGCTTTACTTTGTATCGAGTACTCTTTATAAAAGTAAATGCTTGAACAGTGGGTTTAAAATGTACGTGTTCTATCACTTTCTTACACAATATATATACAAATTAATAAAAATGAAAAAAATAATTACAACGTTCAACACATTAATTTAATTAGTGCTCAATATAAAAATAAAGCAATGAAACTTATTAATATTAAGTCAGAACATGTGCACACTATAAAGTACTACAAAATTGTACATTTTGTTATGACATTGAAAGAACAATGTCTCATCAGGTAGTTAACAATCATTGTTATATATATATATATGAAATGAATTGTTTGAACATTATTTTTTATCGATACTCGTATTTAAGTATATATTCTGTTTTTTAATTAAAAAGTATTATATATATTTATATCTACCGGCCTGATTATTTACGATAAATTGTTATTACGAAAATGTGTGCCATTCGGCAGGATTCAAACCTGCGACCTCTATTTACATAGGGGAAGCTACCATTTGATCTGGCAACGTCTTAGACCTCTCGACCACAAATAGCTTCCAGTCTAAACGAGGTTTTTATCAAGCCTATATAACACATTTTTTCATTAATAAATAAAAAATAAACCTTGATAAAAACCTCGTTTAGACTGGTCAAGAGGTCTAAGACGTTGCCAGATCAAATGGTAGCTTCCCCTATGTAAATTGGGGTCGCAGGTTCGAATCCTACCGAATGGTACACATTTTCGTAATAACAATTTATCGTAAATAATCAGGCCGGTAGATATAAATATATAATACTGTTTAATTAAAAACAGAATATCTACTTAAATACGATTATCGATAAAAAATAATGTTCAAATAATTCATTTCAAATTGTCGGTTGTTTATAATTAAGTTTCGTTAAAATTCGTTAATTTCTATATATATATATATATAAGTGCAATGTATAATTTGTTGAAAAATGAATGAATATATTATATTGTTTGGAAAGTAAATGTGTTATATTTACTACTTTACGAAAATGTATACATTATTCTAATAACATTATATATATATATATATATATATATGTTTTATTTGTTCAGAAATTATATTTATATATATAAATGTGTGCATAAATATACATATAAATACATATAAATTATATACATATGCATAAATATATAATTTAAACATATACATAATAGTTACACCTAAGAAAAGTAGATAATTGAAAATGAATAAATAAACACGCATATATATATATATATATATATATATATATATATATATATATATAATGTGTGTGTGTTTGTGTATGTGTGTGTAACTAAGAGAGAGAGAGGAGTAGAAGAGTGAGAGATATAAGTAAATATAGAGAGTTTAGGGAAAGAGAGAAATAACGCATGCCCCCAAGATATACACACGGCCGTCAAACAATGTGTTGAGAGAGAAAGAAAAAAAAAATAAAGAGATATGCAATAAAAATTGTATTGAAACGTCAACGGATTTGAAACCGTTTCCCTTAGGATTTCTCAGTCTTCAGAACTTAATTTGCGCATTTCCTTGCCGACAAATTGCTTCGGAGTCAGTCAGGAATAGAAACCGCTAAAGATTTACAAGACAATAGCTTAATAAAATTCTTGAGAAATAAAAAAAATAAACAAATAAAAAATTGCATAAAACGTGTTCAATGGTTATCTAAGATTTTACACACTGATTCTCTTGTTTATGCCAATTTTTTCCACAAAGAATCTGTACTTTTCAATGTAATCTCATAATCTGCCAAGGCGCTTAATTTTGTTGGGTAGAGTAATCTCATTATTTTAACTATTTTACGGGCTATGGTCTTCATCTTTGTTGCTGTTGTTGTTTTCATAAGGTTTCGACCGTTTTGAAATAAGACCTTCATCATGTCGATCTGGGTAACCTGCTGGGAATTTCGGACTGAAATAATAATAACTAGTGAACCCATGGAATTTCCACGGAAGGATATTTATGATTTTCTGGAAAAATTTTACTTTGTCATACTACAAATGATGGTAAGGTCTTCAAGCATAAAGGTATTGGATAATAAAATAACGATAACGCAGAGTGTAATTTTATTAAAATATTTATAGAAGTAATATCCATAGAAGCTACTCTATTGTAATCTTATCTTTCAGACATATCAAATTAAATAAATTACAAACATTGTGTCTGCTTATTTTTAATAAAATCCGTTCATCTTCGCTGAAAAAAAAATTGCTGCCTAAATACACAAATTGTAAATTATATAATCCGGCAGCTCATCTTAACAACATCACCTGGCAATTTAAACGTAGCCTTGTAAAAAGGCAGGTTGAAGTTCAACGAGAAATGAATAATAAAATCATCTGTCAAAGTTACAACTCATTTCTTAAAGCTTTCAATCATAATACGCAAAAGATTATCCGTGAGTATGGACAGATCTTATTAGAAAATAAGCAGACACAATGTTTGCAATATATTTAATGACATGTCTAAAAGAAAATTAGCTGCCTAAATACACAAATATATATATATATATATATATATATATATATATATATATAGTGTATCGAGGCAGCAAATAGTTTTCTAAACATATACTGTTAAATATAACAGACAATGGGTGTCTATTATGTTTAATCATGAGCCGTTCTGAACATCGTATTTTGGCTTTTATTTCAGGTGAAAATAAAAACAAAAATTCTCCAACTTTTGGATAATTTTCTATTTAGTTGGTTCTAAGCTTTCGGCTTACATGAGCCATCTTCAGAGAGGTTACAAGAACTTTAACATAAAAACATCCACCGTCAAAGACGATTTGATCATGTGTTGACATAAAACTATGCTAAGCAACGATAACAGTTACCAAACATAGCAAACGCAGTTCTTAAATTTGTAATGCGATTCTATGACGCCACACCGCGTGATAGCGCGAAATGACAACAGAAACATGTATTCAATGTAATGTGTTATGGCCAGATTTAAACGTGATTTTATTAGGTATGGGTTGTTTGGATTTAATGTAGATGGCCTCCAATATCTGAAGGTTCTTTTTACTGTGTGTATGAGTGAGGATTATTGTATTGTTGACTAAAATCTGTCTAATATTACCTACATGTTTTCTAAGAAATGTTGTTTAATTGTTCTCTGATCAGAAAGGTGATAGGTAAGTCTACGGGAGAGCGTGGTTGTAAATATATATACTAGTGAAATAAAGGAAGGACTGAATGATGTCAAAAATGCTGAAAGTCGAATATTGTTATAAAAGCATTTAAGGCAAGCAGGCTTTGTAATAAAGTGCTCGATATCGAAGACGATAGAGGACTTATTGAATTAATATGAGTAAAAGTTTTCACTTAGTTGATTGCTGATACTTTCAGCATCCCATCTGCAGAGTTTTGTGAGTAGATTTTTTTCTCCCACTCTTCAAGTGTATTTCGTAAATTACTACTATTTTTTCTTGTTTATATTGTTGTAAGTTGTTTCTGCTTTGAGCGTATTTCCTGGATTAGCAAGTGTAGGTTGTCTTAGTCATTAACCTTGCATTTTAGCTTTTCGTTTTTCGCTTTTCAGTTGGAATGTGTTGAATTATTGTTATTGTTCGTAGAAGTGTCAGCATTATTTAATATTTGAACGTTGAATACTTGTATATACGCGCATGCACGAATGTACGCATTTGTACATATACGCGCTCACACACATATATATATATTTGTCTTTTTTTGTTTTTGTGATTTTATAATAACTGTAAGTGTTAATTGTAGAAAGTTGGATTTATAATCTAATTTTTATTATTTATTGTTGTTTATGTTTATGCTTGTATGTCTACAGTTGGTATTATACTTAATTCGTTTGTTTATTTAAAGTTTGCTACATTTATTTCATGGATTATTTATTTAGTGAATTGAGTAGTCAATTATGCGTTTATTTATGAACCTGCCTGCATTTTTTCATTTTTCTTTTTTGATACTGTTTTTTTTTAATTTTTTTTTAATTTTTTTTTTTCTGTTTTTTGTTTTGTTTGTTTTTAAACTGATTTTTGCTAGTTCTTAATTTAAGCATAATTTACACTTTTTACTATTACTATTGTACGGAGTTGCTCTTTTTATTATTTTTCATTTGATTTTGGTGGGAACATTATTTTCTTTTTGACTCCATATGTATTTTGATATGGTGGTATTGTTTGGGTATTCTTCTCTCTCAAAATGGCATTTTAAGGTTCTTATATCTTTCTTAAAAATTTTATATATATTATTTAATTGTGATAATGTCTGCCGCCAAGGCTGCTACTTTTCAGTGGTTTTACAGATAAAATATATTTTGGCAAGCAGTTTTTTTATCGTAAAGTGCTCGATATTAGAGCGTTTATAAGCGCAAAGAGTGTGTTGCCTTTACTGAATAGGTTCATGCCAACTTCAAAATATAGCGAGATTAGCGTCACAAATATTTTACTTAGACCAACAGCTATTAATATATGAGATTATTTTCGGATAATCCAACCACCGTTTTGTTAAGCTTTTATAATTTTTAGAATCGGTTCGCGTGAATAGCGTAAAAACTTGTAGGGTGTTACCAAAGATTATGATCAAGCGTGTGATAATAAAACAAATTCAGGTTAAAATGATGTTTTAATAATGATAATAGTAATATTACCTTTTTGTATTGAATCAGGAACTGTGAAAATCTGATACTAACTTCAATGCATATTATACATTAAATACTGTTTTTTTATAACATTCTCATGGAAAATTATTAAATCCAAGCGTCCTCGTTAATTTTATTACCTGTTTTCGCCATTATTTCTTCTTCTATGTGCCCTGTCCCTTCAGGACGTAGGCGATCATGGATCTCCACGTCTCCCTATCCCTTGTGGCTCTTAGTATGTTTGCTCCTGTTGCTCCTGGCAACCCCCGTTCCGTCATCCACCTGATCAGACCCTGCAAATATGTTATCCGCTGCCTTCCTCTGTCTCTCCTTCCTTCTATCTGTCCAGTCAGTATCAGGTTCTCCAGGCTCTCCTTCCTCATTGCATGTCCCAGGAACTTCAGTTGTCTCTTCCTGATGCTCAGCATCAATTTTTTTTTTATTGCCATTCTTTCTAACACTTCGTCGTTGCATGTGTGCTCAGTCCACGATATCCGTAGCATCCTTCTGTAGAACCACATTTCGGCCGTTTCCAGTTTTGTCCTCATTTTCGATGATATTGTCCAGCATTCACAACCGTATTGAAGAACTGACATCGCGTAGCAGTCTAGCACTCTTTTCTTCGTTTCTATTGAGATCTTCCTGTGTGTTAGTATTTTGCTCATCTTCTGGAACGCGTCCTTTGCCATGCCAATTCGCCTTCGGATCTCCGTGTCGCACTTTCCATTACTGAATTATTTAAGAAATCTTAATCAAACAGAAAAAAGCAGGATGAAAATCGAAAAAACTTGTTCATCATGTTCACAACAGAAAACTGTTTTCTAATATGTATTTTATGAGTGGGTGGCTGTTTGTATTAATTTTTTGTTTTGTCTTTTTTTTTTCTCGGTGTCGGGAGCACTTAATTCACAACAACAAGAGGATTACATTAAACTTTCCTTCAGCGGATTTTTTAAAGTTTTGCGTAGAACCAGGCTCATACTCGAAGATCCAGGAAAAAGGCAGGGTTTGCCATAGACATAATATGACTTAAAGATTTTAGCGTGTCGGGAAGGCATTCTCTCGATAGAGATAATTTCACAATGTACTCCTTTGAACAAAAAGCTGCTACTTGCTCCTTACCAAAGAGACAAAAAAGGGAATGTAGATGGTTTTCCACCGTGAACGTATGATACGGCTCCTAACTGTGAAGATTTGAGCTGGTAGAACTAAGGAGTGTTACTCGTCTTAACATCTGCTATAGTAATCTAAACTTATTTATAAATGGAACTTTGTCTGTGTGTGTGTGTGTGTGTGTGTGTGTGTGTGTGTGTGTATGTATGTGTGTGTGTGTGTCCCCGTTACCTATAGATTCCAAAACGGCTGAACCGATTTTCTTGAAAATTTACACAGTTGTACTATAAGCGTCTGCGAGTGTTCTTAGCTAGGTTTTGTGTCGAGGTACCCCCAATAAATATCGAAAATCGATAATCGAAAAAATCGGGTTATAGAAGGAGTGGTCCGATTTTAATCAAATTTGATACACTCATAGACAAAGACATAAGAAATGATATTCAGAAGTTTCAAGATTGAAGTTCTTACAATAGTGCAGAAAATCGATAATATATCTATATATATAAAAGACAAGATGTTTGTGTGTGTGTCTGTTTATCTGCCTGTTTGTCTGTATTTCTTCAGCCATTTTATTTTAGTTTTTACTTCGGGTTTGGCTCTAAGTAGGTATAATTGTAGTTCTTAGTCTCAGCCATGATACCATTTACTCAGAGGACTTATTTAGCCTTCAAAATTCAGTTTACGACGAAAAAACTTATTTGATATCGATATCAGGAAATCAAAATTTCACTTACATCCATTCATTTTTCTTTCAGTCTACGATTTCGCTTTAACTGGAAACAATTATTGCTTTTTAGTCTTTTGTGCCAACGTCCAAAGAGTCTGAGCTCCAGGACCATGGATTAATTTTACACCCGAGCAACGCCGGGCTATACTGCTAGTAACTATATAGAGGTAAAAGGCGGACGACGTTTAGTCTGTGTGATGACGGTTGCAGGATAATTATTCACCGAAAAGAGGGCGTAAGAACGTTTGGATCCTATCAAGGTGGAACCGTACAGATTGGGAAAAACCAACCGAAAAATGGCAGCCGTTCTTCCAACATCTTTTACAATGGCACGAAACCTGAGTCTTTTCATCTAGACAAGATTTTATGCATCTCTGTTTAGTCCATAGCTGATGGTTTATGGGTAACTATTTCATTTCTTTCCCAAGGTTATTAGTGAGAAGTGAATGCGTTGTGGCTTCTTGTTAAGAAACCACACAAAATAATAATAACAAAAACAGATATGGAGATATAAAATGTTATATTGAACAGAATATATGCCACCTACAACCGGGTTATTAAATACAGGAATACTAGGAAAAGTGTCAGTAGGAATCAATATATACAATTTTGTAAAGAAGAAATAAGTCCGGGTAATAAGTCTATATTCTTCGGACCAACTAAGCGGTGGTCCATCTACTCAACTCCTGCTAAACACACTATCTCTAACACTCACAGCGACAATCACTGCCGTTCTCTGTAGGCAGGGTTATATGTACCTTAGACGAGTCCATTTATTGTGTAATAAAGGGGGTGATCCCCAACAGAATGCAACCCACAGCTGCAGTTTGAACTCCGATCAACGATTCCATTTTGCCAACTGCACAGTGTAACAACACGCTGGTTGAAAATTGAATCACAAAAAAAAAAAAAACTTTTGAAAAACTGAATACATCAATCAGGTAATTCTTTAGAATTCTCTTAATGAAAGACAGTGGCGTCAATGAGATTTTTGAGCGCAACCTAATTGAGTTAAGTGACACAGATGGATAGGTTTAATTTCTTGCTGAGGAAATACACGATTCAAAAAACGCGGAACAGCTCATCGAATGATATAAGACCTGTAACTAATATTCATGGAAATTCGGTCATAAATTTTGTTCAGTACCATCCTAAACACACCTTTACAGAAAGTCAAGAAGTAACTGGCGGGAGATATGTTTTCTAGTCCCTGAACTGGTTCAATATTAGGTCAAAACATTAATGGATCATTATGAAACTTTGCCCTGTTAGCGAGGCCTAGAATACAAAGACTAAAGCCTAGACAGAGCGACAAGACCAAGTTGTCACCGTAAAGATAGATACACCCTACTAATAGACGCTTGTATAAACCCTGCTAAATTTTACCGATTTACTTAAGTATAAACCTAAACTTTACCGATTTACTTAAGTATAAACCTAAATATTGATTACCTATAAAATCTATACTATAAACCCGATCGATGTTTACCTATAGCCTCAAGTATATACTCAACCAATATTTAAATATAGACTCAGTTATAAAGCTGAGAATATTCAGAGTACACAAAAGGTTTATTTTTTAAAATAATATCACTCCCAAGCACGGCGGGGCCGACACTAGTACGTAGGAGGTTACAGTGAGAGAAAAGAATTGGTACGGGTGGTATTGAAGAAATGGTAAAAAATGAAGGGGATAGAAAATGGTAATTGGCATTGTATGTAAATGTTTGGAGATTGTCGCTAACAGAAAACCGAAGGGAGTTTCACAGCGGGTGGGAATTGCGAAAAAAGAAAGATGGAGTAAAATTACATTTAATGATTTCAACAGTAAAATGTTGAACCTAGATGCCAATCTTGTAGCACGCTTGAATTCACGTGGGTGGGGTAACATGGGAAAAAGCTACCCAGAGCAGTTACCATGAAAATATATGTAGAAAAGACAACAGGAAGTCACTGCACGTCGGTGAGAAAGGCACTGAAGTTGAGAGGCCAAGTCAGCATCGATTGCTTTGCAGATCCTTTATGGATTTTGTCGAGAACCCTGAGATGAATAGCAGGAGCACCCAACCAGATATGGCAACAGTATTCAATGCACGGACGAATGGTAGATTTATAAGTTTGCATTATTGATTCTGACGAGTAAAACATTCTGTCTAGACAAAGCGATCACACCTTCCTAGCAGTAGATGCAGTTATAGATCCGATATATTCTTTTATATTCTTAAAAAGTGAGGCACAGGAGTAATATTAAACTAATCAGTCTTTACATAAAAGCTTAAGTATAAATCCGATAATATCTACCTATAATCTCAAGTATAAGTTAGAGCAATGTTTGCCTATCAAATAAAGTATAAACACGATCAGTGTTTGAACTCGACCAATATTTGCCAAAAGACGTAATTTACAAAACAAACAAAAAAATAATTCTACATTAAAAAAACAAAGGGTGCATATATCATATAATCTACAAACCCAACTCACTATAAAAAGGCGAGTTTGCAGAGAAGATCTGCAATAAAGACAGGGGAATATTTTCGTCAATTAAATATTTTCTGAATTGTGAGAACTTAGAGATGGCCAAATCTCGCTAAGTTGAAAGTGTAACAAAGAAAACACTATTGAAATGTTATGTAATATCAGCCCTCATGGCAGTGAATGCTAGACAATCACCGACAGACGAGGAAAACATCTGAGGCAACAAAAATGTGGTTCTACAGAAAGATGCTGAGAATGCCATGAACCGAAGATATGAGTAACAACATAGTTTTAGAGAAACCTTTGGAAACAAAAAGGACAGTTATATTTTACCTCAGAAAAAGATAGCTGAATTTTCTTGGGAAAATAAAAGGGAAAGAGGGGTTGGAAAATTTGATACTCACAGAATATAGTGTCAAGAGAGACAAAAGAAAAGAAATGCATAACCTACCTGGCAAGTTTGAGTAAATGGATAGCAGAACAGTTCAAGAGATAACAGAAAAAAATTTATTAAGAACTACGAAGGACAGAAAATTGTGATGAGCCATGATCACCAACATTCTGGGAGAACACAGCATATAGTAGAAGAATAGAAATTATAATGGTAATATATAAATTTTTATATCATATATACATTTTTATAAGATCCTTTTAAAGTATTAGCAAAATAATGCAGGTAAGCAATTTTTCTCCAGTCCAATTAATTGATGATATTAAATAAAATCTTCAATACTGTTTTATGGTTCATTTATATTTAGGAAAAAATATTATTGAAATAATGAAATAATTTCTTAGAATCAAAAATTATCAAAAATCGAAATGGCATAAAACAAGGATGCCTCTTCTCACCAGACTTATTAAACCTTTCCAGTGAAACAATCCTGAGAGAATTAGAAGTCCTACCAGGATTTATTATTAGCAGCCACAATGTTAACAACATTAAATTACCAGATGACACAGTGTTGATTAGAAGAGACAAAAAGGAAACCTGGCTTTATTCTATACTTTATCAAATTTTAAGTATTTAACAACACTACTCAAATGTTTATAGACAAAAATGAAAAGGGGCATAAAACAAGGATGCCTCTTCCCACCAGACTTATTAAACCTTTACAGTGAAACAATCCTGAGAGAATTAGAAGTCCTACCAGGATTTATTATTAGCAGCCACAATGTTAACAACATTAAATTACCAGATGACACAGTGTTGATTAGAAGAGACAAAAAGGAAACCTGGCTTTATTCTATACTTTATCAAATTTTAAGTATTTAACAACACTACTCAAATGTTTATAGACAAAAATGAAAAGGGGCATAAAACAAGGATGCCTCTTCCCACCAGACTTATTAAACCTTTACAGTGAAACAATCCTGAGAGAATTAGAAGTCCTACCAGGATTTATTATTAGCAGCCACAATGTTAACAACATTAAATTACCAGATGACACAGTGTTGATTAGAAGAGACAAAAAGGAAACCTGGCTTTATTCTATACTTTATCAAATTTTAAGTATTTAACAACACTACTCAAATGTTTATAGACAAAAATGAAAAGGGGCATAAAACAAGGATGCCTCTTCCCACCAGACTTATTAAACCTTTACAGTGAAACAATCCTGAGAGAATTAGAAGTCCTACCAGGATTTATTATTAGCAGCCACAATGTTAACAACATTAAATTACCAGATGACACAGTGTTGATTAGAAGAGACAAAAAGGAAACCTGGCTTTATTCTATACTTTATCAAATTTTAAGTATTTAACAACACTACTCAAATGTTTATAGACAAAAATGAAAAGGGGCATAAAACAAGGATGCCTCTTCCCACCAGACTTATTAAACCTTTACAGTGAAACAATCCTGAGAGAATTAGAAGTCCTACCAGGATTTATTATTAGCAGCCACAATGTTAACAACATTAAATTACCAGATGACATGGTTGATTAGAAGAGACAAAAAGGAATCCTGGCTTTATTCTATACTTTATCAAACTGTTAAGTATTTAACAACGCTACTCAAATGTTTATAGACAAAAATCAAAATGGCATAAAACAAGGATGCCTCTTCTCACCAGACTTATTAAACCTTTCCAGTGAAACAATCCTGAGAGAATTAGAAGTCCTACCATGATTCATTATTAGCCACCACAATCTTAACAACCTAAGATATGCAAATGACACAGACATAGAAAAGAAATTACAAGAATTCCTACAGATGGTAGTGAAAGAAAGTGAGAAGAAAAAAAGAAACCAAACATCAATTGCAAGAAAACTAGATGCATAATTGTTAGCAAAAGAATGACCCAGCATGCAAATTATGAAATCAAATAAGTACAGCATTTTAAATATCTGAGAATAGAAAGTGTGATACAAAAACTAAAAGGTACATTCAGATACCAAAAACGCCTTCTAAAAACTAAGCAAAGTATTAAGGAACAGAGACATTTCATTAGAAACAAAGAAAAGAGTAATGAATTGTTACATTAGTCTTCCTATATGGTAGTTAATGCTTGACAATATTCTCACAGATGAAGAGACGTTAAGCAACAGAAACTTGGTTCTACAGAAGGACACTGAGAATAATATGGACTGAACATATAAAATTTTAGAGAATTTTTGGAAACAAAAAGGACGCTTATATTTAACATCAGAAAGAGATAATTGAAATTTCTTAGGAACATAATGAAGAAAGAGAACTTGGAAATATTGATACACACAGCATATACTGCCAAGAGTGAGAGAAAAAAGCATTGTCTAAACATTTTCATCTCATTTAAATTCGTTGAGTTTTCTACGTTGTATTCCTTCTGGCAATTATTAACCCCCTAGGGCCATTCGTATCATATTTGATACAGTATTTCCCTATAAGGAAACATTTGGTATTTCCCTATAAGGAAACATTTGGTATTCATTGACTGAGCAGTCAGTACTGCTTTCATTTGAAATTTATAAAATATTTCTCTTAAAAAATTTTTCAGGAAAATATTTCTTTCTAGGCTTGTTTTCATACTGTATCAAATATGATACGAATGGCCCTAAAGTAAATTACAAGTTGAAGCTTTATTTGTTTTTAATCGTATCACCCCGAGCAAGGCGGTAACGCCCCTGATGTGCAGGGAGCTACATAAGAGTAAAAAGATTAAGGGGCTAGATAAGAGTAATAAAATTAGATAGGAGAGAGCGAAGAGAATGACGAACTAGTTGTTCGGATTTTAATGAAACTTTCAATACTCATTCACAAACGAATAAAATTACTTTTGAAATTATTATTTCTTTAAAATATTGATGAAAAAAATTTTAAAAGAATTGTTTTTATTTTTTATTATAATAATTCATTAAGTTTTTAAAATATTTTTAAAATCTTTTAAAGAACTGTATGATTGTGTTTTATTAGTTAAGAATTGATAAAAAATAAAATTAATAAAAAATTTTCAACCCATATATTTAAAAAAGAAATTATTTGTGTAAAGATGTTCAAATTTATAAAGTACGATGTTCAAATTTATAAAGTACGATGTTTCATATGGGTCAAATTGATTTTATAAATTAAAAAGCGTTCTGAGTTATTCCTCCTTACATAGGAAACTATAGAAGAACGCATTTTCATTTTTACGATATTTTATTCTCTACGTTTCTAAAATTTAACAGCCTGTTTTGCAAGTAATTCCTTCAACATTTAAAGTAAGTATTTTCTTTTCAATTCCTCAATTTTTTAATTAATCATGGCCGTAGTTGCATGAACTAATTTATGATAATTAAAAAAATGATATGGAAATTTTGGCACGATTGGACTCCATACATTGCGTTCTTGACAACACGGGGTAGTCGTAAATCTGTCATCGCTTAGAATGACTGACATAAAACAGGGCTACCGTAATTAAATTTTTTATTGTAAATTTTGGCAGTAAGCAATTATTAATTGACCGAAAACAGATAAAGGTAAGTTTTAATTTTAAAAATTGACTTAAATAACGTCTCAGCGAGGTATATTTTATTTTTGAAAGATTTTTAAAACAGAAATTTGGTTACTGTTTACGTAATATGTCAATCAATCAAAAATGGCGGTATATTTTTAAAAAATTGTAAAATTTCAAAATTTTAGATTTCAATCAATATAATTTCGGTTAAAAATACACCAGTATGTTTTGCTTACTAGAATTATGACATTTAATAGCTTGGCTTTCAATTAAAGCTAATTTTAATGATTGAAGATAACTTATTTATTTTTAAAATTTCAATTTCAATTTAAGTTTCGAAAATAACTGGAGGTACCTAAAGATTCCTGGATGTTGTAGCCGTCAGGAAAGCAATAATATGGAAGCAAGTTCCACAGGCGGCAAGTGCGAGAAAAGAAGCTACAGGAGTAGATTGTCTGGTTGATCTAACTGTGAATGAGTGAGACCCAGTTGCCAGTCTGGTTGCACGAGTAAACACCTGTTGCAGGGGCACCAGTGACTTAAGTTCGTTGTAGCAGAGGCCACGAAAGTATTTATACAACAGACAGAGGAAAGTCACATACCGTTAGTAGCCGGAGTCGAGCCACCAATTAGGTATTTATCACATTACTGATTTTTTCGAACTATTACGTGATATCTGACTTCCATGCTAGAAAATCTCCTCCAAGATGAAGAAGAGATTTGAGGCAACAGAAATGTGGTTCTACAGAAATTTACTGAGAATATCCCTCTTCCATGAATTTTTTAAAGATCGAATATGTTGGTACCCCATATGTTCACTAATTCTTCCAGATTTTACAATTCAAATATAGGACTACAAGGAGGGATGTTTCTGTTATTCGCATTAAATGGGTTAATACGTTCGTTTGTTTGAAAAATTGTCATTACGTAAAAAAAGAATTGTTTGAATGAAAGAGTGTCCCTCAAGATCTGAGTAAATTTTCTATTATTCTTTAAAGAAAAAAAAACGTTTCTTTGTTAATTAAATTCGTCGTTAATCTAATATTATCAAAATGGAATTAAGCAAGTCGAGAAAACTTCAGATTGCATATGCAAATTAGAAATGTAAAATTATAGAAAAAATTATAATGAAAACATGTTCGAGTTAAAAAAATCTTTTCAAATGGAAGCTTTCAAGCACTTATCCTGTCTCCGGGACTTTAGAATCCACAATCTGCATCTATTGCAGAAGGTTAAGACGCACCCCAACCTTACTCATCCTACGTGACAGGCGTTATCCTTTGGGTGGATCTTTTCAGTCACGAGTATAAACAAGATTACAGTTCGTATTTTGATTCAAGTATAAACTTCACTTGTGTCTACTTATTGACTCAGGTAAAACCCAGATCAACTTCTACATTTTGTTTCAAGTATAAACACAATGTGTTTGGTTATTGACCCAAGTTAAAAGGGAACTGACAGCGTCAATTATAAACAGGACCTACTCTTACCCATCAAAACCAGTAGTGATTTTTATCCTATAACATTTATGTTGTAGAGTAGGGAGCTGTTTAATGTTTCTTGATTCGGACTTGTGTCATACATAACCAAACTCCCTACAGCTTACAAGTTTTATGCAGAATTATCATCAGAAGGTTTTCATCAGAAGGTTGGTTGTCAGCAGGTTGGAATATGTGGAATTGTGTGGAATAGTTTTTTTTTTTTATCACATCACCCCGAGCAAGGCGGTAACGCCACTGATGTGCAGAGAAAGAGATTGTAGCGTGGAAAATAAAAAAAAAGTCTCTAAATTGTTTGTTCAGTGGAAGTGATAGATACGATTTTTGATGGGTAGAATAATTTAGCAGACGTTGTTAAAATATTTAATGTCGAATATTGTAGCGGATAAGAAATTAATTAAACCGCAACTTCTTCACTTTTACAAAAATTCACAATGACGTGTGAAATCCTGGTTTTCCCAAATAGAAAGAGGATTGACCATCTGCTTAACGAAAAAGTCGAAAGCAGATTTCGCAAGTAGGTGTTAAAATGCTTTTTGACCAATGGGAGCGACTTGTAAGACTTGGAAGGACTAGACGATCCAGTGTGAAATTCAAAAGAACTATATAAATGACCTTGGTGTCAGTCAGGAGTCAGACATGGGAGCAGCGAAAGCATCTAAAATGTAACTGCAAACTTTAAGCTACCCGGACATTGTCCTCTTTCTTTTTTTCCTTATCTATTTCAACATTTTGTATGAACTTTAACCTTTTTTTTAATCATTTCACCCCAAGCAAGGCATTCCACTGCCACTATTGCGCTTGGGGCTACATAGGGGGAGGTAAATAGGAAGAGTGGTTAGATATAGGAAATGTCAGAAGGGGGGGGGGGCGATAGATAGTTGGGTGGGTGGGAAGAGTGTTTGAAAGAATGGAAGTTAGTGTGTTAGGAGGTGTCTATTGACCTTACATTTAAATTCCTGAAGATTGTAGCCGTCGGGGAAGCAGTCATGTGGAAGAGAATTCCACAGTCGGGAAGTGCGAGAAAAGAAACTATTGGAGTAGAAGTTGCGGTTTCATTTTATCGGTTTCACTGAAAAAGGGTGGGATCTAATCTAGTATCTCGTGCAAATTCGAACCTAGGGGGCACCAGTGATCTAAGTTCATCGGAGCAGAAGCCGTGAAAGTATTTATAGAACAGACACGGGGAAGTCACGTCGCGCCGGTGAGAGAGAGACTGCAGGCGGTCTGCTAAGTCGGTATCGATCACATTACAGACCCTCCGCTGTACCTTGTCGAGAAGCCCAAGGAGAATAGCAGGGGCACCCGACCAGATATGGCAACAGTATTCAATGCACGGGCTGATGGTAGATTTATAAATGTGCAGGATAGATTCAGACGGAAAAAACCTCCGGGCCCTGCACAGATAACCGACTTTCATAGCAGCGGATTTAGTAATGGATTCGATGTAGTCATTCCACTTGAGGTCCGCTGAGAGTGTGAGACCAAGGAGGCGTAGTGTTTTACTCTCTGGGAGGCAAGCCTGGTCCATGCTAATGGGAGGTAGGTGCGATTGTCTATGATGATTAATTGATAGTAGCTTCGTTTTGGAAGCATTAAAATTTACGAGCCATTTCTTACCCCAGTCCACTACGGATTGGAGGTTCTTTCCAAGCTCGGCTGCAAGGTTAGCTTTGTCGCCTGCAGCAGATTTTTGGTCGAGGCGAGAATAAACAGTGGTGTCCTCAGCGTACATACCTACTTGGGATCTTATGGTATCAGGGAAGATCATTAATGTAGATCAGAAATAGCGTAGGACCTAGGAGAGAGCTTTGAGGAACACCTGCGTTTGTATGGTAATTCTGGGAGGCATGTCCGTTTAATACCACTTTCAATGTGCGGTTAGATAGGAATAACTGGATTAGTTCAAACAATTGTCCAGCTATACCATAGCTCCGCAGTTTGCATAGAAGGAACCTCTTAATAATGTTTCTAGTTGAACATTAACTTCTTCAACTTATGTTATTTCTTTTTTTAATAAATTTCTATTTAAAATGCAAAATGTATATTTTATTCTTCTTATACTATCTATCGCCCAGTTCACACTTCACCCACGTCTACTGAACAGGTTGAGAGGCTCATCACTTGTTCCCTGTTTAGGATGTGGTTTCAGGCTTTCTCTTTTCAAATCTTCTCACTTTGTTTTTTTTTTTTCAATTAGAGTAAATAGATCTATCTATCGCCCGGTTCACACTCCACCCACATCTACTGAACAGGTTAAGAGGCTCATCCCTTGTTCCCTGTTTAGGATGTGGTTTCCGGCTTTCTCTTTTCAAATCTTCTCACTTTGTTGTTTTTTTTTTCAATTGGAGTAGATAGATCTATCTACCGCCCAGTTCCCAATCTACCCACATCTATTGAACAGGTTAAGAGGCTCATCCCTTGTTCCCTGTTTAGGATGTGGTTTCCGGCTTTCTCTTTTCAAAACTCCTCACTTTGTTGTTTTTTTTTCAATTGGAGTAGATAGATCTATCTACCGCCCGGTTCCCAATCTACCCACGTCTATTGAACAGGTTAAGAGGCTCATCCCTTGTTCCCTGTTTAGGATGTGGTTTCCGGCTTTCTCTTTTCCAATCTTTTCACTATTACGTAGTAATATGAGTAAGGTTAGGGTGCGTCTTAACCTTCCAAAATAGATGCAGATTGCGGATTCTAAAGTCCCGGAGACAGGATAAGTGCTTGAAAGCTTCCATTTGAAAAGATTTTTAGCTCGAACATATTTTCATTATAATTTTTTTTCTATAATTTTACATTTCTAATTTGCATATGCAATCTGAAGTTTTCTCGACTTACTTAATTCCATTTTGATAATATTAGATTAACGACGAATTTAATTAACAAAGAAAAGTTTTTTTGCAAAGGAAATGTTACTACACTCGCCATTCTCTGTCGCTATTTTTATGGCAAATGTTCAGCAAATGCTGAATTCAGTCAGTTAAGTGCCACACATGATACACGCTTTGGCGATCCTGTCTTTTAAGAGACATGACTGACCGAGCAGAAATTATTCTGCAATAGGTTGTGATTACTTTCTGCGGTAGACTGGTTGCCAGCCAAGGCTATAGAACCCAATCTGTCCTGTTATTTAACCCATACCTAGAGGGAAGAGACGGATTTATACCTTTCCCAAGGGTATTTGAGCGTAAGTGAATGCAATAAATTCAACTGGAATTCGAACACGGCTCTCCGATTTCTAATTCCGAGCCGATATCCACTGCACCACAACGCACATCCAAATACTACATTGCAATACTTAATTTCTAAGTTCAGAAATTCACATCTAGGACTAGCCATGCATCGTACACAAGGTCGGCCTAGCCAAGTATCTTATAATTAATATAACCAATGAAACTCTCTTCCATATTATTGCTTTCCTGACGTCTACAACCTCCAGGAATTCAAATGCTATGTCAATAACCATCACTTAACAACTTGACTCCAGTTCTTTCTACATCACCCCGTATATCTTTTTTTCTCTCTCTACCTTTGCAACTGTCATCACACCTGTATTTCCATCCTTCTCTTGTTTCTTTCTCTAACACCTCATGTACCTGGTTCGTCTTTCTCTTTACTCTCCTCCTCTCTAATCTTTTACTCTTATGTAGCCCCACGCGCATCAGTTGCGTTACCGCCTTACTTGGGGTGAAACGATTAAAAGAAAAAATTAAACGTATTATCAAAGCACATATATATATATAATATATATTTTCCAAGGAGGGATAATTATGATTTCATGGAAAAATTTTGCTTCGTCATCCTACAAATGATAGTAACGTCTTCAAACATAATGGTATTGGATAATAAAATACGATAACACAGAATGTAATTTTATTAAAATATCTATAAAAGTTATGTCCATAAAAGCTACTTTACTGTAATCTTATATTATATTAAGCGGCGTGTGCACAAACCATAACCAAAATACTGTACGCCATTTTGTGAGAGATTTTGAAAGAGAAAATGTATTTTTTATTTCTGAAAAATCATGGTTCCTGTGTCTATTGCAAGCAGAAAAGACCAACTGAGTAATGGTCAAGGGTGAAGAGGCCAGAAATTTCGTTAATAGGTCGCGGGATACGACAACAATCTTACCTATTTTTACTATATTGTACAGTACGCACACACATACACACACACATACACACAATTACTGCTACAACCATCAGCTTAAGCTGCTACTGATACGGTAATGATTTAGGCTCTCTCCTCCTACTCTCTCACTCTTTATTACCCTTCCATTTGGCAAAGGTGAGAGAGAATCTGAGGAGAGTAGCGTTTATAGATTATAAAAAGATAGAGGGGAAGGTAAAGCTCGTGTAGAGAGTAAGTGTGTTATCTTTCTTCAGTGGCGTAACAGACGGAAGAACTAAGTATTAGTTACTTAGTTCAAGCAAAATTAGGAACAAGCAAAATTAGGAACAAGCAAAATTATTATATGATTGATTTTAATTAATTATTTTCCGCATCTCAGTTATCAACATCACAAAATTTCATCTCTCTTAGTTTCTGACGTCTTACAATTTATTTCGTAGTTGAAATACTTACAGTGTATTCATACTGAATCCTTTATGTAGTCAATATTTCCATTTCTGTTGTCCACTCTAGTAGAGATTATTGTTGAAAAATAAATATTTGTTATCGACGGATTTGTTGATGCACCCGCAATGTGAATGTGTGTGTGTTTTTTTTTGTTGTTTTTTTTTTTGGTGTATTTTTTCTTTTTTTTTGGCATGCGTGTGTACGTGGGTGTCTGTCTCTGTGTGCGCTATCCTGTAAAAGCAATTAGAAAAATCATCCATGCTACTCAGACTTGGCATAGCATTCCATAATATCATTTTCTTTTTCTCTCTTCTTTTTTTTTTCCTTTTTTATTTTTTTTTACTTACTTACCTCTCGGTTGTCGGTCACGACGTTTGTTTTAGAATTATTTTCTTCCTGCTTTCGTTCACCTTGACAATTTGTTTTAACGTATATTATCTTCTTTCTTTTTCCGTCAAATGTTTCCTGTGTCCTAAGTCCCTCTTAGATAGATTTCGGTAAGTAAGCTAAGTAGGAAAACTACTTACTCTTAAGTGCTCTTCTTGAATGTTACTTCGACGTTTCTGAGGGGAAAAAGAAAGTCTTTGCCATTTTTACCAATCTATCTTTTTGGAAGACGGGGTAAGATTTGCCTTCGATCATATTTGCCTCTGGATCAGTAAGATTATTATTAATATTGTTATTAGTATTATTTCATATTTTTTGTTCCTGCGGGAATAGACATCGAATATAATCTCCCTTGGATATAACTCTTTTCTTATTGGAGATCGCTTTTGTCATATAAACTTAATGACCTGTAGAAATGGCTGCCTTTGATGTGCTCTCGTAAATTCTCATTGAATCTCGTATTGTGACCAGTATAAGTGTAACCTGCAATGCCCGGAGACAACCTGTAAATAATTTATCATATGAATTTCTATGGTTTAAGTTTTAAGAATGTAAGAATGGCAGATAAACAACTTTCGATTAAAAGGTAGTGAAGTCTGAATCTAATGACAAAGACGATATGATAAAAAAGATAAATTCTGTGACATTTTTATGGAACTAGCTTACACTAGTCTCAGAGAATGCTAATCCAACAAGCTGTTTGATAACTGTTCTTTGTTACAGACTCTCACGTCATAATTCCAAAGCTCAATTAGTGACCTACTAAGATCAGGTTTTCTTACTTTTAGTCCACCCGATACGCAGCCCACGCGTCACTAAAGGCAGAGATTTGTGAACGAGATGCGTGATATGAACTTAACAGGAATAAGTGGGAAGTAAAAATTACGAAAATATGGTAGAGAGATAATGATTGAAAATAGAGTTGATAAAGTAATGATTGTAAGTCTCCAAGAGAGAGAGAGAGAGAGTCAATTCATTAACGTAACGATTCTTACAAACAAGCCTTTGTTATGGAACGCCCTCATTACAAAAGGATGACTAGATGAAGGCGAATTAATCTTGTGGCTTTAACAAATTGGTAGATCGCTGTAAATTTGGTTGTTACCTGGTTAACAATATGTCAAGCTGTATTGATTAATTTACTTGGACGCAAATGATGAGAAGAGGACACAAAAATGGAGGACGTGTATAGATAGATAGATAGATAGATAGATAGATAGATAGATAGATAGATAGATAGATAGATAGTAAAAATGAATAGACATAGAAAAAGAATAGACTCAGATGGATAAATTGATTGATAGAATGAGAATATACTAAGCTAGATACAAAATGAATAGACTGAGATAGATAGATAGATAGATAGATAGATAGATAGATAGATAGATAGATATATAGATAGAGAGATAGATAGATAGATAATGTACATTCAGAGATAGATAGGTACATAGACTGATAGATAGAGAACGAAGATAGATAGATAGATAGATAGATAGATAGATAGATAGATAGAAAAAAGAATGAAAATGAATACACTGAGATAGATAGATAGATAGATAGATAGATAGATAGATAGATAATGAACAAAAATAGAAAAATCGTAGACAAAAATAGATTAAAAATATAAAATGAATAGTATGAATTGAATAAAAATAGATATAAATTGAATAGAGTATTATATATATATATATATATATATATATATATATATATATATATATATAAAATGAACTATAATAGAGTATGAATAGACCAAGATTGATAAATGGATATATAAATTGTTATATCGAATGTGATTATGCTAAGATATATAGTTAGGAAGTGAATAGTGTGATATCGATAGATAAAAAATGAAAAAACTAGAGATAGATAGATAGATAGATAGATAGATAGATAGATAGATAGTAAAAATGAATAGACATAGAAAAAGAATAGACTCAGATTGATAAATTGATTGATAGAATGAGAATATACTAAGATAGATACAAAATGAATAGACTGAGATAGATAGATAGATAGATAGATAGATAGATAGATAGATAGATAGATAGATAGATAGATAGATAGATAGATAGATAGATAATGTACATTCAGAGATAGATAGGTACATAGACTGATAGATAGAGAACGAAGATAGATAGATAGATAGATAGAAAAAAGAAAGAAAGACAATGAATACACTGAGATAGATAGATAGATAGATAGATAGATAGATAGATAGATAGATAGAAAAAAAGAATGAAAATGAATACACTGAGATAGATAGATAGATAGATAGATAGATAGATAGATAGATAATGAACAAGAAAATAGAAAAATCAATAGACAAAAAATAGATTAAAAATATATAATGAATAGAGTATGAATTGAATAAAAATAGATATAAATTGAATAGAGTATTATATATATATATATATATATATATATATATATATATATATATATAAAATAGACTATAATGAAGTATGAATAGACCAAGATTGATAAATGGATATATAGAATTGTTATATCAGATATGATTATGCTAAGATATATAGTTAGAGTGAATAGTGTGATATCATTAGATAAAAAAATGAAAAACTGAGATAGATAGATAGATAGATAGATAGATAGATAGATAGATAGATAGATAGTAAATAGATAGACATAGAAAAAGAATAGACTCAGATTGATAAATTGATTGATAGAATGAGAATATACTAAGATAGATACAAAATGAATAGACTGAGATAGATAGATAGATAGATAGATAGATAGATAGATAGATAGATAGATAGATAGATAGATAATGTACATTCAGAAGATAGATAGGTACATAGACTGATAGATAGAGAACGAAGATAGATAGATAGATAGATAGAAAAAAAAGAAAGAAAATGAATACACTGAGATAGATAGATAGATAGATAGATAGATAGATAGATAGATAGATAGATAGAGAAAAAAGAATGATAGAATACACTGAGATAGATAGATAGATAGATAGATAGATAGATAGATAGATAATGAACAAAAATAGAAAAATCATCAAAGACAAAAATAGATTAAAAATATATAATGAATAGAGTATAGATTAGATAAAAATAGATATAAATTGAATAAAGTATTATATATATATATATATATATATATATATATATATATATATAAAATGAACTATAATAGGTATGAATAGACCAAGATTGATAAATGGATATATAAATTGTTCTATCGAATGTGATTATGCTAAGATATATAGTTAGGAAGTGAATAGTGTGATATCGATAGATGAAAAATGAAAAAACTGAGATAGATAGATAGATAGATAGATAGATAGATAGATAGATAGATAGATAGATAGTAAAAATGAATAGACATAGAAAAAGAATAGACTCAGATTGATAAATTGATTGATAGAATGAGAATATACTAAGATAGATACAAAATGAATAGACTGAGATAGATAGATAGATAGATAGATAGATAGATAGATAGATAGATAGATAGATAGATAGATAAAACAGTAGGTAGCATATATAGATAGAAAATGAATAGATAAATTAATTGAGAGATAGAAAGAAATTTAGTCAGTTAAGTGCCATACCTGAAATGGGTTTTGGTCGATCATGTCAACTCCGGCTACAAAACCCAATCGGTCCTGTTATTTAGCCCATCGCTTGAGGGAGAAGAAATAGATTAATACCTTTCGCAAGTTTATTTGTGCTTAAGTGAATACAACGATTTCAACTGAATTTCGAACGCGGCTCGCCGATTTCTTATTCAGAACCGATATCCACTTCACTGGACTTAGAAACGAATTACGAAATACGAAAGAATAATTTCCTTCAATAAAATCCCCATTGTCTTCAACTACGATCTTCAGATTTTTCTGGACGGTTTCCTCGTTTCAGTTGGTAAAAGCTGCTATCATCCTTGCCTTGAGTTCATCTTTGTGTGTTACAAGGGGTTTTATTTGTCTCTCGCTCAACTCTGTTCCTCACATAATAATCAAGGTTCTTGCTGTCTGGAGAGTTAGGTCGCCAGATATAAGGTGTTATGTCGTTTCAGAAATTGTCTCACAGCCATGACTGGGTTCTATTGCTTGTTTGGCATGGCGGAGTGTTCTTTTGCCAGACATAGGGTTTTCCAGCAGCCACTCTCTTGACCCATGACTAAACTACCTCTTGACATGATATAGTCCTCCTTGTCGTGGCCCTCACAAATGAATTCAGAATTTGTTTTCTTATCAGCATATATAAGTTTTTCTAGCAGCCCTACCTTTGTAATCACCATTAAGCTCATTCAACTCTTTCTGAATCCTCTGCACTGACCTCAGATTGACATCCAGACATTCTGAAATATTTATATTGAAGCTTCCGGCGAAAAAACCAAGCACTAAACTATGTCATTTAGAAGTTATGTCAGCATTCGGCATCGGAGACCACAATTTAAACAACATTAAGTAGATATACAAAGATAGCCCTGGAAGAATTTGGTATGGAAAAAATTACTGAAATAATAAATGAAATTTATAATAGTGGGGTTATACCAGATGATCTCAGCCAGTCTATCTTCATAGCACTACCTAAGAAGCCAGGAGCAAACGAGTGCAAACATCACAGATCCATCAGTTTAATGAGCCATATAAAAAAACCGATCGTCCGAATCCTGATGAATAGAACGAAAAGTAGAATCAGGCCAAAGACAGGACAAGAACATTGCGGTTTCGTTAAAGACACGGGAACAAGGAATGTCATATTTATTATTAAGATGCTCTCCGAAAGGGTAATACAAATGAAGAAGGACTTATACCGGTGCTTCATTGATTATGCGAAGGCGTTTGACAAAATACGCCACAAAGAACTGATGGAGATGCTCGGCAGCCTGGACATATTTGGAAAAGACTTGAGAGTAATAAAGAATCTTTACTGGCAGCAAACCGCCTGCATACGGACAGGTAATGAATTGAGTAGATATACAAAGATAGAAAGGGGCGTAAGCCAGGGATGTGTCTTTTCACCGGATCTGTTCAACTTAGACAGCGAGAATATTTTAAGGACCCTAGAAGTTATGAAATCATTCGAAAAAGGCGTAGGCGCGAAATTAAAAATGTAAAAACGCGAAAATTTACTCATCGCACTCTGTAGATACATAGAAAGAAAGAAAGAAAGAAAGAAAGAAAGAAAGAATAGCTTTCTGACTTATGGCTAATCTTTTGCTTGTGAAAAAGCGGTTGTAGGGTGGAAAACAAATCATCTAAGTTTTTTGAACCCTCCCCGAATTAGAAATTGAAGATTAATCCGTACAACTAATGTTTAATGTTATCTGACTCTTATAATGATAACGCATAACAGGAAAAGAAAACAGATATTTTCTGAAGTATTACTAGGTACAAACCGTTTTCCAACCTTCATCGATGTGTTGTATATATAGTACAGTATTTACATTATTCAATCTATTTTCCTCATCTTTGTTGCAATTTGTACGACGTTTCGACCGTTGTACACTCTGGCCTTCTTCAGGCGCAAGGAATTTCGAACCGAACCCTTTATTACAATCATTATTCCTTGCATAAAGCCTTGGTTGGAAGTCATGAGTTATATTCCTCTAACCCTGCAAGTTACTTGTTCACCACTGCTGTAGCCTGATATTGAACCCACAACTTAAGTCAGGAACTAACCAATGTCTATACCCACTGGGACATGTGTCCTTAATGTATATACCCCAGTGATTATAATAAAGGGTTCGGTTCGAAATTCCTAACACCTGAAGTATGCCGGAGCGTACAACGACCGAATCGTCGTACAAATGGCAACAAAGATGAGGACTATAGTCCGAAAAATGTAAATACTGTAAATACTATCTCATCTCAGAAATATAGACAAATAGGTAGTATATATGTTCAATTTGACGTCTGGAATGAACCTGATTATCAGTGTACACTGTGTTTCTCCTTTGTTAGCTTCAAAATGCCCCATTCCTGGTGAAGCTTTGTCCGATGAAAGAGCCATTACTGAAAGTATTCTTGGAACTGCATATCTGGTAAAACGTTCAGTAATATAGTCCCATGTATCTATGTCACTTACTTTATCAAATTGTTGTCCTTTCAGATAATGTTTTGTTATGGAAATAGCCAAAAATCACAGCTAAGTTACATTTGCAATTGGTTTCTTAGTCAAAACTCATGAACACAAGATTTTTTTTCTCATGCGTAAAACCTTTGCTTAGTTTTATTTCATCGTGTACATCTTATCGTCTCTATTTGACAGTTATATGGACAGATGGACTGAGATAGATAGATAGATAGATAGATAGATAGATAGATAGATAGATAGATAGATATGAAAGGACATAGATAGATAGATAGATAGATAGATAGATAGATAGATAGATAGATAGATAGATATGAAAGGACATAGATAGATAGATAGATAGATAGATAGATAGATAGATAGATAGATAGATAGATAGATAGATATAAAACTCCATACCAGTTGTTGTTTCATTCTGTGCATCTCATCGCCTCTATTTGAACCGCTAGTACTACTCTAATACACTCAAGTTATTTATATCAGCTTTCCCATTAGATGTTTCCATAGCGATTCCGTCAATCCTCACACAAAATTCGATGTTAATCCTTTGCTACAAATTTGTTTCACTCATTAGCGCCAACGGTATAAGAGAAACAGGTCAAGCTGCCACAGATATTCAACAACTCATCCGGTCTGTGACTTAAGAAAGATCAAATCTGAACATGTCTAGACATATTCGAAAACTAAACTATCTAAATCATTGCAGCAGCGACACGCTGCGGTCATTCCGAGAATAAAATTCTTATATTTCGCATATATTGCAAAATAAATAGACAAAAACACTACGCCCACACCCCAAGGAATGATAGTTTTCTTCAAGAAAACATGTGTTTTAAATCTTCATGTTGTTTAAATATCTAGGTCTGTGTGTAAAAGTCATTCATGATTGCCAGTGAAAATTACACGATTTGCTGAAATTGTTATATAATATCTTGGTTTGAGTAGTATTTTGCCATGAAGTGTATTGCGCACTAGGCGACGCAGGGAGATGTCACCGAGAGTGTAGAACGCAGGTGGCGAGAAGATTTTGTTTTGATGAACGGAGTCAGCGCCTGATGTGTGTACAACAAAAGTGCAGGTGTCAATAAGAGCCTATTTAAGTGACGTCAGTTGTCACAGAGTTGAGTTCAGAAGCTTGCAGACAGCAGTTGAGTTGAGAACACAAAAGCTGGGCGAAGCACACACCGCCCTGGTATCGGCGTCTGCTACATTCGACCAGACCAATTCTCTTATTCACAGCTAAATTTCCGAAAAACGAATAAAACTAATGGATATTTTAATTGTATATACGTGTTGATGGCCGTCATTTTGAAGTGAATAAGCTCGTCGATTTTATCAGTAGTGGATAAGCAAGACACCTTGAGTCCAGTTTCACTTATCAGCGAAAAGATCTTTATTTTGATTGCAGTTTACGTTTTATCATTTATCTTGTGACAAGATCTTACTCTCGCCGAATGGGTTGCAGTTTATTAGCGTCGATTTCAACAGTCAGGAAGATCGTCATTTTGTTTTTTAAGTTTATATTTTCGTTGTCGACAAAGAGAGTATACAGCAGGAACATCTTCGGTGTGAGTGGATTTTTAGATGAGTCAGAAGTCGCTGGTTCCCTACATGAAAAACATCACAAGATCATGCCATTAAAAAGACCATTCATGAAATAAATAAGTCCAGTGAGTGACATGATCATTAAAGCAACAAAATATTTGAAAAGATCCTTCATCAAATAACTCCAATTAGCGAGCTGTTCGTCAGATCAATAAAATATTGTATCATATAAATAATTGATCCTTATTAAGATTATTTGATTAAAAAGATCATTCATCCATTAATCCCAAATAGTGAGTTGATCATTAGATGAATAAAATATTTGGCCAAATAAATTCACTTCATATCAAAATCATTTGATTCAAAAGATCATTCAGAAAAAATAATATCTGTTAGTGAAGCTATCATTAGATCAATAAAATTAGGTAAATAAATAATTACAAGTCCTGCCATTACCTCTAATATTATTTCTCAAAGTAAATAATTACAATTCGTACCATAAATAATCGATTAAGAACATTAGACAAATAAATAATTGCAATCTATAGCGGAATCATTACATTAAAATGCCCATGGACTGAATAAGATAATTACAGTCGTGCCGTGATCCATAGATTAAGATTGTTAACCTATGTAAATAATTATATTTGTGTCGTGATCTCGAAGCAAATGTCATTGGTTAAAATCAAGTCCATAGATGCCGTGGCCACAAATACAGGGAAGCCTTTGTCCAAACAAATATTTAAAATCGGGACACAGGCTACTTCACTGGGCATACCACCGGTCAAATTAAACAATTGCATGTTATTTAGATCTAAGAATGTAGATTTCCAGCTGTTTTTAGACTTGGTTTAAGTTAATATTCATAAGAAAACTGTAGGGTAATCAATTAAAACAAAACCATTGATGCTAGTAACTTCTTTGTGAAAATAATTTCATTGTCAATATAATGTGTATTTCCAGACGCTGTGGTATTTATCATAAAAGGAAAGAATTTTTAGATATGCAAGGAAGTTTTAGATCTGTTTGCATCTGAAAGAAGCATGTGAATCCGCCGTGGAATCCGAAAGAAAAAGTCAAAAATGAACGACAAAACAGAAGAAAAATAAAAAGAAAGAGTGAACACAAAGAAGAATTACGAAACGAAAAAGAATTTGAAAACAAAAAAGAAACGTAGGAATAATAAAAGGGTAAAAAAGAAGACTGAAAGAAGTTAAAGAAACGGAAGGGCGAGAAATTGAAAACCAGAGGAGAAAGTAAGGCAAAGATAAAAAGATACAAATAAAACAGAACGCAAAGAAAAGGGATAATAAAATGAATAATAATAAAAGAAAAGAGATAATAAAAGGGATAATAATAAAAGAGGAGAGATGATAAAAGGGATAATAATAAAAGAAAAGGTGTAATAAAACGGATAGTAATAAAAGAAAAGAGATAATAAAAGTGATAATAATAAAAGAGGAGAGATGATAAAAGGGATAATAATAAAAGAAAGACAATAAAAGGGATAATAATAAAAGACAAGAGGTAATAACTGGGATAATAATAAAAGAAAAGAGATAATAAAAGGGATAATAATAAGAGACAAGAGGTAATAAAAGGGATAATAATAAAAAGAAAGTGATAATAAAAAGGATAATAATAAAAGAAAAGAGATAATAAAAGGGATAATAATAAAAGAAAAGTGAATAATAAAAGGGATAATAATAAATGAAAACAGATAATAAAAGGTATAATAATAAAAGAAAAGAGATAATAAAAGGGATAATAATAAAAGAAAAGAGATAATAAAAGGGATAATAATAAAAAGAAAGTGATAATAAAAAGGATAATAATAAAAGAAAAGAGATAATAAAAGTGATAATAATAAAAGAGGAGACATGATAAAAGGGATAATAATAAAAGAAAAGATAATAAAAGGTATAATAATAAAAAAGAAAAGAGATAATAAAAGGGATAATAATAAAGAAAAGTGAATAATAAAAGGGATAATAATAAATGAAAACAGATAATAAAAGGTATAATAATAAAAAGAAAAGAGATAATAAAAGGTATAATAATAAAAAGAAAAGAGATAATAAAAAGGGATAATAATAAAAAGAAAGTGATAATAAAAAGGATAATAATAAAAGAAAAGAGATAATAAAAGTGATAATAATAAAAGGAGAGATGATAAAAGGGATAATAATAAAAGAAAGATAATAAAAGGGATAATAATAAAGAAAAGAGATAATAAAAGGGATAATAATAAAAGAAAAGAGATAATAAAAGGGATAATAATAAAAAGAAAGTGATAATAAAAATGATAATAATAATAAAAGAAAAGAGATAATAAAAGGTATAATAATAAAAGAAAAGTGATAATAAAAGGGATAATAATAAAAAGAAAGTGATAATAAAAAGGATAATAATAAAAGAAAAGAGATAATAAAAGTGATAATAATAAAAGAGGAGAGATGATAAAAGGGATAATAATAAAAGAAAGATAATAAAAGGGATAATAATAAAAGAAAAGAGATAATGAAAGGGATAATAATAAAAGAAAAGAGATAATAAAAGGGATAATAATAAAAGAAAAGAGATAATAAAAGGGATAATAATAAAAGAAAAGTGATAATAAAAGGGATAATAATAAAAGAAAAGAGATAATAAAAGGGATAATAATAAAAGAAAAGAGATAATAAAAGGGATAATAATAAAAGAAAAGAGATAATAAAAAGGATAATAATAAAAGAAAAGAGATAATAAAAGGGATAATAATAAAAGAAAAGAGATAATAAAAGGGATAATAATAAAAGAAAAGAGATAATAAAAGGGATAATAATAAAAGAAAAGTGATAATAAAAGAAAATAGATAATAAAATGGATAATAATAAAAGAAAAGTGGTAATAAAAGGGATAATAATAACAATAAAAGAGATAATAAAAAGAAAAGGGATAATAAAAGGGATAACAATAAAAAAAAGAGATAATACAAGGGTTGTTAATAATAATAACAGAAAAGGGATAACAAAAGGGATAGTAAAAAAGAAAATGGATAATGAAAGAAATAATAATAAAATAAAATAGATAATAAAAGGGATAATAAATAAAGGAAAGGAATAATAAAAGGGATTATAAAAAGAAGAGTAGGAGTGAAATAAAGACGTAAAGACTTATAAAAAACAAAAGAAAAAAGATAGATTTTGTTATTCTTCCTTCTGACTTTTTCCTTTAATGCTGTATGAACGCATAGTAGGAAATTAATTGAAGTGTGAAAAGCAAAAAAGAATTCGAACACAAGAAATAAATGAACACAAACTGTAAAAGGAAAAATTTGGTGAAATAACGAAGTAAAAAAGGAAAAAATAAAAGAAGAAAAAAATGAAAAGAAAGAATTGAACTCAAGAAAGAAAGATGAATAAAAACAAAAAATAGAAAAGAGAATTGAACATAATGAAGAAAAACAACATGAAATAGAAAAAAACAAGGAAAGAAAGAATTGAATGCAAAAGAGTAAGATGTAAACGACCAATTGGAACCCCTCCCCAAATAAAAAGGAAAAAGTAAGATGTGAAAAACAAAAAAAAGAGAAAGAAAGAATTGAACACAAATAGGAGAAAAGATGGAGAAGACAAAAAATAGGAATGAGAGAATTGAACCCGAAGAAAACAAGAAAAACAATGATATAAAATACTAAAAAAGAGAAAGAAAAAAAACTGAATAAAAAGAAGCAGAAATATATAAAAGACAAAAAAGTGTGAAAGAATGAATTAAACACAAAGAAAAAGATGAACTGTATAAATAACAAAAAATAAAAGGCAAATAAAGCATTGAACACAACGAAAAAGAAAAGATAAAATTGGACACAATGAAGAAAAAGACGATGAAAAAAAAGAAAAGTGGGAAACGAAGAAAGCAGAATTAAAAGCAGTGATAAAAATTAAGAAGAATTGAAAAGCTAAAAAGAAAAAAAAGCAAAGAGAGAAATGAAAGCAATATAAAAAGTACAACTATAAGAGAAGGCGAAATGGCGAATGGACAAGCAAAAGAAAATCCTGCCAAAATACTTCGCTAGCGAATATATCTTTGTCAAAAGAATGAGAGTCGTTATATAAAAAAGGTTACTACTACTTCTCCCACATAATTTCTCTTTTCACCCACCCCTAATCTAAATGGGTTTATTTGATTGGCTAAGACGATTTTCCTTGACCAATCAGTGGACACCTAATTTTGGCGGGCTCAATGCAAAAATCCTTCTATCTTCCTCTTCTTTCAAATGTTCTGGCAAGGAACAACAGGTAGGAAATTTGAGGCTACTTTGAACATTCTAAGAGCCGTCTAATTTATTTGGACGTTAAAGAACATTTCATATTTGAACTTCTAAAGCCGCAAACACAACTAGTTTTGCAAGGACTTTTCTTCTCTGTTATTGCCTTAACAATTAATACTTGTTTCTTTATCTCTGTCTTGTGTCTTTTGTATTCCTTTTTTATCAGCAATTCCAACTAAATTCACCTTAGTTATTGAGACAACCACAAGACAAGTGTCGCCTAGGGCCGGAGCGAAAATGAAAGAAAAAAATACTGTGTCTTAGAAGAACAGAGTCGCAAATAAAATGGCAGATACAAGGGGCCGAATCTGAAAAAGTATAGCGCCGGCGGTGATGAAGGACAAATAGGTAATGGCAATAATGACAGGTGAATATAAAAAACAATGTGAAAAGGCAAACAGTTACTTTTACTCGGCAGCGACTTTCGAGAGTCTATAAAGTGTTACAATAAAGATAAGAGGCTTTCAAAATGTCTAAAAGCAATAGCACACACGTTTAGAGATACACGGAGAATTGCTCCGAAAGTAATTTGTAGTATATTTTTAATTGTAAGCAAACAACTTCAAAGATGGATGTCGTCCGTAAGCAATAATATAAGCTAAGCTAAATCACGAAAAACAAATAATTAATTTGCCTTCTTAAAATATTGTTTGATGTGGAAGTGAAAACGAAAAAGTGGTTTGTATAACAAATTGTATTAAAGTTTCATTTGAATTTCTCTCGTTAGGGGCATTATTATTTGTATGCCTGATATAACAACACCGTCCGTCATGTGTGTAATAAAATAGCTGAATGGTAAAACAATGATAAACGTGTATAGTTCTCAGAGAGAGTTTTATATATGCACGTGTTCTGCGCAGAGAAATTATGTATATATACTCTAGAAACAAAATTAGATATTCAATAAGTTCATGGGTAGAATATCTGAAAAGTTTTCTAGATCATATTATTGTGTTAAATAAATTTCACATTGAGCTTTTTTTGAGTTCGTCTCTATCAGAATTTATCTGATTTAAATACCAAATATTCTACGTTATATATATATATATATATATTGTGGTCCTGACTTCAATATTTCTCCCTAAGAGAAAACTAGAATCCAGACTACGGTTTCGCTTTAACTTTAAACAACTATTGCTTTTTAGTCTTTCGTGCCAACGTCCAAAGAGTCTGAGCTCCAGAACCATGGATTAGTTTTAGAGCTGCTTTCATTACACCCGAGCAACGCCGGGCTATACTGCTAGTTTTACTATAAACAATTTGTTAATTTGTTTTTACCTAAAAATGAATGCTGGTATCATTACTATAAAAACGTATTTCTATAATTTTGTAGTGCTTTTTTTTGTGTTGTTCATGTTTTTAGTGGGGGGTACTATTTTCCTATAGCTTGAATTCTAACAGGAGTTATCATTCTGAGTCAGGGTTGACCTGGGAACAACAGCAAGTAAAAAATCGCCATATAATATAGACTAGGCCTTGGAACTGGAGAGGCCAATCCAGACTGACCAAGAAAAAATTGAATTTTGGTCAAACAGGGTGCTACATCTATCTCCCGATATAAATGGATGCCTGCTTATATATATATATATATACTCCATTTTTAAATGAGTTATATCGGTGTTTTACTTGAAATTTCACGTGGCAGGGAATTTATGAACGCGCATTTTTTTAAATTAAAACGGATTGTGGCGTTTTCATCCATGGTTGTATGAACTTAAGAGGTATTTCTTAGTGTGGATGCATTTAGTCATAATTTCTGTTCTTTCATTTAAAATTTCGGAAAGAATACAGGCTTCAACTGTTCGGAGAGAATACATGCTTCAACTATTACAAAAAGTTGAGCAGTTTTTAAACGACACAGATTTTACCAAACAAAAAAACAAACAGTATTTTTTTTAAATATTGTATTTCAATTATTAACGCCACAGATCTCAACAAACGCAAAAAAGTGCATATTAACGAAAAGATACACTTACTGAACGCTAAGCAAAAAACAACAATGCAGAAGCTAAAAGTATTATACTCTCTAAAAAACATACAGATATCTAACAGGAAAGAATCCATGTAACTACTACAAAATATTGAACAATTTTGAATAAGGATGTGATGGAAAGCTTTTTCCTTTTTGAATAAAAATACAGACAGAAGAAAACATAAAAATGTGAGTAATTTCAATTTTAAAACAACGAATTATCCCCCTTTAATCAAAGAATTAATTACTTTTGAAAAAGACATGATTTTTATTTTAGACAATATAAAATTTTAAAAAATCAAAAACAAACTCCACAAATTACTAAGTACCGAATAAAGAAAAAATAAACACAAAACACCCATGTTAAAGGAGATAAATCCAGCAATATATACCAAACAAACCGAAAAATATCCGAAAAATGCCGTGGAAGAATTAACTAAATCTTACAAAAAACAAAGAGATTCATACATTGAAAACATCAATAAGAAGGCTAAAATCATCACAGACAAATCATATTTAAGCAATAAAATACAAATATTAACTGGCAAACAAGCTTTCCTTACAGTGAAAGACCACAAGGATGACCTTATCAACAATCCATCATACAGACTCTTTAATCCAACAAAGACAGAAGTGGGTTAAATAGGCCATCAAATATTAAAAATATTTGTAACTTGTTAAGAACAGCCACTCAAGCAAACCAGTGGAAAAACACTAGTCATTGTATTTCTTGGTTCCAAAAAATTAAATGCAAAAGTAAATATATATTCATCAAATATGTCATTAAAAAAATTTTACCCATCAATATCTGAGAAAGATTTACTGGAAGCATTTAATTTTGCTAAAATGTACATACAAATACCACCAGAGCATATTGAAATAATATTACATTGCCGAAAATCTATACTTTTCCACAAAAGTATAACATGAATCAAGAAATCCAACAAAGGAACATCCGATGTACTACAAGGATCGTATGATGGAGCAGAAATCTCAGAATTGATGGGAATATACATTTTAAACAAAATCAACAAAATAATCCATATTGACAACCACGGATTAGAGAGAGATGACTGATTAATGATAGCACCAGACAACAAAAGAGAAAATGATAAAATAAGGAAAGAGCTTTTCAAATTATTCAAAGAACTAGATTTTGATATTATAGTGGACACAACTAATAAAGAGGTACAATATTTAGATGTAAAACTTAATTTACAAACTGGAAATGTCTCGCCATACATGAAACAAACACTAGCTTATCATGCATAAATACAAAGTCCATTTATATATATATATATATATATATATATATATATATATATAAGGAAAGAGTTTTTGGAACAACATTACATACCATTTACAGGCGATTGCTTTGGATGACATATTTGGGAAAACATTAGAATAATCAAAAACCTCGAAAGGCCGAACATCACTTGTATACGGACAGGAAATGAATTCAGCAGATATACAAAGATAGAAAGGGGCATAAGATATGTGTAATACATAAGTATTATCAAGAATCTCTACTGGCAGCAAACTGCCTGCATACGGACAGGAAACGAATTCAGCAGATATACAAACATAGAAAGTGGCTTAAGACGGGGATGTGTTTTTTACCGGATCTATTCAACTTGTATAGCGAAACTATTCTGAGGACCCTAAAAGTGACACCAGGATTCATCATCGGTGGTCACAATCTGAACAAGATAAGACATGCAGATGATACAGTGCTGATAGCCTACACGGAAAAAAACTATAAGTTCTCCTAAAATACGTGCATGAAGAAAGTCGAAAGAAATGGCTACAAATAAACTACAAGAAAACCGAATGTATGGTCATCAACAGAGCAACCCAAAATGTCAATTACAGATTAAGGATACTAAAATCAATTTATTTACTTGGGATGATTTCTAACAAAAGACGGAAAGTGTGAGATAGAGTTCCGAAGGCGAATTACATGGTGAGGGACGCATTCCAGAAGCTGAGCAGAGGATTAAAAGACATGAAAACTTCGCTAGAAACAAAAAAAAGATTACTGAATTGTTATGCGATGTCTGTTCTTCAATATGAAAATGCTGGACAATATGACAAAAAATGCTGGACAATATGATCAAAGAAAAACTTGAAGCCACTGAAATGTTATTCTGCAGAAGGATGTTGCGGATATCATGGATCGAGCATGTGAGCAATGAGGAGGTTTTAGAAAGAATGAAAACGAAAAGGAAATTATTACTGAGCATCAGGAAAAGTCAGCTAAAGTTCCTGGCACATGTAATGAGAAATAAAGCCTTGGATAATCTGATACTCACAGGTCACGTTAGAGGGAAAAGAGGACAGGGGAAATACACTGCTCAGCTTCTGGAATGCGTCCCTCACCATGTAATTCGCCTTCGGAACTCTATCTCACACTTTCCGTCTTTTGTTAGAAATCATCCCAAGTAAATAAATTGATTTTAGTATCCTTAATCTGTAATTGACATTTGGGTTCTTCTGTTGATGACCATACATTCGGTTTTCTTGTAGCTTATTTGTATTCATTTCTTTCGACTTTCTTCATGCACGTATTTTAGGAGATGACGAATCCTGGTGTAACTTTTAGGGTCCTCAGAATTGCATATTTGATGGGCTTGAGCAGGTGGATGGCAGAACGGGTTTTGAGTGGTGTAACAGGAGAAAGCGTTGTAAGAGCCACCAGGGATAGGAAGACGTGGAAGGCTATGATCGCCTACGTCCTGAAGTAACATGGAACATAGAAGAAGCTACAATTTTCATGTTGAATTTTGATGGATCGTTTTGTATTGTAGATGTTGGTTGGTTTGTTTTTATGGCATATCAACCTCGGTGGGTCATTTACTGCCAACTAAATATTATTTATTTATTGCTAGTAATACCATTTTCTTTCAACAATTTATTGTTGTTTTTATATAAGGTTTTGTGTCTAATAATACTTTTTCTTTTTCGAGTATCAACATTCATTGGGATTTGTTTTTAAGGGCAGGGTCCCCAAGTCCTACCCTTGTTATTTAATCCATAACTGGAAAGGGACAGATAGCTTCTAGATAGCTTCTATAATTTTAAGTTTTCGTTTATTATTTTCTTGTTTAAATATATGCGTATTTTCAACAATACTATACTTAGACAAGAAAATAATAAACGAAAACTTAAAATTCTAGAAGCTATCTACATCAAACAGTTGAAACCTAGCCTAAATAAAATAAATTTCGACACCTCTACTAACATACTTCAATGCCTATAATCGACAGGAGAGGTCATAGTGATTATACTTACCCCCTACACCATAGTAGCAGCAGTTCCCAGACCAATCCCTCATGCCACTATGCACTCAACTGAACAAAAAAACCACTACCACCATTCCTTCTCGGCCTACAGTCATGTGCCACACAAAAAATGAACCTGTCTAATTTTCTCTGTATAAATCCACTCTCTTAATAATAATTTAAATGTCCTATGTTCACTGAACATTAAATGTCCATCCTTTGATAATGGCTTATGTAAGCCGAAAGCTCAGACCTGATTAAAAAAAAATCAACAATTATTGCGATTTCTTGTCGTCTTTCCATGACAACACTATCAAGTTAATCAGATCATACGAACGGATCTTACACAAAATAAATAGACAGAACTTGTCTATATTATTCAATGAAACCTGTATTAATTAAAAAATGCTGCCAAAATACACACAATATATATATATATATATATATACTGTTAAATATAACAGACAATAAATGTCTATTATGTTTATTCATGAGCAAATTTTCAATGCGGTTCTATAACGTCACACCACATGATAGCGCGAAATGACAACAGAACCATGTATTCAAATGCAATGTAACGTGTTATGACCGGATTTAAAGGTGATTTTATTAAGTGTGGGTTGTTTGGATTTAATGTACATGGCCTCCAATATCTGAAGGTTCTTTTTACTGTGTGTATCAGTAAGGATTATTGCATTTGCGAACTGCGTTTGTTATTTTTGGTAACTATTGCCGTTGCCTAGCGGAGTTTTATGTCGACACAAAATAAAATTGACGGTGATGGTGGATGTTACTGTATTACCGTCTTAATAACCTCTCTGAAGATGGCTCATGTGAGCTGAAAGCTTAGGACCAAATGAATAAAAATTATCCAAATGTTGGAGAATTTTTGTCTTCATTTTCAACTGAAATTAAAGCCAAAATACGACGTTTAGAACGACTCATGATTAAACATAATAGACATTCAATGTTTGTTATATTTAACAGTATATGCTTAGAAAATTATTTGCTGCCTCGATACACAATATATATATATATATATATATATATATATATATATATATATATATATATAAGGAAATGATATGTATTTTTTATATATACCAGAATAATTTTAAGAAAATTAATGATAAATTGGAAACAATGTAAGTTTCGTTTTTTCGGTCTTTATCAAGCTGCGTAGTTACATCAGAGTGTAAATAGTATTTCAGACCGATGAAGTCATAAAAGACGTATTTTTCCACTTTGTCATTAGTTTCCCTAATATATATATATATATATATATATATATATATATACACACACACACATATATATACACACGCACACACGTATATATGTTTCCCTTTAGTTTCCCTAATATATATATATATATATATATATATATATAAATGTATTTGAAGTTATTTGCTTGAACATTATTTTTGATCGATACTCGTATTTAAGTAGATATTCTGTTTATAATCAAACAGTATATATATTTATTTCTACCGGTCTGGTTATTTATAATAAATTTTTGTTACGAAAATGTGTGTCATTCGGCAGGATTCGACACTGGAAGCCACCGATTGATCTGGTGCGTCTTAGACTTCTCGACCATGAATGACCATCACTCTAAACGAAGTCAAGTCAAATTTATATAACACAATTTTCGATTCACGCAAATAACCATATCTGCATATCGTAATGTCAACAAATGTAAACATGTTACGGAAATTAACGAAGATTAACGAAATTGGTTATAAAGTACCGACAATTTGAAATTATTTGTTTGAACATTATTTTTGATCGATACTCGTATTTAAGTAGATATTCTGTTTATAATCAAACAGTATATGTAATCAGGCCAGTAGAAATAAATATATATACTGTTTGATTATAAACAGAATATCTACTTCAATTTGAGTATCGATCAAAAATAATGTTGAAACAAATAATTTCAAATTGTCGGTTGTTTATAAAAATTTTGTTAATCTTCGTTATTTTCCGTAATATATATCTTTGAGTTATTCACTCCCCACCGAGCAGCTTAGTATACACGTGTTGGTCAACTCGCCTATATTCTGAAAAAATGTTTAAATTTTATTTTTGACTTCAGAAATTTAATTAAATCAACTTTCTGTGTTACCTCCTCGTGGTAAGTTCACCCGGAATCAGTCTGTCTTTTCAGTAATTTTTTAATTTAATTTTTAATTATTTATTTTTTAAATTTTTGTTTTTTTTTGTTGAATTTTTATTTTATTTGTTTTGTCACTAACCTAAGTAGTTCGTGTAAATTATTTTGCAATTGAAGGTTCGTTTCGACTTATACTAAGTTAAAACTTAGTAAATTTCAGTTACTCTTTTCTTTTTCTTTTTTTTTTTTAATTGGAGTAGATAGTTCCTACTATCGCCCGGTCTCACACTCCACCTCCTTCTTTTGATCAAGAGTAGAGGTGATCGCCTTGTTTCTTGTTCAGGAATGGGTTTCCGGTTCATCCCCCTTCTTCGGTCTTAGTGTTAGTTCAGCTGGAAGCTGCATGCAGTAACGGAGTATGGTGGCAAAGTCTTTACATTCAGAGGGTACCAGGTTGGCAGTTTCCTGGTTGCTGCTTCCAACTGGTAGTTAGGAGCCCGAACTCTTGCGTAGCGTCTTGAGAGGCTGCTCTGATCAACAGTTGAATAATACCGGGGTTCTTGTAGTGCCATATTTGCATCTCTTACACTAACATACGTGGTATCCGCACTAACTTCCTCAGCGTTGATTCATTCCTTCACACTAACTCACCTGATATCTTGGCCCTATGTGAAACTAACCTTAACCCTTCTATCCCCTCTTCTGAGTTTGACGTTCCTGGCTACCTTCCCCTTTTCAGGAAGGACTCCAATGTTCATATGCATGGGCTTGGTGTGTATGTCAGCGAAAACCTTCCCCTAGCTAGGGCGATATCCCTTGAATCCCCGAATCATTCTTTCATGTGCTTCCGCCTCTCACTTCTAAGCTCGATTAGCTATCTCTTCTTTCTCTACCGCTCCCCTTCCTCCCCTGACTGTCCGTTACTTGACAGTATCTCTGACAATATTGACAAAGCCATTTCTTCCCATCTCTCTGCCCATATATTCGTGTTTGGTGACTTTAACGCCCACCACACCAAGTTGCTGGAGAACTCTATCACCGACCCTGCTGGTGTCCACACCATGAATTTTTCAATCACACAATCCCTTACGCAAGTGGTGAACTTACCCACGCGTTTCTCCGACAACCCTAACGGAAGAGACTCACTGCTAGACCTCTGCTTCACTTCCATCCCAGACTCTTGCACTACCAGACAACTCTGCCCACTCGGTAACTCTGACCACACCGTAGTTTCCGTCAACATTTCATTCCACTCCCACCCAACCCAAGAAACCCAGACCAGTAGAATATCCTACTGCTACCAAAGAGCAGAATGGGATTCGTTCCGAGACTTCCTCTGTGACGTCACATGGGACAACGATTTTAGTCTTCCCATCGAAGAATGTGCATCCGAGGTCTCCTCCTGGGTTAAGGCTGGCATCGATGCTTTCATCCCTGCCAGGAAATTTCAGCTTAAATCTCATTCGTCTCCATGGTTCTCGCCCGCTTGCTCGGCCGCCATTGCCCATCGGAATCATTTCTTCCGACTCTATCGTAGCTACGCGTCGGACCAAAACAGACGCCTTTTCGCTTCAGCTCGTAATAAGTGTAAAAAGATACTTAACGAAGCTAAGATGTTGTTTGCTGCCAGAATGAAGCAACGCATAGCATCCTCTAAGTTCGGCACCAAAGACTACTGGCGGCTCTGTAAAAGAGTACTTAACAAGAGCAAGTCCACAATACCCCCACTAATAAACAAATTTGAGGTTCTCACCTCCCCAGCGGACAAGGCTGAATGCTTTGCCCGCAGATTCTCGAATAATTCGAGACTGGGCTTATCTGGAGTTTCTACTTCCGACCTCCCACCTAGAACTGATGCGCAACTGAATGACGTCCATATTGCACCCTCGCTTGTCTCTAAGATAATCTCGAAACTTGACCCTCACAAAGCGAGCGGAGGGGACGGAATCCCAATCATAGTCTTAAAGAAATGTGCCCCTGAACTTTCCTCTGTACTTTCTAAACTTCTGCCTATCTGCTTCCTGCTTTCCTGCCTGTTGGATATCTTCCTCTGTAGTTCCTATATTTAAAATCACTGGAGAACCCTCGGACCCCGCAAATTACCGACCTATCAGCATTCTTCCGATCTTTGGCAAAGTGTTGGAAGCCATTATCAACGCCGAGGTGGTTCAGCATCTCACAGAACACAGGCTCCTCTCGGACAAGCAGTATGGTTTCCGCTTCACCAGGTCTAGAGCTGATATGCTAACGACAATCACCGAGTACATATATCAGGCACTCGACAGGAATGGTGAAGCCCGAACCATTGCCTTGGATATCTTTAAAGCATTCGACAGAGTTTGGCATGCTGGCCATTATGCAAAGTGCGGAGCTATGGTATAGCTGGACAATTGTTTGAACTAATCCAGTGATTCCTATCTAACCGCACATTGAAAGTGGTATTAATAGAACATGCCTCCCAGAACTACCATACGAACGCGGGTGTCCCTCAAGGCTCTATCCTGGGTCCTACGCTCTTTCTGAGCTACATTAATGATCTCCCTGATACCATAAGATCCCAAGTAGCGAATGACACCACAGTTTATTCTCGCCTCGATCAAAAATCTGGTGTGGGCGACAAAGCTAACCTTGCAGCCGAGCTTGGAAAGAACCTCCAATCCGTAGTGGACTGGGGTAAAAAATGGCTCGTAAATTTTAATGCTTCTAAAACAAAGCTACTATCAATTAATCGTCATAGACAATCGCACCTACTTCCCATTAGCATAGACCAGGCTTGCCTCCCAGAGAGTAAAACACTACGCCTCCTTGGTCTCACACTCTCAGCGGACCTCAAGTGGAATGACTACATCGAATCCATTGCTAAATCCGCTGCTATGAAAGTCGGTTCTCTGTGCAGGGCCCGGAGGTTTTTTCCGTCTGAATCTATCCTGCACATTTATAACTCTACCATCAGCCCGTGCATTGAATACTGTTGCCATATCTGGTCGGGTGCCCCTGCTATTCTCCTTGGGCTTCTCGACAAGGTACAGCGGAGGGTCTGTAATGTGATCGATACCGACTTAGCAGACCGCCTGCAGTCTCTCTCTCACCGGCGCGACGTGGCTTCCCCGTGTCTGTTCTATAAATACTTTCACGGCTTCTGCTCCGATGAACTTAGATCACTGGTGCCCCCTAGGTTCGAATTTGCACGAGATACTAGATTAGATCCCACCCTTTTACAGTGAAACCGATAAAATGAAACCGCAACTTCTACTCCAATAGTTTCTTTTCTCGCACTTCCCGACTGTGGAATTCTCTTCCAAACGATTGCTTCCCCGACGGCTACAATCTCCAGGAGTTTAAATGTAAGGTCAATAGACACCTCCTAACAAACTAACCCGCTTCCATTCTTTCAAACACTCTTCCCACCCCCCTTCTGACATTTCCTATATCTAACCACTCTTTCTATTTACCTTCCCCTATGTAGCCCCAAGCACAATAGTGGCAGTCGAATGCCTTGCTTGGGGTGAAATGATTATATATATATATATAATATTAACTATAGCAACAACAATACCAATAGTAACAGAACTAACTCTGCCGAAACTAGTATGAATTAAGCTATAATTTAAATCGTCTTGTACAACCCAGCGAGAACGAACTCGGAGTGAAAATAAGGGGAAGCAAAAAAAGAAACAAACGAAGTACATAAACAAAAAGTCAAGCACTCGTAAGAAAGAAAGAAAAACCAAGACAAAAACCCTAACACTAAAGCGCTCAATACGAAAGTAGAGCAAACAAAGACAGAAAATCTAAGCAAGAGCCAACAACTTACCACGGTTACGCCCAACGGCTAGTCAGGGAAATTGGCCAATTGCTTAGATTTTCTGTCTCTCTCTCTCTCTCTCTCTCTATATATATATATATATATATATATATATATATGTAACTAAAGATTTCAACCGCATGAATAATATTAGGAATATATTGTTATTTATAAAACCAATGATATCCTGGGGATAATTTGACAGAAATATATGAAAATGTTTCAATACATTTCCATAATTCCTTGTGTATATGAAAATATATCGTGTATGTTACATTAATATTTATTATTTAATATCTATAATTTTTCTGGTCTAAATATGAATCAAAAGGTTAGGGCCGAGAGGGCAGAAATTGTATATTTTGCCTCCCAGCTCCAACACAGTCGAAATTTAAATAGCCAGCTCTTCGTGGTTGTTGGTCAAATAACTAAAGATCGATGAATAAAATTGCAATGAATATGAGTGATTGAAAAGTCAATTTCATTACAAAACTTCTTTCTTTCATGTTATTTTTAGTTGTACATCACATACCAACAAGAAATGGATTGCCAGTAGATCTATAATCCAAATAGGTCTTACGAATATTTTCAGTCACTTAGTTAAGAGCAATACAGAATAAAAACTCGGGCAATCCTGCTTCTTTCAATTAATGTATGACTAGGCTGCAGATTCTTCCGCAGTAGATTACCATTTTTCCGCCGCGGATTGGTTGCCAATTAGGGATATAGGGTGCAGTCTGTCCTACTATTTAATCCATAGCTGAGAGGAGTACAGGCGGATTAACACCTTTTCCATTGGTGTTTGTGTGTAAGGGATTCGACTAGAAATCGAACATGGCTCTCTGATTTCTCATTTAGCGCTGATATCCATTACAACACATCAAACAGGTAGAAATGAATTCCCAATAATTAAACTTTATTGATAGACTTGGGATAATATAATAAATAAATAATATATATATATTTATATTTGCATGACTATATATATATATATATATGTGTGTGTGTGTGTGTGTTTAATTTATACAGTAGCGAGCATAAAGATTAGAACGATTTTAAGAAAAATCCTAAATATCAAAAGATTTTTTTAATTAAACTTTATTGATAGACTTGGGAAAATATAATAAATAATATATATATGTTTATATTTGCATGACTATATATATATATATATATATATATATATGTGTGTGTGTGTGTGTGTGTGTGTGTGTATGTGTGCGTGTGTGTGTATGTGTGTGCGTGTGTGTGTGCGTGTGTGTGTGTGTGTGTGTGTGAGTGTGTGTGTTTAATTTATACAGTAGCGAGCATAAAGATTAGAACTATGTTAAGAAAAGGTCTAAATATGAACAGATTTTTTAATTAAACTTTATTGATAGACTTGGGAAAATATAAATAATATATATATATTTATATTTGCATGACTATATATATATATATATATATGTGTGTGTGTGTGTGTGTGTGTGTGTGTGTGTGTGTGTGTGTGTTTAATTTATACAGTAGCGAGCATAAAGATTAGAACGATGTTATGAAAAGGCCTAAATATGAAAAGAACATTTTATCAAAGAAAAAAAGGATATAAAAGTAAATTATATAATTCCAAAATATAAAGCTCAATAAACTTATTTTGATAAAGTTATAAGAATAATCATATAACATTAAAAAATAGATGATCAAAAACATCAGAACGATTAAATAAATCCATAAAATTATTTTGCATTACTGAAAATTTTTTAGGGTAAGTATATAAAATCCGGCATTTTACTAAATTACACCAGCTCTTTACTGGCTCTTGCATTGTAAACATGACGAAAAAATCTGTAAGATCAGTGAGACTTAGAAAACTGATAGTCAAGTTACATAATGAAGATAAACTCACGATTGGGGATATTTCAAAGTGTGTGGGGAAATCTAAAAGTGTTATTCATAGCATTTTAAGAGAACTTGAAGAAATTGGGTCATGTGAAGCCAAAAAGCCACCTGGCAGGCCTAGGAAAACTACTGCAAGGGAAAACAGATTGATTGGCAAAGAATAAAAATTAAAATATTATAATATCAAGGCACACTATTTCTCGAAGACTTAATGAAATAAATCTGAACAGTCGAGTAGCCACTACGAAACCTTACAAGCCTTCTAAAAGGAATCAAATAAGCGGATTGAAATTTGCCACTGAACACGTCATACGGACAGAATAACAGTGGGATTGTGTTCATTTTAGCGATGTGTCAAAGTTTAACCTTTTCGGTTGTGACGGGAGAAAGTTCGTTTGACACAGTCCTAAGGAACGATATTTGTCTCAGTGCACTAAAAGTAGCGTTAAATTTGGCGGAGAAAGTGGGATGGGATTTGACATGATTTCACCTGCTGGTACGGGACTTCTTGTTAGGCTGCACGGTCAAATTAATGCAACTGTTTACAAAGATATATTGAAGAAACATGTTGAACATAATTTGAGAACTGCAATTAATCAACCAGCTGTAATTGTGCATGATAACGCACCATGTCACAAAGCAAAGACTATTAAGACATTTCTTTCTTTATGGAGGCCTGCTCAAAGACCAGAAAGGCATCCTATTGAGAATGTTTCGAAGTTCTAAATGAAGCTAAGGAAAAGAATCCAACAAACGTTGAAGAACTATGGACTAATTTGAAAGGAGAATGAGAGAAATAATTGTTAATTAATGCAAGCCATTAATTCGCTCATGTAGCAAAAGATCTCAAACTGTTATTGAAAGTAAAGGTTTTTTCAGATCAAGTACTAATGGATTATGAACGCTATTTTCATTTGGATATGATGTACCCATTATAATAATAATGATTTTGTTAATCGTTCTGATGTTTTTGATCATCTATTTTTTCGAATATTATATAATTATTCTTATAACTTTATCAAAATAAGATTATTGAGCTTTATATTTTGGAATGATATAATTTACCTTTATTTCCTTATTTCCTTATTTCCTGAGATAAAAAGTTCTATGAAGCTTTAAAATAAAAGGTTATTTCACATTTAAACTTTTTCTTAACATCGTTCTGATCTTTAAGCTCGCTATTGTGTATATATATATATATATATATATATATATATATATGTACATATATATACACAAATATAGACACACACACATATATATATTTATACACACACACACACACATATACACACACACACACACACACACACATATATATATATATATATATATATATATATATATATATATATAATAATAATAAAACCGACTCTGTACGTATTCTAATCTTAAAATGTTACACAAGTAATTTTTAAAGACCACGAATAACCAGCAGAATCTAACTCCGTTATTGTCCTCGGCTATAGAGCTTTGGACAAAGAGGGGAAAAAAAAAGAAAACTGCGTAGGACCGACAATACATACAGTTCTTCACAGCAAAGAAAAAAAAACCCTCAAACGGAACGAACCACCAGGAAGGAAAAGTGCTCGATACTAAACTAACCAAAAAGGGTTAACAAAAAGGCAGTCACGCAGAGCAAAAACACACGAAAAAAATCGCAAGATCGCCAAGACCTACCGCGGTTTCGCACAACGGCTCGTCGGTATATATATATATATATATATATATATGTATGTATATATTGGCTCGGAACAAAAAATAGGTGAGCCGATTTCGAATTCCTGTTCATGCATTGCATTTACTTACGCGCAAATAACCTTGGGAAAGATATGAATTCGTCGTTTCATTCTCCAGATATGGGCTAAATAGCGGAATAGATTCGGTTCAATAGTCTTGGTTAGCAGAAAGTAATAGTATCTAACTGCGGGAAAATCTTCTGTCCAGACAGTCATGTCCCTTTCGTGACATGATCGCTCAAGCATGTATGACGTATTGCACTTAACTGACCGACTGAATGTAAAAGGTCCTGTTCTCGCATCAGTCACTTTCCAACCACTATTAATTGGTTTCCTTCTGTCTTTTCAAATAATAACTTCAGGGCGATTGTTTTGATGAACTATCTTCCCTAGTACATCAACTTTATGAATTTAATTGTGCTATTAGGTTGGCAACTAGGCCTCAACGTTTTACTGTTTAAGTAAACCGTAAGTTCTATGAGAATAGTTTCTTTTCTCGATTCCATGATGTGTCCAGCATGTGAAAACTATTTCAGTATATATATATATATATATATATATATATATATATATATATGTAAACACATGTTACGGAAATTAACGAAATTTAACGAAACTCGGTTATAAGCAACCAACAATTTGTAATGTATCGTATTGTCAAACAAATGTAAACGTGTTTACAAACATTTGTTTGTCATTACGATACATTACAGAGCAGATATGGTTTGTTTACGATAGACCGAAAATTGTGTTATATAAGCATGATAAAAACCTCGTCTGATCAAGAGGCTATCCATGGTCGAGTGGTCAACACGGTACCAGATCAAATGGTATGCTTCCCCTATGTAATAGTGGTCGCAGGTTCGAATCCTGCTGGGTAGCACACATTTTCGTCATAAAAATTTATCGTGAAATAATCAGGCCGGTAGGTATAAATATAAAATACTGTTTAATTAAAAACAGAATATCTACTTAAATACGAGTATCGGTAAAAATAATTCATTATATATATATATTTGCGGAACGTGTTAATAGTCCAAGAAAAGTTTGCAGCGTCTAGTCGACATTCTCATCGTCGGAATGTGGCTTCCCTCTGTCTCTTCTATAAATATTTTCATGGCTTCTGCTCTGACGAACTTGGGTCACTGATGCCCCCTCCACAAGAATTTACTAGGGGAACCAGACTGGCATCATTTTACAGTTAGATCAATCAAATGCATGCGACAATTCTACTCCATCAGCTTCTTTTCTCGCACTTCCCGCCTGTGGAACTCCCTTCCATATACTTACTTTCCTGACGGCTATAATCTCCAGGAATTGAAATGCAAAGCCAATTCCCATATCTTATCCACATAACTTCAGCCATTTCTACATCACCCCCTACATCTTTTCCTTTCTCTCTCCGTTCGCAAATGTCTTCACTCCTGTGTTCACATCCTTCTCTTGCCCTTTCTCTTTCACCCCTATAGCTGGTTCATATTTGTCTTCACTCTCCTCCTGCCTAATACTTCAACTCTCTTATGTAACCCCCTGCACATCAGTGGCGTTAACGCTTTGCTTGGAATGAAATGATTAAAATAAATAAATAAATAAATAACAGACTGACCAGTAAGTATAACAAGTGATTTTCAAAAATTTATGTGGAGAATTCCAGAAGTTGAGTAAAGTATTAAGAGACAGGACAATTTCGCTAGACACTAGGAAGAAAGTACTGGATTGCTACGTGCTGTCAGTCCTTCAATATGGCAGTGAATGTTGGACAATACCATCAAAGATGAAGGAAAGACTTGAAGCAACTAAAATGTGGTTCTACATAAGGATATTGCGAATATCATGGATCGAGTATGTGAGCAATGATGAGGTCTTGGAAATGATGGAAACAAAAAGGAAATTAATAATGAGCATCAGAAAGAGACAGCTGAAGTCCCTGGGACACGCAATGAGGAAAGAGAGCTTGGAGAATCTAATACTAACAGGCCAGATAGAGGGAAGGAGAGACAGAGGAAAGCAACGGATAACATATTTGAAGGACCTAATCAGGTGGATGACGGATCTAGGACTGCATGGTGTAACAGGAGAAGGCGTGCTCAGAGCCACCAGCGATAGGGAAACGTGGAAGGCCATGATCTCTTACGTCCTGAAGGGACAGAGCACATAGAAGAATAAGGTATGGAGAATTCCACAGTAAATGCATTTTTTTAAAGAAATATCATCCAAAAATTTGCTCTTGTATTATTTGTAAGCATTATGGTTATATTACCGCATGTGTGGCCCACATTCGGGATTATTAGGATTATTCAGGATTATCTAATAGCCTTACGAACAAAGTTCAAATTCTCACCTTAGCATTTCTTTTATGCGCAGTGTCTCTTCAGGACGTAGGCACTCATGGCCCTCCACATCCCTGTCTCTTGTACCTCTTAATATATTTTGTCTCTTCATTTCTTCCAAACCCTGATCTGCAATGAATTTGCTTAAAGCTCATCACATATGTCACACACTGTTTTTCTGTGTCTCTCTTTCCCTCTATCCACCTTGTTAGTATCAGATTCTCCAAGACCACCTTCCTCATTAAGTGTCCGTAAAACATCAATGTCTACTGCTGATGTTAAGTATATTTTTTATTTTTCTTTCGATAATCTCCAAAATCTCGTTGTTGCTCACATATTCGGTCCATAGTATCCTCAGCATCCTTCTGTAGTAATTTGCATAAGCTCGTAAAAATCACCAAATATATTATCTAATAATATTCTGTATTTCTCTGAGAATTTCAGAGATGAGAAGAGATCATTATTTACACTAAAAAAAAAATTTAAATACCTAGGAAGTGTTCTAACAGGAGATGGAAAGTGCGGCACAGAGATCCGAAGGTGAATTGGCATGTCAAAGGACGCCTTCCAGAAGCTGAGTCAAGTACTAACACACAGGAAAATCTCACTAGAAACAAAAAGAAGAGTGCTGGATTGCTATGTGATGTCAGTTCTTCAATACGGCAGTGAATGCTGAACAATATCATCGAAAATGAGAACAAAACTGGAAGCAGCGGAAATGTGGTTCTACAGAAGCAAACAAAGATGAGGTATTGGAAAGAATGGCAACAAAAAGGAAATTAATACTGAGCATCAGGAAGAGACAATTGAAGTTCCTTGGACATGCAATAAGGAAGGAGAGCTTGGAGAACCTGATACTGACAGACCAGATAGAAGGAAAAAGAGACAGAGGAAGGCAGCAGATAACATATTTGCAGGGCCTGATCAGGTGGATGACGGAACGGGGTTTGCGAGGTGTAACAGGAGCAAACATACTAAGAGCCACAAGTAATAGGGAGACGTGGAGAACCATGATCGCCTACGTCTTGAAGGGACAGAGCACATAGAAGAAGAAGATATTCAGACAATTGTCCTCATCTTTGTTGTAGTGTCCTAGTGAATTAAAGCGTTGGTTAGGGATTATAGTGAAAGTGATTGCGTGTTCAATCCCTGGGTCGGGCAGTGTGATCTTTTACTCAGCGGAAACGGGTGAGCAATTCATTCAGCAGAAATGGGTGAACAGTATTAAATAAGAACTAGACAATATCCCTAGAAATGAACAGTGGATGGAGAACGGTCTAACCCTATTGATTAAATAAAGGGTACAATTTGGAATACCAGTAAATTGAAATAAACCTTTGTAGCCTGGATAGGTAGGGTTACAACTATCGGAATGGCTGTGGGAGCAACAAGAAAGATAAGGATAATAGTCAGAATATAAATAGTGAAAAAACAGTCTGGAGTTTTTAGGAGACTCTACTCATCAAGCTACTCGTTTCATATCCTGTAAGATAAAAATATACTCAATACATTTATTATGGAATCTTTGATTGTACTTAGTATCGGGACCGAGTTAAATTACAAAGTGAGGCCACATGGCAGTGACTGACCTTGAACTCTATAGCACCTACACATTTTATGTAACGTTCTCGCTCCCTTTTATTGTTTATGGCAGTGCTGGGAAGGAAAGTGTGTAGAGTGTGGTCGTCTCAATATATCACAGAGGTACCATCAGTGACTATGTTTTATGCTGCAATTTTTGATGAAGCACAGTTTTTTTTATAATCATTTCACCCCAAGCAAGGCATAAATGTAACTACTGCACAGGGGATTATAGTAAGAGAATAAAAAAGGTACAGTTGGTATCGAAGAAAAGATAAGAGATGGGTGGTAATGAAGTAGGTAAAAGATGGCAATTGACGTTGCATTTAACCTTTTGGAGATTGTAGCTATCAGAGAAGCAAACAAATGAAAGTGAGTTCCATAAACGGAAAGTGTGAGAAAAAAAACTGTTACAGTAGAAGAGGTGGTTACATTTAACTATTTCGACGGTAAAAGGGTGATTCCAATCTAGCAGTACCTGTATATACATGTGGTCGAGATACCAGAGAAAAACAGCTCGCTTCAGTCACTTTCTCCCCCAGGTAATGCTGCTTCCTTGTAGAAAAGACAGAAGGAAGCAGCCTTACGTGGGCGAGAAAGTGTCTGAAGTCAGGCTTGACTGGTTATATTGCAGATCTTCCTTTGAAATTTGTCAAGAACCTCAAGATGAATAGTAGGAGCACCCGACTAAATATGACAACAGAATTAAATCCACAGACGAATGGTAGATTTATAAATGTGCAAAATGAAAAAAACTTCTGGCCCGACACGGTAAACCAAACTTCCTAGCTGTAGATGCAGCTATGGATTCAACGTAGTCATTTCATTTGAGGTCATTTGAGAGAGGGAGGCCAAAGAGGCGCAATGCGCTGTTCTCTAGGAAACTAGCGTCATCCATTCTAATAATAAGCAGGAATGTTTCTCTATGATAGTTAAAGAAGAACAGATACGTTTCGGAGGCATTAAAATTTACTAACTATTTCCCACCATATTCAATCACAGATAGTTATGGTGAAAGACACCTATCCCTCAGATAATGGACTCTCCCTCCTATATTAATAAGAGTTAACAGGAAGTTAACTCGAGAAATTCTTGGGAAGTTCTTAGGAGTTCTTAGAAGTTCTAGAGAGTTCTTTAGAGTTTTATTGAAGTTTAGTAGAACTATTAGTCTCAGTTTGGACATAGCTGGACTAAGGCAGTTGAAATTAGTCGGCTGTTAGTCGAATACTAAGGAGTCAGCTTACAGTGGAAGATTACCAAATTCCTTACATTTTGGGTACGTTAAGTCGATTATCAACTGACATAGCACGATTATTACCTTCAGTGCGAAAACTACTCCACAACAGAGATTGAAGGTCCTTTTGAAGTGTAGCTGTCAGATTTACTTTGCAAGCCTTGGCAGACTTCTTACAGAGACAGGCGTAAATGGTAATGTCATCTGCATAGATGCCAACTTGGAAATTGATTACATCTGGAAGATCATTAATCAGAAAAAAAGCATAGTACCTAGGACAAAGCCTTGAGAGACGCCCGCGTTTGTATGAATGAATCTGAAAAATGAACTTCACGATTTGCTAGTAGCGATTGGATTAAATCAAACAATCGTCCAGAAATACTGTAGCTCTGAAGCTTGCACATAAAGCCAGCCACTGTCGATATTATTCAAATGTTGATCAGAATAAGCTCTCAAGACGCTACGCAAGAGTTCGGGCTCCAACTTACCTGTCAGAAACATCAACCAGAAACCAGCCAACCCGGTTGCCACCATTCACTTACATCACAAATAATTCATGTCAGCTTCATTATTATGAAGTGAGGAGAGGAAATAATCTGGGAACCCCTTTCCTAAATAGAAAACAAGGGATGAGCCTCCACCCCGGTTCAGTAGAAGTGTAATGACCAGACGATAAAAGAGCCTGTTATTGATTTTCTTTTCAAGTTGAAAAGAAAATTATTAACATTTAACTTAGTATGAATCAGAAAAACTCAGTATAATGAATTACTGATTTTAAAAAAAGGATAAAAAAGTCATGTAAAGTGATCACTCTGAAAACTCAAAAAAGCAAAATGAAAGAAATAAAAAATAAAATCATCCAAAGAGAAAAGTAAATTACTTTAAATCTTCCTAAAAAATAACTAACTTATAGCAGAAGGAAATTTAACATTCAAATAAAATAAACGTTAAAACTTAAAACTCTCAGACAAATTGGAAAATATGTTCGGTCCAAATTAAAAATGTTACTTGCAGACATTAAATAAGAAAATTATAGGCAAATGGAGTTGAAAGAAAAAACAAAACATTTGAATGATAAATCTTAGGGAAATCGGCCATACGCTAGTCAAAGATGAACAAAAATCAGATATTTCAACTCGTAAATGATTTCCTTGTAATTTCGAAAGCTACATCCGCATGCATTTAAAAGAGAAACATTAAGCTAAATATGAAATAAATTGGAATTAATTATACTAAATATAAATGCTTTAAGTTTGAGTTTGAGTTTTGTTTAATGGCATATCAACCTCTGTGGCTTATTTAATGCCAAAAAGGTTTTAAGGTTTGTTTGGTTTTTTTTTTCGGTTATAGTGAAAAAGGTTGATTTAATCAGATTTAAATGAATTTTTTTTGTTGTTGTTTTTATTCTTTTTTGTTTTAGAAAAACTCAAAATGTTTTCTAGTTTTATATTCAAAAATGTTTTGATGAGAATATATTTTTCCTTTCAAAAATGTGTTTTGGTAATAATTGTTTCTTCAAAAATGTATTGCCGGTAATATTTTGCCATCAAAAATGTATAATTTTCTATAAAAGTCTATTTTTAGGTATATATTTTTATAAAAAGTGTATTTTTTATACTTTCATAGTGTTTTGACCCAAGTTTGGGGATTAACTATTTTCCCATAGGTGGAACTCTAACAGGTGCTACCACTCCGGGTGAGGGTGAACTCGAGAACAACAGCAATTAAGAGGTTTTTCCATGCACCTCACAACCTCCCAATCAGAGGCTTTGCTACTGGATGCAGTTTACCGTCATGCCTAAGACAACTAATGTATAAATATATAAGTAATTTAACAAATAAATGACTACGTTATAAAGGCTTACGGCCTATCACGTTGAATACACCGTTTCTCGCTTGATCACCGAAGTTAAGCAACGTTGAGCCTGGTCAGTACTTAGATGGGTGACCGCTTGGGAATGCCAGATAGTGACAGATGTGCGTTGTGGTGTAGTGGATATCGGCTCGGAGAGAGAAATCGGTGAGTCAAGTTCGAATTCCAGTTGAATACCCTGCATTCACTTAAGCACTGGTACCCTTGGGAAAGGTATTAATCCGTCTCTTCCCTCCAGTTATGGGTTAAATAAAAATAACAAGGGTAGGACTTGAGAACCCTGCTCTTAAAAACAGATCCTAATGAATCTTGATACTCGAAAAGAAAAATGTTGTAAAAATTACCTTACCCAAAATTCATTGGTTATGACCTTAAATGATCCCATAAGGATTGATAGGTCGTTAAACCTCCAAACAAACTACGTTATAAACGTTCTAGCTGACAGACGTTGGTTATGGCAGTACTTGGAAGGAAAATGCGTAGAGTGTGTTTGTCTGACCATATCACAATGGGTATTTCAACGACCATAGCTTGTGCGGTAATTTTTAACTTAACACAACTTTTCCTAGGTTCAATAACTACCATATTCCCCAGGCCTTGCTCCTTGAAAGGTTTCCCTCTTCAAAAATCAAATATCACTTGAAAGGAACATGATTTCAAGACGAGTAGAAATTCCAAGATAATACAACGGGCAGCTGATCGCTATCTCAAAAAATGATTTCAAATAATGCATCCATCAATTGATACTTTTTGATCAAATCTCATATGATTCTATGATTTGTTTCGTCAGAAGATATGTAATATCCCGCGTGAATACAAGGGTAAACCCACTTCCTTAAATTATGCCCATAATAGGGTGGAGGAGGAGAAAGATGAAAAAGAAGAAGATATCACGACATATAAAAAATTGGAATAATTACATAAACTTCTAAAATTATGAATGCCTATCAATCAGTAGTCTATATTTCTGAGATGATGTAGTATTTACACTATTTACATTATTCGGACTATTGTCTTCATCTTTGTTGCCATATGTACAACATTTAATAATACATCATTCTATTTGTCTATATTTCTGAGATGATGTATTATTTACACTACTTACATTATTCGGACTATTGTCTTCATCTTTGTTGCCATATGTACAACATTTAATAATACATCATTCTATTTGTCTATATTTCTGAGATGATGTAGTATTTACACTACTTACATTATTCGGACTATTGTCTTTATCTTTGTTGCCATTTGTACAACATTTAATAATACATCATTCTATTTGTCTATATTTCTGAGATGATGTAGTATTTACACTATTTACATTATTCGGACTATTCTTCTTTGTTGCCATTTGTACGATGTTTTGGCCGTTTGTACAACGGCCGAAACATCATACATCGAAACATCGAAACATCGTACATCGAAACATCGAAACTCCGGCTTTCTTCTTGTCACCTGAAGAATGCCGGAGCGTACAACGGCCGAAATGTCATACAAATGACAACAAAGAAGAGGACGATAGTCTGAATAATATAAATAGTGCCTATCAATCAGTCAGTTACGTGCCATACGCTCGGACGATCATGTCTCGAAAAATACATGAATGACTGGGCAGAAAAGTTTTCCCCAGTGGGTTGCCATTACTTCTTGCGGTATAACTGGTTGCCCACCCAAGCTAAAGGATCCAATCTATCCTGTTATTTAACCCATAGCTGGAGAGAGAAGCGATTTATTCATACCTTTCCCAAGGTATTTGAATGCAAGTGAAAGCAACGAATTCAACTAGAATTCGAACTTGACTTTCCGATTTCTTGTTCTTGAAAGCATATAAGGAATACATTTAATCATATTTTAAATTATTTGATTGTGAATATGCAAATACGCTTCGTATTTGCATATCACGGTTCTATCTTCTATTTATTAAATGTCCTTCGTCAGGCAACATTTGAAAATAGAAACATGTGGAAATTCATTTTGAGTGCAACACAGACATGATAATCATTGAGACTTGTGTCAAATTGTCTCTAGAATAGTTCTTCACGACAAAATTGATTATTTCCAACTCTTTGCAGAGATTAAATCAATAATCCAGGATTTTAAAAGCAGCGGTCAACTCAGAAGACGTTCAATAATTTGACCAATAATCACCCGTCGTTTATTGTCTGCTACTGACATCAATATAACAATTTGCGCCAAATGGTCAGTGACTAATTTAAAAATGGCGATTCTGAATCCTAATATTCTCTGCCGATCGCGTAGCGGACCACTTGATATTGACGTCACTTTTATAACTTTTCTGAAGTATCGACCGAAAGGGGGTTATGTCCTTAATTTTACCAATTTACCAACGAACAAACATATTACTTACCAAATTTAGCATAGTCTACCTCATGGTTATCTAATACCTCCAGATGAGTGGACCGAACAATTACAAAAAGGTTTGTCTAAGAAACTTTAGAGTTAACGTGCTGAATATAACATCAATAGTCTAAGCGACAATTTTTATATTTGCATTAATTCACACACACACACACACACACACACACACACACACACACACACACACCGCTCCGCCTTTTATTTCACAAGTAGAATGTAAAGTAGTTTTATCCGTACAATAGTAAGACAATATTATTTTAAACGGAAATTTCTTTAAAAGCTTTTGGCAGAGATGAACATTACAGCATGTTAACTTTATTTCTCTTTTCTCCTTTTTCTTTCTCCTTTTTCTTTCTCCTTTTTCTTTCTCCTTTTTCTTTCTCCTTTTTCTTACCCCTTTTTTTTCTTTTTCCATTTTATGTATCTATCCTTTTATTCCCACTTTCTTTTAACTGGAGTTTCTTTCGACGGCTGTCTGGCGTGATTTTTGTCTTCTTTATTTCCACCCCACTATCTCTCCTTTAACTCTTTTCCTATCTAACCCGTTGTTTTAAAGAACGTGAGGTGATACAATTCTATGTTTAACAAACGAGAGTAGGTGATTATATCTCGTCAGGAGAAAATTGTTGGAATCACAAATTAAACAAAAAGACATAAACAAACCTAAAGAGTAAAAAAAAAGGAGGAATACTAAAATAAATATACAAATAAATGTATATTTATAACGAGGAGATGAGAAATCGTGTGTAAATAATTATCGAGGGACAGTTAAAATAGAATATCCCCCAACAAATAAAGATACTTAACAAAATTTTTCTGCCGGCAAAGAGAAGGTTTTCGTAAAGATATGCAGATTGATTCCAAAATCTTTAATTGGTTATTGGAATCAGCAACATGTAAAATTTTGAATCACTCTTTCTTATACGACTTAGCAGAGGCTATATTCTCTATTAGGTATTGAGCAATAGCTGATTTCATATTGGTAGAGGAAAGACAACACATGCTACCTAGTTTGCCTAATCGTATTTTCGAAGGTACATGTTGATTAATATATATTTAAAGAAACGGTTTATAGTAGAAGAGGCAGATATGTTTACAAAGTCTACGGTAAAAGAGTGGCACCCGGATTCCAATATAGTGGCGCGCGTCCGATGATACTAAATCCCGGTAGGAAAACCAATTTTCTCAGAAGAGCCTCGATGTAAAGATTGAGCAAATATGTTTAGATGGCAAATATATATATATATATATATATATATATATATATATATATATATATATATTAAATCAGATACTTTAATCCAAGTGAAAAAAGCAGGAAGGTAAATTCCAAAACCCGATCCTAATTAATATTAAAAAATTAATTTTAATATTAAAAAATGATACAGGAAGAGAGCTCCATGTAATAAAATATTACAGAGCAAATATAAATTAAAAAAGGATTAATTCAATGATGTTGAATGACCATTTCGATGTGAAAATCCCCACGGAGGATAACACATCACCTCAGCAAACGAAAAATCCTTTCAGAAACTGGAGAAAAAAACTGGATTTTTCTCCAGTTTCTGAAAGGATTTTTCGTTTGCTGAGGTGATGTGTTATCCTCCGTGGGGATTTTCACATCGAAATGGTCATTCAACATCATTGAATTAATCCTTTTTTAATTTATATATATATATATATATATATATATATAATAAATTCCAGGAGATACATCACTTTTGAGGGTAGTATAAAGAATTGAATTAGTCAAGACTGAACAAATATAAGTGTAATGATCAGGGATGTTGACAAACTCTCCTGATGAGAGGTGTCATCAGAAATTATCCAAAGTTCATTGATTTGTTTCGAAAAAATTTCTGAGGTCAAATATAGCTCATTTCTCCATAAAAAAAACGATATCAAAAAATGACCACAGAGTGAGTGAAATTTGCCAAACTTAAAGCTGGAACAAGTGGAATATGTCAACCGCCAGCGGACAGCTATGCCCGTTTGACCGATCACAATCACCCAAGAAATCATTATTTCCAGACGAGAATCCCTCTAAACTTATCTCTGATGATCTCTCTCAAAGGCTTTGGGCTGTTTAGCCCTGAATATAATGGCCTGTCAGTCTCATTCTCTAAATCGCTCATTTCCAGTTCGGCCTGTTTTGCAGAAGAAACCGACTTAACTTCAAAAATGCTACAGACAAGCTTCTACTGCTACGATTGGATCCATGATACAAAATGTTATTCCGTAATTAATAACAGAAAACGGTTGATGGAATAATCCGGATATGCTAACTCCGGGAATAATGGAATAATCTTGATGGGCTGCGCACGGATTAGTGAGCCTACCTCTGAAGGCATATCAAGTCAGTGGCTGTTGGCAACAGGGCATAAAAAAGCCAACTGCTATGAGAGTGGGTTTGAGACTATTTGGTAGTGCGGATTTGTGGCTATTTAGTCGTGCGAATTTTTTCCTTTGTGCCGGTTTACTTTATTTTTGTTTTTAATCATATGATTTTTTCTTTTAATGTCTTACGAAATGAGGATATGTATTTTTATAAATCAAAACGGTATTGTGGAGCTTGTACAACAACGTGTAAAACGTTTACTTGTGACACGTTTCGTCTTTCCGGATTTCGTTGGACTAAATTTGTTATGTTGGTACGACTGCACATGCGCGCGAATCAATAGCTGCCAGAAAATTTATGGATTTTTTCTTATCTAGCTGAATTCATTTAGAATTATTCTTTTCATCACTTTTGCAGGTATCTACATTTCGATATTAGAAAAAATCTGCCAGGAATTGTGAAATGTTTTAAAAGCCGGGGTGCAAAATTACAGTTGATGAGAGAGTGCAGTATTAAATACCTACCTTTTTTTAATCGTTTCACCCCAAGCAAGGCGATACAGCCACTGATGCACAGGGGATTACATAAGTAAGTAAAAGTTTAGGTAGAAGGTGAGTGAAGAGAAAGACGAGCCAGTTACAGAGGGTGTCAGGGAAAGGACAAGAGAAAGATGGGAATACAGGTATGAAAACAGTTGCGAAGGTAGAGAGAAAGTAAAAAAACAAGATATACTGGGTGATGTGGAAAAGACTGAAGTCAGGTTTATAAGAGATGGGAATTGACACTGCATTTAAATTCCTGGAGGTCGTCAGGAAAACAAGTATACAGAAGGGAGTTCCACAGACGGGAAGTGTAACAAAAGTAGCTGGAGTAGACTTGGAGTAGAATTGTCGGAGTAGAATTGTCGGCTGCGTTGAGTTGATCTAACTGTAAATGGGTGGGACCTTGTTGCCAGTCTGGCTGCTCGAGTAAATTCTTGAGGAGGGGGCACCAGTGACCTAAGTTCGTCGGAGCAGAAGCCATGAAAATATTTGTAGAAGAGACAGAGGGAAGCCACATCCCGCCGGTGAGAAAGTGGCTGGAGTCGAGCTGCCAGGTCGGGACCAATCACACTACAGATTCTTGCTTGGAGCCTGTCGAGAAAATTGAGATGAACAGCAGGGTCGCCTGACCAGATATGACAACAGTATTCTATGCGCGATACCTGTATGACATTTACTTATATTTCAATAAACCATGTTTACGGTTGTCATCAATACCACCAATAACTTACATGTGACCGAACCAGGCAAACGCGGTTTAGAAATAAGCCTTCGATATTCCTTCGTCTGACACTATTTGACGGGGCGACATCGTTGAATTTCCTAATAGGTATGACGATAAACTACAACCGAGAGCAAGGCTCCTGACCGGACGGTTTTGAGGAATGTCTAACCACCTCTAAATTGCTGCTGTTCCCAAGTCCACTCCGACATGGGTCGGTAGCATCTGTTAGGACCCCAAGTCCCAGCTATGGACAGAGTTATCCCCAAAACTTGTGTCAAAACATTGAATATATCAAAATATATTAGAAAAAATTACCAGCAATGCATTTTAATAGTAAGAAAAAATTATAAATTACCAGCAATTCATTTTTTAGAAAAAAATTACCAAAGTTCACAATGGAATAAAATGTTGACAAATAAATAAACAATCCAGACTATTGAATTGGTTGGAGAGTAATCAGAACAAGCCAACCAAATACAAAATAATGAAAATGCCTTAAAATTTCAGTTATTTTGATATGGGGTAGAACCACCTTTGGCAACTTGAATTTAGCATAGGATCGACTGATAGAAAGTTTGAAATGTTTCTAAAGGAATTTTTATCCATTCTTCATCTGAAACACTTGCCAATTCTTTCAATTATGATGGTGGAAAATATCGACTCTTTTCCTTTTTTATATGAACCATAAATATTTTATTATGTTAAGACTAGCAGTATAGCCCGGCGTTGCTCGGATGTAATGAAAGCTTTAAAACTAATCCATGGTCCTGGAGACTCTTGACTCTTTGGACGTTGGCACGAAAGACTAAAAAGTAATAGTTCTTTACAGTTAAAGCAAAACCGTAGACTGAAAGAAAAATGAATGGATGTAAGTCAAATTTTGATTTCCTGGTATCGATATCAAATTTTCTGCACTATTGTAAGAACTGCAACCTTGAAACTTCTGAATATCGTTTCTTATGTCTTTGTTTATGAGTGTATCAAATTTGAATAAAATCGGACCACCCCTTCTATAAACCGATTTTTTTTATTATCGATTTTCGATATTTATCGGGGTACCTCGACACAAAACCTAGCTAAGAACACTCGCAGACGCTTATAGCACAACTGTGTAAATTTTCAAGAAAATCGGTTCAGCCGTTTCGGAGTCTATACGTAACGGATACACAAACACACACAGACACACACACACACACAGACAAAGTTCCATCTATTAATAAGTTTAGATTAGATAGGTATTGGAACTGTGGTGGCCATATAACATGTTCTACGACACTAGAATGTTGCTCGGGTCATTCCGCTACTGCTTTAGCATTATGAATTGGGTGCATTCTTCTTCTTCTTCAATGTGCTCTGTCCTTTCAGGACCTAACTGATCATGGCTTTCCATGTTTTCCTATCCCTGGTGGCTCTTAGCACCCTTTCTCCTGTTACACCACGCAACCCTCGTTCCGTCATCCACCTGATCAGGTACTTCAAATATGTTATCCGCTGCTTTCCCCTCTCTCGTTTTCCTTCTATCTGGCCTGTTAGTATCAGGTTCTCTAAGCCCTTCTTCCTCATTTCATGTCCCAGGAAATCCAGGTTCTCCAATGCATTATCATCCTGAAAGATGGCATTTCTCTCCAGAAATATGATCACTTAAAATTCTTAATTAGTCCTGACTGTTCATTTTAATAAGTTTATTTAAATAAAATCTTAAAAAAATGTTTTAGCAAAATAATCAATTACTAATAATATTAAGTCTACAAATATAAAAATAGACAAGATTTTGATAGTTTAATCAATTTTTCCAAATTATGCTATTATGATTTTTATGTTTTCATTATTTTATCTAACCTCTGTATTTTCACAAATTGAGTCACACAAAATTTGTTATATATTCGTTTACTACAGTATAACATTTTCCCTAGAAGTGTATTTGCATTGCAAGATTTGGAAAAGAAAGTGTTATTTTAAAATGCCAATGAGTGTGAAAAATGCAGGTGGCAAAGTTAAATTTTGTTTTGATGACTTCAAACGTTTAGGTAAAAGATATGGGCACTCGAGATATGCCCAGTGTGCACCAGGGCTGCCAGATGTCAAACGGGGCACGCCTATTTAAGTGAAATCAGACAGCAGTTTGGAAGTTTGCAGTCAGCAGTTGAGATCAGAAAACAGGGAGAAAGAGGAAGCCGGACTCAGCGCCCGCTGCCTTCAATGTATGTGTGTTCACCCTTCGACCAAACCTCCTATTCTACAACCAAAGTCACCAAAGAAGCGAATAAAAATATGTTGTATATTTTTTTTATATATGCGTATTGCTGTCCGTCATTTTGCTAGTAAAAATATCGTCATTTTGATTACTAATTTATCTTTGCAGAAGCAGTTTACAACAAATTCATGTTTTTAATCCCCCAAGTTATTTAATTATCAGATTTTAATAAACATTTTCTGGAGTTATTCTATAATAAAAAAGAGTTTTCATGAAAGATGGTGAAAACAGTTTAAAAATAAATTTTAGTTTGTCGTCTCTCCATCTTTGTCGATAAAACATCATTCAGAATCTAGAACTTACTTTGTTTCAATCAAGCTAAGTCCCCTGAAAACTTAAATCAGTTGAGAAAAATCACATAGAATTTGGCAATATTCTTGTCACACACAAAACGAGCAAATGAGCTCAATTAGTAACAAACGTATCAGTCAGATTAAACACAACGTGATGGCTCCTTTGTGTTCATATTGTGAAATGAATGAATGAAAGATAGGGAAAATTAAGAAACAACCATTAATCGTGGTTGTTCGAAGAAGGCATTGTCTTGTAATTCGTCATTGTACACGGATGACTTTCAAAACAAACCTCAACGGGGAACAATTCATATTTTTTACTCAAGTAATCCTACTCTCGCGACCTGTAGAGACATTATCTTGTCGCACGAAGAATCGTTACACCCGAAAACATTTAAGCTGCAGTCAGTCCGTCAGTTAAGTGCCATACGTGATACACGCTTAGGCGATCATGTCTCGAAAGAAACATGACTGACTGGGCAGAAGATTATCCCGCAGTAGGTTGCCATTGCTTCTGCGGCAGACTGCTTGCCGACCTAGGCTATAGAACCCAAACTGTCCTATTATTTAACCCATAACTGGAAGGAAGAGACGGATTAATACCTTTCCCAAAGGTATTTGCGCATAAGTGGATGCAATGAATTCAGCTGGAATTCGAACTCGGCTCCCCGATTTCTCGTTCCGAGCCGATATCCAATGCACCACAACGAACATATGACCTATATTTCTACGTGTCACGTTCGTGTCACTGATGCATTGTACATTACTTTCTGATGCCACATTAATGACCGTTTGGTTTGTAGGTCTCATTCGCTTACTCTCCTGAGAATCAGTGTTGACAACCGCGAAATTGTCAAATGTTTGAACCCATCGATTACCCTCAACTAGTTTCACCGCCAGTCAAACCGGCTGACCAAAGTATAACCGCGGTTGTGTGCAAACGGCTATTTCGAGCCACAAGTGGGAGTTGAGTGCCTAGTAGAAACTAAGAAGGACTAATTACTCCCAAAGAACGACTACTCTTACATAGAAAGTGCTATCTCTCTCCGACACCCCCAAAATCACTATCCTATTATAATTGTGCCTCGTTAGTTTGCACAACCGTTACGCCCTGCCAATGCCTATAAAATAATTGACTATTCTGTTCAATCGAATGAAAAGAGGGGAAAGGCACTACGTGATTTCAGGGAAAAAAATAAAACAAGAAGTAAAAGAAAGATAGAAATGGGGGAAAAAGAGAGAGAGAGTGAGTGAGAATCAGAGTAAGCTGGTAAGAAAAGATACTACACTTTGATCTTAGCTATAAAGGTGAGAAGCGATTGTATTTGACGCCCAACACTAGCAAGATGTAACACTAGATCAGTTTCATTCGGAAAGCCTGAGCGCTTGCACCCGTGCTAAGTCTAAAAATATCCCAGGCCCCGCAACCGACGGTTAGGTTATCATCTGTGTTACGACCTAAGCCCACTCTTAAGGGCAATGAGGGGGATACGGCTATGTGTAGTTGTTTTCCGAAGCTGAACACGTCTCAATAATATTTTCCAAAGACAGAGATACAACTGAATTATGCGCCGTCTTCGGACGGATACACAACTGAGAGATGAAATGTAGTTTTTTTTCCGCCCGGGAGAAAATACACTTCAAGTCCAGCTTAAGAGCTGAGAATTTATGGTCACAGCAATAAATGAACCATACATTAGACACGCCGTAGTGAACAACGGAAACTACGGTAATCTTCAAAAAAATGCAGCTACTATAAATAAAATAAGATCATCTCTTAAATTATTTTTAAATTGCTATTAAGAAAAATGATAGTAATTATTTTTATTACTATTATCACACTGTACGTTATATCAAACGGATTGTAGTCAAAATATACTAATTACTATTATTATAACAAAATATATTTACATTATACATTATATAAATTAATCAATAAATAATACAAAATAATTGCCAAATATAAAACTACTAGCAGAATAGCCCGGTGTTGCTCGGGTGTAATGAAAGCTTTAAAACTAATCCATGTTCCTGAAGCTCAGACTCTTTGGACGTTGGCACGAAAGACTAAAAAGCAATAGTTGTTTCCAGTTAAAGCGAAACCGTAGCCTGAAAAAAATGAATGGATGTAAGTCAAATTTTCATTTCCTTGTATCGATATCAAATAAGTTTCTTTCGTCGTAAACTGAATTTTGAAGGCTAAATAAGTTCTCTGAGTAAATGGTATCATGGCTGAGACTAAGAACTACAATTATACCTACTTAGAGCCAAACCCGAAGCAAAAATTAAAATAAAGGGGCTGAAAAAAAACAGACATATAGGCAGATAAACAGACATACACACAAACATCTTGCCATTTTATATATATATATGTATATTATCGATTTTCTGCACTATTGTAAGAACTGTAACCTTGAAACTTCTGAATATCGTTTCATATGTCTTTGTCTATGAGTGTATCAAATTTGATTAAAATCGGACCACTCCTTCTATAACCCGATTTTTTCGATTATGGATTTTCGATATTTATCTTGCGTACCTCGACACAAAACCTAGCTAAGAACACTCGCAGACGCTTATAGTACAACTGTGTAAATTTTTAAGAAAATCGGTTCAGCCGTTTCGGAGTCTATAGGTAACGGATACACACATACTCAGGCACGCACACACACACACACACACACACACACACACACACACACATACACACACACAGAGACAGACTTCCATTTATAAATAAATTTAGATATGTGGCAGCCTGCTGGAGGTACGGTAAGTTATGTACTGCAATTGTTAAAAGTTCTGTCCCACTTGTTGAAAACTCCGAGGTAACGGTTTGCATTTTATACACGCCATTTAAATCAGCACATAGCTTTGGAAAATTCCTTTAGGCTTGACAAATTAATTTGTACACCAAAATTTATGGTACATTCATGATCCATTTTAGTTGTTACCGCTGTTGGGAGTATTCAGTTGTTGAACATTTATTATTTGGTAAAATTCTTTGTTTGTTACTAAGCAGCGCCAGTCTATATGTTATGATGAAGAATTTCCTTCTTTAAGGATTTTGAAGAAGCTATCGTATAAAAATAATGGCGCTGGTAATGGCGACGTTAGCCGTTTCCATATGATAAATATTTGGCATTCATTGACAGAAAGGTTAGCTTAAATGCCGGTTGAAATAATAATTTTTTTTGTCTTAACTCAGTTTTTCAGGAAAGTAAAATTTCACTATTGTTATAACTGTTTCTTTTAGGAGTGTCTTTTACTTTTTTTATGAGTCAACACTAAAAGTTTTTTCTTCTAGTTACAACTTGCTATCAATTTTTGTTGTTACTACTGTTGGAAGTTTTCAAGTGATGTGTTTTTGTTATTTGCTAAATCTCTTCGTTTGGTATTTTGTAGCGTCAGTCTATGAGATCTGATGAATGATTTTTTTAAGATTCTAAGGATTTATTCATTTCAATATATTTTTTAATCTGAGAAAACATTGGTACACAAACGTATAAGATTTATCCCCTTGAACACAGTTCTTAAATAAATATTTGTAAATAGCTGATAGTTTAGACATTTCTGAATAGATTGAATGACATGCCTGAAAATAATATGAAAGATGATCAGACGAGGCTATTTAAGTGCCTGACTTGAGTTCTGAAGCCGACATTACAATTGGAGCCCCTCCCTTTTTACCTCAGAAATATGACAAAACACTTTCGGAGGTCCAGAACCTTCTGGGAGTTTCTATGTTCAAACACAAATAAGTCTATACAGTTTTTGTGATTTGTGTTATTTATAATGGCGCTGCCAAGCTGAACTCGAGACTCGGATGAAATTCATTGAAACTGAGACCAGAAGTAGACAAGGAATGACATTGAATAGGATAACACAAAATCCCTGGTGTTTCATATTGCTTCAAGATTGTTATATATCTGACAGAGATTCTTTGAACCAAAAGAATATGCTGCGTATTCTGGATATATCCTTCTGATGTCAGTCTTAAACTGGCTCCGAATTTTTTCTTCATACGTTACGACTACTTTACATAACATTTGTATTTTTTAAATTTTAGATGAAAACTTGGTTCTTTTATTTTTTCAATAGATTTTACTCAAAAGTTTTCATTCAAAAATTATTGTTTATAATTTTACTGCGAGTATATGAAAAATAGAAGCGTTTAACGTTTAAGCTTACGCCAGCAGGATATAAGAGCAAAATTAATTTTGTTGAAATAAAGGTTGATTGATCTTCTTAAGAACAATGTGCTGTAAAGGAAATATTTTGGAACGGTTAACCGGAAGCCTGTCAACAAAGAAAGATTAATTGAATATAAAACCCATTAGAATTCCCTGCTAGAATAATTCTCAATTTCAAATATTCCGTCTAGAACTCATATTCTTTTTGCCATCAATACTGTGGCTCCTATTCTAATTTTGCTTTTTTTTTTTTTTTGGTGGGGAGTAGTTTTTCATTTTTTTTAATGTACGTTAGAATTTACTCAATAAACTTTAGAACTTGCTTACTTTCTTTCAACATCATATGCCATAATTAGTGGACACGCATACACTAATGCGAAATGCGATGAATAAATTGTCCTTATTTTGCATTTAAAATGTCGTGCGTGAGTGTTGTTTGTCTTTCTATTTTGGCGACTGCACAGTATATTCAGGTCAGTTGGGTACCGTCTGTGAGAAAAAGAGTACCTTGACGCAAGATATTTGGAAACGGAATGCTGTACTGTTTGGCATTCGCTTCTGAAGCTCCAATACGAACATTTCAGGGTGTTTGGGTGTCAATCTGAGGAGAGTGCAAAGAATTTGGAAGAAGTTGGATGAGTCAAATGGGGATTACGAAGGTATACAGCTCGGAGAACTCCCGAATGTTTTAGTGGGAGCCCCATATTCAACATGGAGACATACATCAAGTGCCTTGAGAAGATAGTGCTGCCTTCATTGAAAATGGTTGCTGTTTGAATACCCTAACAGGACTCTGCATGATGTCACACAAACAGAAGAATTCTGTCATGGTTGTCAGACGATCTCTGCGGCCACATCCCCACTTACAACTTAATTTCTCACACTACAACCCCTTGATTATTAGGTGAGGGACCAGCAAAACACCTTGTAACAACAAAGATGAACTAAAGGCAAGGATTATGATAGAATTAACAAACTTAAAGAATACAAGCAAACCGTCCAGAAAGGCTGCAGAGAATTCTGAAGTCGTCTGAGTGCCGCGGTTGAAGCCAATGGCAATTTTAATTAAGAGTTTCATATTTCGAAATATTTTTTGTGTAATTTTCATTATTTTCATATATTTTCTGTGTAATTTTCATCATTTTCATCTTTGCGTAATTTAGACGACAATTTATCCATCACACCCTGTATGTATGTATGTATGTATGTATGTATGTATGTATGTATGTATGTATGTATCGATCTATACAGAAACATCGCAATAGAAAATGTTACGCTTTTTTTAGCTGCTATTTATATCATATTATTTCAACACTAGTATTTAGACATTCACAAGTATTGTCCGTCTAATGTTGAAACGATTTGACCGCCGCGAAAATGGAATCGATGAATTACATCGTTTCCTGTGGGTTCTTCGTTTTAGTTTCTCGAAATGCATTAAGATGGTCTCAACAGAACACTGGCCTTGTGGAACTTCTGAATGTACGGTCAATTATGTTCCAAGTATTTTCAATAGTTCTCCATATCAGTTAACGGACTAGTCCATGAGTCTTTGTTTTGTCTTTCTTGAGATGCCTCTCATTGGTTTTCTTCACGGAAGAAAATTCACTCTCCGCGAACAGAGAGTATGTTTGTCGCTAGTTGTTCCCATGTGATAGTAAAAATATTCCTAACATGCCTGAGGGTTGGATTATCTGCTATGCTTTAGTGTGAAGCAGGAAGATGCTGTCAACGGAAAAGTCAGGTTCAGAAACTTCGCATCGTAGGATCAAATATGGTCCAAGTATTTTTCGAATGGCTTCGTAGCTGACTATAACATGATAGCCGTTAGTACCATTTCCTGAGGTGCATCCCCATGGTTTTCTTCACATTGTATAAAGAGAAATGTTTCCATGCTTATGTTGGTAATCTATTTTCAAGTTGTATCTTTCTCACTATAGAACATAATCTGGGACTTTGTTAAAAAGTTAGCAATCTAGCAAAATGATATCTGATGTGAAAATGCGTATAAGCATACAGTGTGAATTATGTCTTTTATCATTTTTCGACGTTGACTAACCTTTTACGGGGATCAAACCGTGAATGTGAGTAGAGTTAGGCGGTTGATCATGCATTTCCACAGATGAGTCAGCGATGTCCGACAAGTTACGTCTAGTCAGTCATATGAAATTTTTTTTTTTTTTAATCATTTCACCCCGAGCAAGGCAGAAACGCCACTGATGTGCAGGGGGTTACATAAATGTAGAAAGATTAATTAGAAAAGAGTGAGGAGTACAAGCTAGTTAGAAAGGAACAATAGAAAACTGAGAAAGCAGGTGCAATGACAGGTACATGGGCGGAGAGAAAGGGAAGGTTATACAGGGGAGGGGAGAGAGCTAGAGGCCAGTGGTTAGTAGGTGAGTATTAACTTTGCTTTTAAATTTCTGGAGGTCGTAGCCGTCAGGAAAGCAAGAATACGGGAGTGAGTTCCACAGGCGGGAAGTGCGAGAGAGGAAGCTGCAGGAGTAGAATTGTCGTCTGCGTTTGGCTAACCTGACTGTGAATGGGTGGGACCCAGTTGCCAGTCTGGTTGAACGGGTAAACACCTGTTGAGGAGGCATCAGTGACTTAAGCTCATCCGAGCAGAAGCCATGAAAGTATTTATAGAAGAGACAGAGGGAGGCCACATTTCGACGATGGGAAAGTGGCTGCAGACGAGTCGCCAGATCAGAACCTATCACATTACAGACTCTCCTTTGGAGCTTGTCAAGAACACTGAGGAGAACGGCAGGGGCACCTGACCATAAATGGCAGCAGTACTCCATGCACGGACGGATGGTTGACTTGTATATATGCAGGATGGATTCAGGTGGAAAAAACATCCTGGATCGACATAGTGACCCAATCTTCTTAGCAGTAGATTTTGCTATGGATTCAATATAGTGCTTCCATTTGAGGTCTGAGGACAGGGTAAGTCCGAGGAGGCGTAGTGTATTACTCTCCGGGAGAATCATCTGGTCCATGCTTATGGGAGGCAGAAGAGGTTGCCTGTAATGGTTGACAGACAACAGCTTGGTCTTCGAGGAATTGAAGTTGACAAGCCACTTCTTGCCCCAGTTCACCACAGAGTGTAGATCCTGCTCAAGGTCAGCAGCGAGATTATGTCTGTCCGCCACGACAGGTTTCTTACTGGAGCGGGAGTATATTGTAGTGTCATCTGCGTAGATGCCTACTTGGGACCTGATCTCATCTGGGAGGTCGTTGATGAAAATAAGGAAGAGCGTTGGGCCCAGGATAGAGCCTTGTGGGACACCAGCATTCGTGCTGTAGGACGAAGAGGCACGCCCATTCAGAACGACCTTCATTTTGCGGTTATTTAAGAAAGATTGGATTAGGTCAAGCAGGCGACCGGTAATACCATAACCGCGTAGTTTGCATAGGAGGCCAGGGTGCCAAACCCTGTCGAAAGCCTTGGAGATATCCAGAGCAACCGCGCGAGCCTCGTCAGACTCATCAAGGGCCTGTAGCATGTACTCCGTTACAGTAGTTAGCAGGTCGGCTGTGGACCTGTCAAATCGGAATCCATATTGCCTGTCGGAGAACAGTTTGTGGGCGGTGAGATGATGAACTATTTCAGCATTTATTATAGCCTCGAACACTTTCCCGAATATTGGTAGAAGACTGATCGGGCGATAGTTGGATGGGTCCGAGGGTTCACCACAGTTCTTAAAGACAGGAACGACTGAGGAGAATTTCCAGCATGCAGGAAAGCAGGAAGCAGAAAGGCAGTAGTTAAACAGTTTAGAGAGGACAGGGGAAAGTTCAGGGGCACACCTCTTAAGGACTATCACCGGGATTCCATCGTCTCCACACGCCTTATGGGGGTCGAGTTTTGAAATTACTCTGGATACTATTGTCGGGGTAATATATACGTCATGCAGTTTGGCCTCAGTTCTAATAGGGAAGTCGGGTGGGTGCACTCCGGACGAGTCGAGTGTGGAGTTGGATGAGAATCTGCGGGCAAAGCACTCAGCTTTCTCAGCAGATGACGTGAGAACGTCAAATCCATGGATTAAGGGAGGTATGTGAGACAAACAGTTTTGTAGGGGAAAACTTGTTCTACTCCATGGCGTTACTGTACGTTTAGCATTTCTTGCATTTTCTACGAGAATTTGGAAACAAAAGTTCTTCTTTTGTGTACATATACTCATAAATACATGCATACGAACAATTTCATGATTAAAAACAATAATACATTTATATATATATATATATATATATATATATATATATATATATATATATATATATGTAAACTCATCGCTATACTCGTTTCGAAAAACCCTCCGAGTACATACGCGGATGGAAAAAAAAAAAAAAAAATATATATATATATATATATATATGTATTATTGTTTTTAATCATGAAACGGATTTATAAATAGAACTTTGTCTCTGTGTGTGTGTCTGTGTGTATGTGTGTCCGTTACCTATAGACTCCGAAACGGCCGAACTGATTTTCTTGAAAATTTACACAGTTGTACTATGAGCATTTGCAAGAGTTCTTAGCTAGATTTTGTGTCGAGGTACCCAAGATAAATATCGAAAATCGATAATCAAAAAAATCGGGTTATAGAAGGAGTGGTCCGATTTTAATCAAATTTCATACACTCATAGACAAAGACATAAGAAACGATATTCAGAAGTTTCAAGGTTGCAGTTCTTACAATAGTGCAGAAAATCGATAACATATATATATAAAAGGCAAGATGTTTGTGAGTGTGTCTGTTTATCTGCCTGTATGTTTGTATTTTTTTCAGCCCTTTTATTTTAGTTTTTGCTTCGGGTTTGGCTCTAAGTAGGTATAATTGTAGTTCTTAGTCTCAGCCATGATACCATTTACTCAGAGGACTTATTTAGCCTTCAAAATTCAGTTTACGACGAAAAAAACTTATTTGATGTCGATAACAGGAAATCAAAATTTGACTTACATCCATTCATTTTTCTTTCAGTCTACGGTTTCGCTTTAACTGGAAACAACTATTGCTTTTTAGTCTTTCATGCCAACGTCCAAAGAGTCTGAGTTCTAGGACCATGGATTAGTTTTAAAGCTTTCATTACACCGAGCAACGCCGGGCTATACTGCTAGTATATATATAATTCATAAATAGAATGTTACGGAAAATTCCGTTAAACTGTTTTAACAAACGACATATTTTATTTATTTGTATGAACATACTTTTTAAGTTTGAATTTTGAACAGTATATCAACCTCTGTGGGTTATTTAATGCCGAAAATTGGCGTTTTAAGGTATTTTTGATGTTCGATTATAGTGAGAGGAATGTTTAGATGTTTATGATTTTTTTGTTTTTAATCTATTTTATTTTAGACAATTGAAAATGTCTTCTAGTTTTCTATTAAAAAAATGTTTTGCAGAGAATTATTTTCCTTAGCCTAAAGACACCACATAGTAGAAACCTAGGTCGCGTAATAACTCGTTTACAAATGAAAATATTATATATATATATATATATATATATATATATATATTTGAGTATCGCTCATTTAGTAATGAATTAGAGTACTCCAACTACTGGCGTATGATACCTCACACGCTAAAAAGTGTGCCCCCTTCTACCGAGCACCGACCGACGCCAATTCGGTCTAGTTTCAATCCTGGGTAAAAAGCAATCAGATGTCTAACCGTACTGATGAGCTGTGATACCACAAAACAGATCTATCTGCGGATATATATATATATATATATATATATATATATATATTACGCAAAGTTCTAAAAGTTAACGGAATATAATTAAAAATAGACAATAATGTTCAAACAAAGAAATTAAATATATGCAAAGATGCATCAATATGTCGGTAGTCTGACACTTGTTAAAATATCTTTTACACTGAGATTTGTCTTTTATAATTGTCAGTTTATGTTAATGACAGTTCGCAAAAATATAAGTCTGTTTTAAAAAAATCTGTTTTGTAGCCGAACACTTCATCTATCTAACGATGTTTGTGAGGTTCCATAAAGCTTCAGTAGTTAGTGCGAATATAGGTAGGAGGTATCATTCTCGGAGCGACAATCGTGTGTATGCCCTTTAAGTGAATAATCATATACATATATATATATATATATATATGTGTGTGTGTGTGTGTGTGTGTGTGTGTGTGTGTGTGTGTGTGTGTGTGTGTGCTTGTCTGTGTGTGCTTGTCTGTGTGTGTCTGCGTGTGTCCGTGTGTGACGTATAGGGAAAGACTGTGATTGATACATACGAAAGCTATGAGACAGAGAGAAAGGCCGACAGACAGAAAGGCCGATATCTTGAATAATATATAATGATACAGACCCAAAATCCAAGTCGGAAGTGAGCCAAATATATGAAGATAGGTAATTTTCACACCCAGTTCTGCTCTCAGCAGGACCGCCTTCATAAGTAGTAGGAGCAAATTAAATTTCAGAAAAGCATTTGTCCACGCTAAGATGAGCGAGCGTGTCGGGTCTGGCACCGGACTATTTCCACTGCAAAATCAGGTTTTGGTCTCCGGTGAAAAAAATGGCAGAAATGATTGTGAATAAATTATGACTAAAGGACATAAACGTAAAGTTATTGTGTGAATAAACGAAAACACCGTAAACAAGTGATAAAAACAATACGGCCGTTAAAAATACAAATGCTTCAGTCGGGGTAGGAACTAAAAAGAAACAAAAACAAATATATAAATAAAACACGAAGAAAGAAAATATATAAAGAGTAATATATAATGGCGAGAAATTAGAATACTCTCATGTGTTGAAATAAATATTGATGACCAAGTAATACGATTCCGATCGATACAACTTATTTGTTTCTGGGAAAATTGGCAAGAATTGTAATTTCTACTTTGTACATCTGTAAGTTTCTTCCTCGAAGAGAAAAATCAGAGATTTACAGCAGCCTAACTTTGTGTAGATTACATGGATTAACTCGTTGAAAAACATGTTAATCCATCAAATTATATGTTTGAGTTTGAGTTTTGTTTAACTGCATATCAACACCTCTGTGGGTTATTTAATGCCAAAAAGTTAGTGGTTTAAGATATTTTTTTTAATGTTCGGTTGTAGTGAGAAGGTTGATTTAGTTAGATTTTAATGAAATGTTTTCGTTTTAATTCCTTTTTTTATTTTAGAAAACTGAAAATATCTTCTAGTTTTGTATTCAAAACTGAATAATTTTTTCCTTTTAAAAATGTGTTATGATAATAATTTTTCTTGAAAAATGTATTGTTAGTAATATTTCTACCTTCAAAAAATACTTTTTCTATAAAAGTCTATTTTTAATTCTTTTTTTATTTTAGAAAACTGAAAATGTGTTCTAGTTTTGCATTCAAAAATGTTTTGCTGAATAATTTTTCCTTCAAAAATGTGTTATAATTTTTTCTTCAAAAATGCATTGTTAGTAATATTTTTACCTTCAAAAATAAAACCTTTTCTATAAAAGTTTATTTTTATGCAATTTTTCTATAAAAGTTTATTCTTATACGTTCATAGTGTTTTTGACTACAGTTTGGGGTTAACTATTTGCCCATAGCTGAGACCCTAACAGGTGCTACCACTCCGGGTCAGGGTGAACCTGGGAACAACAGCAATTAAGAGTTGGTTTCATGCTCCTCACAATCTCCCAATCAGGAGCCTTGCTGCTGGATGTAGTTTATCATCATACCCAGGACCCAAATTATATGATTAAAGAGATTGGTTGATTTGTTTTGAAGATTATTTAAAGCGAGCAAATAAATATATTTTTCATTTTACGAATTTGTTGGAGAGAACTATTTACGGATACAAGTCATACTAATTATCCCATAACTGGGAGAAAGAGAGAGAAGAAGCGGAATCTTGCCTTTCCACATGGTATATGTAGTGAACAAATAAGGATCGACATTTAAAATTCAAATGCTAAGCAATGACTCATTGATTTTGTAAGAAATAAAAAAAGATTCGAATTCTAAACTTTGCTTAGCACACACGCAAAAGTGAATCCAAAACAAAACTTGTTAAATTTTACACCTTGATGTGAAATGTTTTTCGGCCAATAGAAAACTAGGAAACATCTGAAAACAAAATTCAAATAATCTTCAATTATCTGAAACAAATTCTTTTACGGACCCTTTTCGAGAGCCAGCGCGAAGTTTGTTCGTCGCCAGAATCATATCAGCGAGTGAATTCCCAAATGGTTTTTTGAGTCCCACAAATGAAATAAAAGAGGGGCCAAGTTCGATTACTGCCAGAGAGAAGAATACGAGCCTAATTAACACGTCCATCGATAAAAGGGAAGCGATCATTATTATTACCTCTCTCTTTCTCTCTCACCGCCTTCCTCTTTATCGTTCACTTGTCTACCTTTTCTTATACTTGATAACTGAACAGAATCCTTTCAGACTGGGGGATAACTTCAAAGACATTCCTACCCAATGATAACGCTCATACATACATACATACATACATACATACATACATACATACAAATTAACACTACGAACTCTTGATATCCTTAACTTCTTAATACTGTTTTGCATCGAACGTTTAACTTCTACCAATTTCATGTTATTCTGTTTTATTAATAAATTTCTATTTGAAAATACAAAAGTATACTTTTATTCTTCCACAAATCCATCTTCTGATAACCGCCTGATAAATCTGATGATCCTCTGAATAACCCCCAAGTTGTGGGGAGTATCGGCTGTGTTTGTGAATTGGCCTTGTACGAGACATGACTGACCGTTCCTACAGCTACAGTGGTGACCCGTCCTGCTACATATTTTTGTGTAGATTTCTTGGAATTACTTGATGGAAAACATGATACAGTACTCTTCATCATTGCATCAAGAAGCCTAAACAGAAACCACTGCAGGATGCTGAATCCATTCGGGAAATGGCAATACAATATTTTCTGTGTTACACCTGCTGATAGAATAGTCTCCTTCGAATTTAAAGACCCCTTTCTATCAAGCAGATAACATGAAAACCAGGGAAAAAGGTTTATCTCCAATATCTTTAACGTAAGGACATAATAATTCAGGAAACAACATACAGATCCGATATCCTGAGCAAAAGAACTGATCTGCCATCAAATATTCATGCACTGCTTTTCTCTGTCTACCTTTCGCTCTATCTGCCCTGTGAGTATCAGACTTTTCAAGCCTTCTTTTCTTCAGCTAACTTTTCCTAATATTAAATATCAGTTTCCTTTTCGTTTCCATCTTCTCCAAAACCTCGTCGTTGTTCACATGTTTCGTCCATGGTATCCTCAGCATCCTTCTGTAAAACACATTTCTTTTGCTACGTGTCTTTTCTTCATCTCTGGAGTGATTTTCCAGCATTCACTGCCATATTGAACAATCCAGTATTCTTTTCTTTATTTCCAGCGACATTTTCCTTTCTTAATACTCTGCTTAGCTTCTGGAATGCATCGCTGGCCATGCTTATACGCAATTTGATATCAGTGTCACACTTTCTCTCCTCTGTTAGAGCACTTACCATGGGTAAATTTTTGTTTTGTTCCCCGAAGTCCTTTACCCCGTCATAACTTTCTAAAACATCCTTAATTCCGTGAAAATGTACATGCTGAACTCAAATCGATAATTGTTTCTTGAAGAAACCTACCTTTCTTTCATGGTATCGACCATAAATACATCGGACTATATTTCACCACTTACCACCGTTGTTATCTCTGATTCACCGCTGAATGACATGAAGCGTAGGATTCTTTTTTAGTCGATTTTCTGCTTTTGAGCAATTACTCCGCGAATTGTTGGGTTTCGGGACTCATTTTCCGCGCATTAATAGGAATATGAATGTAAAAATACCGAAAAATCGTAAAACTACGCGTGATTTCAGTCAGCAGTGAATAACATTTTTGAAAAAAGGTAGGTTTCTTCAATAAACAATTGCCGATTTGAGTTCAGCATATACATTTGCAAGGAAATAGGGATGTTTTGGAAAGATTTGAAGGGGTAACGGGCTTCGGGGAACTAAACAAAAATTTACCTTACCATGTATCAAAATTTCTGTACATGCTTGATTTTAATATCCCCGACCTGTAGATGGCATTTTGGGCTCCTCTTTTTAGCGATAATCATGCATTCAGTTTACTTGCAGTTTGTGCTTAGTCTTTTCTTTACCCTTTCTTTAGCTACCTTCTGTACGAAGTTGCATAATTTCCTTTCTGTGTCTGTTATCAGTACTGTATATTTATTTATCTATTCAGCTAGCTTATTTTATGCAGATATAATCGCCACTTCTCTCCATCACAAAACAGTGGTTGATGGCGAAATTAAAGGTAGAGTTGTCAATGGTTTACTGGTACCTTTGCCTCCGGGGATATAAAGGTTAATCCATCCATCCTCTTTAACGTTAAAGAGACAAGACTTACAATGCAGCGAGTAGTTTGAATTCAAAGTTTTCATTCTCCTAGACTGGTGATGATATATGCAAGCCGTACGTTGCGCAAACTATACCCCCATTCTCAACCATACCGATAATATCCAAATGAATACATGTATTACATATGGGAACTTGCCTACGAGAGTTACCGGAACATTGTTAATTTTGACATCCAAGTACCTTCAGGACTCCCTCCTGGTTTTCTCTATGGATTTAGACTTTTCCGTGTTTTAGATATGACCGCAAGCCAATGGTGGTTTAAAACCAGAGTTTTCCTTCCTCTAGATAGACTGCCTTCTTTGGCTGTCGAGTGCCATCTCCTCGAAGCATCTCGTTATGAGGCGCCAGTGTTCCGCATTCACCCATTCTCCGTGTTTAAGGTTATTTGAGACGCATGTTATAAAAGTATTTTATAGACACTAGAGGAAGGAAGTAAAGATTGTTCAGCATCCTCTACCCACTTTGTATTTAACATTAACGTAGAAACAAAATTACGTGGCCGAGAGATAACATTTACCTATTTTTTCTGATAGATGAAAGAAAAATGAAACTACAAGTAAAATACATTGGGAATTGGAATAAAATTCAGATTTACGACATAAAACAGGCAAAATAAAGTAAACCCTAAAATCCTTTGAAATAGGAAGGAAAAAATTCCAAAAATGGATAATAGATTCTGCTAAGCATATTGAATAATACTAGTTTTAACCTGTGGAAATTTCCCGATCTAAATTTTTGATGAATCCTAATTCTTCAGGTAATGATTGAATAAGCTCATGGTTGTTTCTACGGCAGTAAATTACCAGTAAAAATCCCCCTGTAGCATGATTAAAATGTTGAGCTTAACCGTTAATATTGCACTAGTCAGGAACTAGAACACGGTACGCTGATTCTATCTTCTGTTCCGATATCCGCTACACCAAACTCTCATCCATTTAATGAGTAAAATTGTTTTTATTTAACGATCTTATTATTTGTTTTATTATAAAATCTAAAAAAAAGAAATGATTCAAGCAAGTGCAAGCGACTGTATCTAATTTTGTGACACTCTCTCACGGTGATGCTTTCCCTTCTCCCGCGGGGATACTTTCCTTTGGTTGGTTTAAAACAACGGAGAGAGAAATTGTTATTGGTGATATTATTAGTGTTTTATTGCGTCACACGATGTGAGCTTAGAAAAAAAAAATTTAGTACCCTCAAGTTCTTCTAAAAGCACGGAAACGTAAAATAAAGTTATTTTGGAATAAATATACATTTCTCTTCTTTCATGATTTTCGCCTCTTTTATGTGGATTTCTCTTAGATCTGGAATGCATTCCGCTAATCTGAAGACGCGTTGACAAAACAAGTGTCAGAGTGATTTGATAAGGTCAGCCCGGAGATCAAGGCCGCTGGTGGGTACATCGGGTCCGTGCGAATCGAAAACAGAATCAAGCTCCGATATGAGTTGACAAAATCTCATTCGTTGAGCTAAAGACATCAGCAAATCGAGTGGGCGAAGACCGATTTTCATTGGCCGAAGAATGTGAGCCGGCCGGATCCCCAGAGAAGATCGAAATCGGTTATAAAAATAGATGCTCGACGCGAAAAGTTCAGTTGGAGAGCTAATTGTTCAGATTTCGGGCAGAGCGCCACCGCCGTCAGCACCCCCACTCACTCCGCCAGCGGCCGCTCCGATTCGGCACATTCCATCAGATTTCGTCAAGGACCGGAAAGAACTTTGCTGTTTTAGAAGTACATTTCAACGCTAACAAAACTTAGAGTAAACATTTCAATTAACGATTAGAAGCTTTGATGCTTTTGGCGAACTTTCTCTCTCCGTTGTAAAAATCATTTTCGACGATTGTATATCATTTTCGACAACTATATTCTTGGGAAAAGACAGACATTGTTTTTTTTCTTTATACAAAGACATTCTACGTAGCTCTCCAGGCGTGTTCGACTTCGTTCATTTATTTTATTAATTTATTTTTGGTGCCGTGTTTATTTTTTTTTTTTCAACCCACAAGTGTACACCAGTGTCGGGACTGGCTAAAAGGGACGACTGTTAAGATTGCAAGACGAGACCTCTGGGATCTAATCACAACGTGGGATAGTAGCCCGTTGTTGAAAAAGACGTCCTGTAATCCAGCTTTTGTGGCGACATCATCGGACGGGATCGCCGCGACAGGGTGGCAGTGTCACAACCGGGATCGTCACGACCGTCAACGAGAACCAGCGTCACATTAGACAGACGGCCAACCAGGCTGAGGCGTCACATCTGGTGCCGTTTCGACCAGGATCTGGCTTGAGGGCAGCAGTCCGGCGTGCGGTAGTATCACAATTTAAATAAAGTATATGAAAATAGTATTTATTATAAGCTAGTTGAATATTTTACGGTTTCCCTATTTACATATTTGGATGAATTTTAATTCTTAAGCAAGCTTATGGCGAGTCCTACGACAATAAAATATACGTAGAAAGTCACCTGTTTTATAGCTAAACACTTGTAATTAACAACTTTAACAAAATAACAACCAAAAAATATGAATGCTGGTCATTATTTTAAGAAGTAAAGATGTACTAATAAAAAGATTTAAACATTGGCAATTTTTACCGTTTCATCGAATCAAACGTTAAGTGCTTCTATCTTTCATTCTTTCTTAATGAAACCAAGTAACGTCTTTGATATGTCTTTTGTCTTCTCAGTTAATCAAAAGTGAATAGTCTATTATTCATATGCTATTAGCAGGAACTATGAAATATTCCTATCTTTCTCTCTTACATTCTTTCTTTTGTCACTGGAAACAAGAAGCTTTTTTTATATGTATTTTGTCTTCTCGCACGATCAAAACGAGTTTTCAGTTTGAGCTTTGTTTAACAACATATCAACCTTTGTGGGTTATTTAATGCCAAAAAGGTGGGGTTTTAAGAAATATGTTTTTAATGTTCGGTTATAGTAAGAAGGTTGGTTTAGTCAGATTTTGATTAAATTTTTATTTTAGAAACTAAAAATGTCATCTAGTTTTGTATTCAATGGTTTATTGCTGGTAATATTTTTCTTCCTTCAAAAAGGTGTTATGGTAATATTTTTTCTTCAAAACTGTATCGTTTGTAATATTTTTCATTCAAAAACATAATTTTTTCTATAAAAGTCAATTTTTATAGTTTCATAATGTTTCGACCCCAGTTTGGGGGTTAACTATTTGCCCATAGCTGGGACCCTAACAGATGCTACCACCCCGGGTCAAGGTGAACCTACGAACAACAGCAACTAAGAGGTGGTTCCATGCTCTTTACAACCTCTTAATCAGAGCCCTTGCTGCCGGATGCAGCTTACGGTCATAAACAGGACCAATGAAAACGAAATAGTCTTATTACTTTTTAGGTATTAGCAACAGGCGTTAAACACTTCTATCTATCTCTCTTTCCCCCCCCCCACCTTTTTTTTCGTTTTTTTCTTTCACTGAGACCAAGTAGCGTCTCTGATTTCTCTTTTTGTTTTTCCATGTAATCAAAACGGAATAGTTTATTAGCTATGGGGTATTTGAAGGGCGTAACTTTTGGGTGAGCTAAAGAACAACTGAAGTGACGGACAAGCACAATTATTATATAACAGATATATATATATATATATATATATTTAGTATATCGAGGCAGCAAGTAATTTTCTAGACATATCCTATTAAATATAAGAGACAATGAATGTCTATTATGTTTAATCATGAGCCGTTCTAAACGTCGTATTTTTGCTTTAATTTCAGTTGAAAATAAAGACAAAAATTCTCCAACATTTGGATAATTATTTATTGGTTTTCTTCTAAGCTTTCGGCTCACATGAGCCATCTTCAGAGAGGTAGTTTAAACTGAAATATTATAAAATCCACCATCACCGACGATTTTATTTTGTGTTGACATAAAACTCCGCTTGGCAACGGCAATAGTTACCAAAAATAATAAACGCAGTTCTTAAGTTTGCGATGCGGTTTTATGACGTCACACCGCGGGATAGCGCGAAATGACAACAAAACCATCTAGTCAAATGCAATGTAATATGTTATTTCCTGTTTTAAAGTTGATTTTATTGAGTGTTGGTTGTTTTGATTTGATGTACATGGCCTCCAATATCTGCAGGTTCCTCTTACTGTGTGTATGAGTAAGGATCACCGTATTGTTGACCAAAATCTGTCTGATATTACCTACATGTTTATGTTTTTCAGAGAAATGTTGTTTAATAGTACTCTGATCAGAAAGATGACATGTAAGTCTACGGGAGAGCGTGGTTGTGGTAAAACCAATATATGTACTAGGTTTTTGAGTAGTATCAGAGATGCAATCTCTGAATGGGCATGTAAATTGGTACACTACATTGGTTTTTTGTAAAGAATTTAGTTTAGTGCCTGTTGGGTTATTATAAACTATGAGGTCAATTGTTTTAAACTTTTTATAATATATAATGAGTTTAATTTGATTAATACTTTCGACTGGTTTAACATTTCTACGTATTATGTTTTTGAGAGTTTTTTCATCTTGTTTATAATTATTATGTATTTGGTTGCAATAGTATAAGTTAATAGTGTTATGTTTATTTTGATGTAAACCATTATTAATATTATCATTATTGTTAGAGCTATTGTTAAGTTTGTTGAGATACATTTTAATTTGTTGATCAATAACGGAGTTAGGAAATCCATTATTGACTAGTGTTTGCTTAATGTTGTGTAATTCTTTATAAAATATAGATTTTGAAGAAGATATCATTTGTGTGCGTTGAAGTAAGTTTTTTATAACAGCTAACTTATATCGTTGGGGACATTCACTATTATAATTAAGAAGACACGAATTTATGCTAGTTGGTTTCCTATATAGAGAAGTAGTAAATTTATGTGTGCTAGAATCAATGAATACATCAAGGAATGGGAGTTTGTTATTAATATTAAGTTCTAATGTAAATTTGAGGACGGAGTGACTTTCAAATTTGTTTTTAAGATATTTAATTTGATCGATATTCTTAGCTAAAACAAAGATGTCATCTATATATCTTACATATATACAGGGTTTATTGTTGTCATTAATTATTTTATTTTCTAGATTTGCCATATAATAATTAGAAAAAAGGGGACCTAAAGGAGATCCCATCGCAATGCCATCTATTTGTGTATAAATATTGCCTAAGGGGTCGTGAAAGGGTACTTGTGTGGTGCATGCTAATAATAGTTTTTTTAATATAGTGGGTTTAATGTTGATTGATGGGAGAGTAGCATGGTTGTATACATCACGGATAATGATGTCAATTGTTTCATGGACGGGAACATTTGTGAATAAGTTTTGAACATCCAAAGATGCAATCATTTGATTATTAGGTTGTACGGAATGGAGAATCTGTAAAAATTCGTCCGTGGAGTTAATGCTATATTTTCCAGGAAGATAGGGAGTAATTAGTTTGTTAAGTGTTTTGGAAAGGTTATATATTGGTGTGGGTATTTGAGAAATGATAGGTCGGAGGGGATGATCTTTTTTATGGATTTTTACATTTCCATAAAGGTAGCCGGGCTGATAATCACCTATAATCTTTTGAAGTTTATAGGATCCTATTTCAGCATTGTTTGCAGTAATAAGTTTATTAATATGTTTTTTAAGTTGGGTTGTGGTATTACAAGTTAATTTTTTAAATTTGTTGTGATCGTCGAGAATGGCCTGTAATGAATGTCCCCAACGATATAAGTTAGCTGTTATAAAAAACTTACTTCAACGCACACAAATGATATCTTCTTCAAAATCTATATTTTATAAAGAATTACACAACATTAAGCAAACACTAGTCAATAATGGATTTCCTAACTCCGTTATTGATCAACAAATTAAAATGTATCTCAACAAACTTAACAATAGCTCTAACAATAATGATAATATTAATAATGGTTTACATCAAAATAAACATAACACTATTAACTTATACTATTGCAACCAAATACATAATAATTATAAACAAGATGAAAAAACTCTCAAAAACATAATACGTAGAAATGTTAAACCAGTCGAAAGTATTAATCAAATTAAACTCATTATATATTATAAAAAGTTTAAAACAATTGACCTCATAGTTTATAATAACCCAACAGGCACTAAACTAAATTCTTTACAAAAAACCAATGTAGTGTACCAATTTACATGCCCATTCAGAGATTGCATCTCTGATACTACTCAAAAACCTAGTACATATATTGGTTTTACCACAACCACGCTCTCCCGTAGACTTACATGTCATCTTTCTGATCAGAGTACTATTAAACAACATTTCTCTGAAAAACATAAACATGTAGGTAATATCAGACAGATTTTGGTCAACAATACGGTGATCCTTACTCATACACACAGTAAGAGGAACCTGCAGATATTGGAGGCCATGTACATCAAATCAAAACAACCAACACTCAATAAAATCAACTTTAAAACAGGAAATAACATATTACATTGCATTTGACTAGATGGTTTTGTTGTCATTTCGCGCTATCCCGCGGTGTGACGTCATAAAACCGCATCGCAAACTTAAGAACTGCGTTTATTATTTTTGGTAACTATTGCCGTTGCCAAGCGGAGTTTTATGTCAACACAAAATAAAATCGTCGGTGATGGTGGATTTTATAATATTTCAGTTTAAACTACCTCTCTGAAGATGGCTCATGTGAGCCGAAAGCTTAGAAGAAAACCAATAAATAATTATCCAAATGTTGGAGAATTTTTGTCTTTATTTTCAACTGAAATTAAAGCAAAAATACGACGTTTAGAACGGCTCATGATTAAACATAATAGACATTCATTGTCTCTTATATTTAATAGGATATGTCTAGAAAATATATATATATATATATATATATATATATAGGGGGGGGGTATATATTCGTATATAGGGGGTACCAGTGAGTTAAGTTCATCGGAGCAGAAGCCGTGAAAGTATTTGTAGAAGAGACACAGGGAAGCCCCACTGCGTCGGTGAGAAAGCGACTGTATCCTAGCTGCCAAGTCGGGATCGATCACATTACAGATTCTCCGTTGGATTCGGTCGAAGACACCTAAGTGGATAGCAGGAGCACCGGACTAGATATGGAAGCAATACTCAATGCACGGGCGGATGGTAGATTTGTATATGTGCAGGATTGTTTGAGACGAGAAAAACTTCCTGGTTCTACACAGAGAACGAACCTTCTTAGCAGCGGATTTAGCTATGAATTCTATATTGTTATTCCACTTGAGGTCTGTTGTGAAAGTTAACCCGAGGAGGCGCATTGTTTCGCTTTCAGGGAGAAGCCTGATCCATGTTAATGGGCGGGAGGAATGATTCTTTTGACGTGGTTCAGGGAATATCGGCTCTGAACGAGAAATCGGATAGCCGAGTTTGCATTCCAGTTGTTTTCGTTGCATTCACTTGCGCACAATTATCATTGGAAAATGTTTTATTCCGTTTCTTCTCCCTCCAAGTATGGGTTAAATAGCAGGACAGACTAAGTTCTATAGCCTTGGCTGGCAACCAGTCTACCGCAGAAAATAATAGCAACCTACTGTGGGAAAGACCTCTGCCTAGTCAGTCGTGTCTCTTTCGAGATATGATCACACAAGCGTGTATCATGTGGCACTTGACTGACTGAACTCTTTTTAATCCTTATACAAATATGTTTTTTAATACATATCATTCGACGTTTTAATATATATATATATATATATATATATATATATATATCAACAACTGAATTTCCAACATTTTCGCGGTTTTTTATCATCATCTGTATGACCAACCTATTTACCTCACCCCAAAACCTACGTGTTCTCTTTATGAAACTTATTTCTGAGGTTTAATTTAGCTTCCACGGGCGTAGAGGGAACTATCTCAGACTGACTACGATTTCCAAATTTGTCGAGAGGAATCAGTTTACAAAATTATTTCTGAGCGATAATGTTTATTCAAGCAGAGATCAATGTATCCAAACACTTCAGTGCGTTCAATATTGAAACCTAAATTAGCCCCGTTTTTTGAAAGTATTCAACGAAAAGGCAAACACCTGCACACTCTTTATTTATTTTTATCTCAGGCGACATGGAATACAAGATTTTTTGACATATTTTATGGAAAATGAACAAATACATCTTTCTTTTTTTTTTCCTTTCTCGACATTTTTTGTTGAATTTTTCATCTCATATTTCTTTACTTTTCTCTTTTCTCTTTCGTCGATTTTGATTTTATTCTCTTTCTTTACATTCCATTTATATTTTATATTTCTGTAAATATTTCTGTCTACTTCGCTACGATTTTACTGCCATACATTCACATACTTTTCTTGCATTTTTCTCCTGGTTTTGTTTTTTATCGTGTTCTTTTTCCGGCTTCACTCATTCTCATATCCTTCCCTTTTTTCTCGTCATTCTCTTTGAGTTAATTCCGCATTTTCTTCTCTCTCTTTATTGTCTTACTAGCAGTATAGCCCGGCGTTGCTCGGGTGTAATGAAAGCTTTAAAACTAATCCATTGTCCTGGAGCTCAAACACTTTGGACGTTGGCACGAAAGACTAAAAAGCAATAGTTGTTTCCAGTTAAAGCGAAACCGTAGACTGAAAGAAAAATGAATGGATGTAAGTCAAATTTTCATTTCCTGGTATCGATATCAAATAAGTTTTTTTTCGTCGTAAACTGAATTTCGAAGGCTAAATAAGTCCTCTGAGTAAATGGTATCATGTCTGAGACTAAGAACTACAATTATACCTACTTAGAGCCAAACCCGAAGCAAAACTAAAATAAAAAGGGCTGAGAAAATACAGACATACAGGTAGATAAACAGACACACACACAAACATCTTGCCTTTTATATATATTATCGATTATCTGCACTATTGTAAGAACTGCAACCTTGAAACTTCTGAATATCGTTTCTTATGTCTTTGTCTATGAGTGTATCAAATTTGATTAAATTCGGACCACTCTTTCTATAACCCGATTTTTTCGATATTTATCTTGGGGTACCTCGACACAAAACCTAGCTAAGAACACTCGCAGAACCTTATAGTACAACTGTGTTAATCTTCAAAAAAATCGGTTCAGCCCTTTTGGAGTCTATAGGTAACAGACACACACAGACACACACACACACACACACAGACAAAGTTCCATTTATAAATAAGTTTAGATATATTTCTTCCTCTTCTCCTTTGACTATATTTTCATTTCCTCTTTCTTTCCCATTCATAATGTATTATTTCCTTCCTTTTTATTATTTTTCTTTTTCTTCTCATTGACTAAACCTTTCAGACGGAACATTTTCATTATTGCATATACTTTTCTGGCGACTATCTTCATTTCGTTGTTTTAATCGTAATATTTCGGGTTTGTTTCTTGATATATTCTGTTTTCTCTTTCCTTAAGGTTTTTCTATATTTGTATATCATTTTTAGGTGGTTTTGTTTTTGACGTTGTTATTTTAAGTTGCATTTTATTTCCGTGATGTTTTGAATAAAAGTGTTTCTTTCCAGAGTTAGCGTCTTGAAAATGGTTAAAGAAATGTCCGAAAGCGCTTAGGACAATGAAAATTATGAAAAATATTTATACTTGTTTAATCCTACAAAACGCAAAACTGCTGGGATAACAAATATAAAATTAATTAAATCCTCCTTGTCTGCCATATTTAATGAAAGTTGTTTAAAAGAAAGGTTTTTGTCCAAATATATATATATATATATATATATATATAGGCAGCAAATAATTTTCTAAGCATATACTGTTAAATATAACAGACAAAGAATGTCTATTATGTTTAATCATGAGCCGTTCTAAACATTTTATTTTGGCTTTAATTTCAGATAAAAATAAAGACAAAAATTATCCAAAATTCGGATAATATTTTATTAAGTTGGTTCTAAGCTTTAGGCTCATATAAGCCATTTTCAGAGAGGGTACAAAGATTTTAACATAAAAACATCCACCATCAGCGACGATTTTATCTTGTGTTGACGTAAAACTTTGCTAAGCAACGATAACAGTTACCAAAAATAGCAAACGCAGTTCGTAAATTTGTAATGCGGTTCTATGACGTCACACCACGTTAGAAACAGCTTAATAAAAAATTATCCAAATGTTGGAGAATTTTTGTCTTTATTTTCACCTGACATTAAAGCAAAACTACGACGTTTAGAACGGCTCATGATTAAATATAATAGACACCCATTGTCTCTTATATTTAACAGTATATGTTTAGAAAATATATATATTAGTCAAGCATCAACATTAATGCACCAATAAATTGTTTGTAGGGTCTGTTCTTATGTTCTTCAAATTAGAAATTACTTGCATATTGATTGGTCATCATGGACTATGTATCAATGCCTCCCTTATAAATGGGGTTGGGAAAGTTTTGAACCTTTTAAAACACTTCAACTCAAAAATCAGCACCATCACTTGACGAGGCACAAGAATAGTCGAAACAAAATAAATACATTTGTAGTGATATTATAGCATACTTATGTTATATATATATATATATAACCTAAGCATATATATATATATATATATATATATATATATTCGTCATCCACATAAAAGCCTGCTTCGCTGTATCGCAGATCATCTGTATGGCTAGACATCCACTCGCTTCTGGCCCGATCGAAACTCGACCGATTTGGTGTCAGTCGGAGTCGCTAACCCCCTAAGCCATAGGCGCATGGAACCAGAGAGGAAAGTCTTTGCGTGTATATAGCGGTGTATACATACGCCAGTCACCGAGAGAACTCAATTCATTACTGAATATATATATATATATATATATATATATATATATATATATATATATATATATGGCGGGGAAGGGGTTGATATAACTTCTCTATCTATATGCCGTTTTTTCAGAATGTTGGCGATCATGGCTCTCCACCACTTCCTGTCCTTCGTAGCTCTTAATAAATATTGTCTCTCGTAGACAGGAGAAAGCAACATACTTGATGGGCTTGACCCGAGGGATGGCAGAGCGGGGTTTGTCTGGGGTTATATGAGACAGCGTGTTAAGAGCCACTAGAGATAGGGAAGTGTGGATAGTCATTATCGGTTGTGTCTTCAAGGGACACGGTACATAGAAGAAAAATTAGCCATTTACTCAAGCTCACTAAGAAGGTTAAGTTTTGTTTTCTTCTGTCTCATTTGCCTTCAAACTGTCCTATGAGTACAAAACTTTCCAATCCCTCTTTCCTCATTTAGGGTTCTAGAAGATTCAACTGCCTCTTTCTGATATAATGTGTAAGAGTTCTTTTTTTTTTTCAATTTTTTTTAAAATTTCATCGTTGTTCAAATGTTTAATTCATTAATTAAGTGCTCTCATTATTCCTTGTAAAACCACATTTCTATTCCTTCACCTGTCTTTATCAGTGATGAATTATCCAACAGTCACTGACAGGAACGAGGACTGATATTACGTAACATTTCAATATTTTCTTCGTTTCTAATGTTTGCAATAACTGTAATAAATATTGCTTTATTTTAAACAAAAATCTTCGTTCATTGGTTTGTCATTCATATGTGAAAATTTAGTTGCCAGTACTATCGGCTTGGAACGAGAAATCGGGGAGCCGAGTTCGAATTCCAGTTGAATTCATTGCATTCACTTACGCGCAAATACCCTTGGGAAAGGTATTAATCCGTCTCTTCCTTCCAGTTATGGGTTAAGTAACAGGACAGATTAGGTTCTATAGCCTTGGCTGGCAACCAGTCTACCGCAGAAATCTTCTGCCCAGTCAGTCATGTCTCGAAAGAGACATGATCGCCCAAGCGTGTTTCACGTATGACACTTAACTGACTGACTTTTAGGTGAGCTTGTAGAATCCGCAACATCTCCTTTTTTGCTTTGCTGACTTTTTTCGTGTATTCCATGTTTTCTTTTTTAAATCAATCATTTACATCTTATATTTTTATTTTTGAAAATTTTATTTGATATAATTCTTTTCACTTTTTATATAATTTCGGCAAATTATTTTTTTTTCCTAAGGAATAATTTCCATCTTAAATATTTTTCTTCCACTTACTTTAATACTATTTCCACTTCTTTTTCTTTTCTTTCACCATCTGCTTTTTCATTAGCTTTCCTTCATATTCTTGTTATTCTTATTATTCCTTCATTTTTTTTATTCTGAGACACACTTTATTCAGCCTCGATTTCATTTTTTCTTTTTCTTATCGTCTATTAATATCGTCTCCATTTCCCTTCACATTTGATTATTCTTTCGCTCTAAATCCTTTCATTTCTTCCTTTCGATACCCTGAGATATTTATACCCTCATACTAAATTCTTTTCTTTTTTCTTTTTCTTCTTCTATTCAATAAACTCCTTAAGGTCAATCTTTTAAAATTACTACAGCGATTCTTCATCTTCCAATCAAATTTTAAGATGAATTCTCGATCGAAAAATTGCCGAAGGCAGTTGAAAAATCAGAGCATAATGGCGATCAGGTTTCCTGCTGATCGTGTTCAGCTTACCACACAAATATTCAGCATGTCTTTGTAGAGATTTAAGAAAAGCCTGATATGTCCTTTCTACTGACGAGCGATACAAACACAATCAGCGACAGAGAGCGATTCGTTTTCTGGCTTAAGATGACAGATGGCTCCATACATTTGATATATGTCCCTATGCATTTGGCTACATTAATGATAATCACTCTACATACATATCTTAAATATATGTTATCTCTGTCTGCTCGTGTCTAGTAAATAATAAATAACTTTAAAAGAGTAGGAAAACTTTTTGCTTTCTCGACTTCACACAATTCCCATTGACAGCTACTAGACAGAAATGGTGTGAAAATGAAAATATGCTAATATTACTACTACTACTACTAATAATAATAATAATAATAATAATAATAATAATAATAATGAAAAGTTGTTTTAACCCGAAATGCAGATTCTGTGATAAATATCCAAAAACTACTGGCCCTCTTGTATCTGGTGGCTGTACTGCACGAGGAAGGGGGATTTGGAGAACCTGATGCTTTTTTTTAAAATCATGTCAACCCAAACAAGGCATTCCACTGCCACTATAGCGCAGGGGGTTACATAGGGCGATTGGATATAGGAAATGTTAGAAGGAGGGTGATAGACTAGTTAGGATGTACATAGGGAGAGAGATGGAGAGAATGGGTGTGAGTTAATGTGTTAGGAGGTGTCTATTACCCTACATTTAAACTCCTGGAGGTTGTAGCCGTCGGGGAAGCAAGCATGCGGAAGAGAATTCCACAGGCGGGAAGTGCGAGAAAATAAGCTTTTGGAGTAGGAATTGCGGTTACATTTCATCGGTTTCACTGTAAAAGGGTGGGACCTACGTGCCAATCTAGTATCTCGTGCAAACTCACACCTAGACGTGACGGATAGAATGGAAGAGTGACAAGGAAGATCAGCGCACGATATTTTTTAATGATTTCACCCCAAGCAAGGCATTTCACTGCCACTGTTGCGCAGGGGTTATATAGGGGAAAGTGATGAGAAAGAGTGGTTGGGGTTTACATAGGGGAAAGTGATGAGAAAGAGTGGTTAGGGGGTTACATAGGGGAAAGTGATGAGAAAGAGTGGTTAGGGGGTTACATAGAGGAAAGTGATGAGAAAGAGTGGTTTGGGGGTTACAAAGGGGAAAATGATGAGAAAGAGTGGTTAGGGGGCTACATAGGGGAAAGTGATGAGAAAGAATGGTTAGGTGGTTTCATAGATAAGTTATACGCATTTTTGCCATAACATAGTTGTAAGTAATTTATAATTATGAATAAAAGTGTCAAATATTAGTGTAGATACCTCAAAATAATTTCTAAAAAACAGCATAAATCAGGATAGTATGAATAAAAAAGGTCCCAAAATTAAATCTTTTTCTATCAAAATGTTTATATTATTATTAAGAGGAAAGATCAAAGTAGTTTTTAACTATCTTTTAAATTTTTTTAATCCCTTCTAACATTTTCGAAATTTTGTCAGAAAATTTTGTTTTGATTTGAGTTAGCGGTTAAACAAGCGTTACGACTGTTTACAATGGAAAACGTAATAATTGCATTACCCACCATTTTTTTCGGTGACAAACACATTAATTTGAAAATTCTCGCAAAAATCAAATAATTGTCAAATTTTAATGAAACTTTCAGTACTCATTCACAAATAAATAAAATTATTTTTGAAATTAATATTTTTAAAAGATCATTGCAAAAATATTTTTTAACTGTTACCCTCTCTCCACGTATCTCCATGAAATTTTAATAAATTTTAATTAGATGCAAAATAGTTTTTATTAGTTAAACGCAGGACTCATTGGGGAAAACAAATCATATATTTTTTTTATTTTAAATTTAAGAACACTATCCGATAATTTGCTCCGAAGAGTAAAATAAAAAATGCAATAAAACTCTGATATAATTTCATTTGATAAGCGTTTAATTGCTGGAATAAATAACAATAATTGAGAGCATTATAATCTGAAGAAAAAACGTTTTTCGATTACAAATAAAATTTTAAAAGAATTGTTTCATTTTTTTTATTGGAATAATTCATAAAGTTTTTAAATTATTTTTAAAATCTTTTAAAGAACTTTTAGATTTTTTTAGATTAAGTACTGATAATTATATTGTCTATCGAAAATTGAAAAGTTTAATAAAAGTTGTTTTGCAGAAATATTTTTGAAATAATTTAAACTTTTTTGTGCATTTAATTTTTTTTTTTTTGTATGGTAACTTTTATGTACAAATTAAAAGGTCAGCGTTTCTTTCCTTATCCAAATGGAAATAAGGACAATTTTGTTGCTTATGAACGTCATACATTTTTATCTCTTATGAAGAACCTGTCAACACGATCTTGATTTACAACGCGTACAGGTAATAAAATTCTTATTTGTGATTACGAAATAGTTTTATTCTAAATTTCACGCTATAAATAAGTAATATTTATGTAAATCAGATAAATTTAAAATAAAATTTGCGAATTTTTCAAAAATAATGTGTCACAGTTGTATATTTTATTTTTGCAAGATTTTTAAAATGGAGAATTAACGTTTGTTTACAAAAATGGGTCCATCGCTCAAAAATGGCGGCAAATTCAAAAACTGAAATATTGAAATAAACCAGAGTATTTTACTTACTAAGATTATTAATTTAATCATTTAGGTTTCAATGAAAACTGAAATAATGGTTTAAAGGAAAGTTTTTCATTTTAAAAAAATCAGTTTTTCGCGATTTAGTGGATGTACCTATATTAGTGCTAGTGTATAGATATCAGTAGACACCGAGGTCAACACCGAGTGGAGATAATTTGTTACATGCTTGGTCGCAATATACAGATCATTGCGGTTAAGCATGAAACAGACTGTCGGATCTCGAAGCTAACCTCTTAAACATACATAGACAGGGAGACAGACAGATAAAATTAAATAAAGTAAAAAATTGTCACTTAGTTGATTGATGTTACCTTCAGTATACCGACTTCAGAGTTTCGTAGACAGATCTCATTAGAGCGTCAATATTTCCAAATTTTCGCTTTATTTATATTGTTGTAAGTTTGTAGTGAACAAAACAAGTCCTAGATTTAAAAATTCAAATGCTAAGCACTGACTCATTATTAGAAATTAACGAATTTTCTCGAATTTACAAATTTTGCTTAACACACACAAAACTTGCAAAATTTCACACCTCTATGCGAAATGTTTTTCGGCCAATAGAAAACTAAGAAACATCTAAAAATAAAATAGAAAGGCCAGAATCACATCCGAGAGTGAGTTCCCAAACGAAATAAAAAATGGTCCAAATTCATCTTATTCTGTTCTATCAATAAATTTCTATTCAAACATACAAAAGGTATACTTCTCTTCTTCCACACATTCCAAACTCTAATCTTCTGATGATAACGAATAACCCTAAGTTGTAAGGAGTTCGGTTAAGTATAACACAAGGTCAATTCAATAAACATTAACCATCTCCCTACTTCTACAAATTGTTTGTGTGTGTTTATGCGTGGTTGGACGATTGTGTACGTATTTTCTTTTTTATTTTGCATTTGTAGACTATCATAATCTTTTGTTGTTGCTTTTTCGCTTTTTTTTTTTGCTTTTTTTTTGCTTTTTTAGTCTCTCTCATTTCTTTCGAAATTTTTATGTGGAAATATTTTGTATTCTTCACAGAAGTGCCACTATTGAATACTTGTATATACGTTCATAAGTACACACATACATACATGTATATAGATATATGTGCATGCACGTACCTAGACGATGTATATGCAGACGCACAAGCACACGCACATATACATATTTTTTTATTTCTCAATTTTTCTCATTTTGTTATTATGATGCAATCATAAGTGCAAATGTTAATTATAGAAAGTTGGATTTATAATTGGATATTTATTTGTTATTTATTGCTGTCTAGGTTTATGAGTACATGTTTGTAATTTGCATTGTTTTTATTTAATATATTTATTTAATATAAGTTATATTTATTTTATTTATATGCTTATATTAATTTGTACATTAGATTGTAAATTAGGCATTTATTTATGTGTTTATTTATGTGCCTGTTTTTATCTATTATTTCATTTATTTTGTTTAAGAGCTCATTTTTTAAACTGGTTATTACTAAGTTATTCGACAAGGCATAACTTACGATTTTTACTATCAATATTGTCTGGGACTGCACTTTTGATATATATATATTGGATGGACCTATCTATCTATCTATCTATCTATCTATCTATCTATCTATCTATCTATCTATCTATCTATCTATCTCATCTCGTCTCCTAATCTATCTATCTATCTATCTATCTATCTATCTATCTCAGTCTCCTAATCTATCTATCTATCTATCTATCTATCTATCTATCTATCTATCTATCTATCTATCTATCTATCTCATCTCCGTCTATCTATCTATCTATCTATCTATCTATCTATCTATCTATCTATCTATCTATCTATCTACGTGTGTGTGTGCGCAAATGTTTATACATGTTAATAGCATTATCACAAATTTACATAAGCGTATCTACCCCAGAAACAGACGATCAAATCATGCTGAAAATATCAATCTATCTTAATCTGTTAATATCTATCTATCTATCTATCTATCTATCTATCTATCTATCTATCTATCTATCTATCTATCTACGTGTGTGTGCGCAAATGTTTATACATGTTAATAGCATTATCACAAATTTACATAAGCGTATCTACCCTAGAAACAGACGATCAAATCATGCTGAAAATATCAATCTATCTTAATCTGTTAATATCTATCTGTCTATCTATCTATCTATCTATCTATCTATCAATCTATCTTAGCCTGTTAATGTGCATCTATCTATCTCTCTCCCTCCCTCTCCCTCTCTTTCTCTCTCTGTATATATATATTATTTAACCATTACTTTTAATAGATACTCTTGTCTGTGTAAATACTATATTTGTTTTTGTTTATTAAGAATTAAACATTATATTTCCTTATATCTATCAGCCTGAATAATCGGGAAGTATTGTCAGTAAAATATGCTTCCTCCGGCATGATCTGAACTTGCGTCCACCAGGGGAAACTGTCAATTGATCTGACGTGTGTTAGACTGCTCGATCACGAAGGACTTACAGTTAGACAAAGCACAAAATAATGCCTTTAAACACACATTTTTCTGTTTTTTAAGAATTCATATCTACTCTGTTTTCGTATCGTTTTATAAATATATGTAAACAGAGACAATTTATTGATGAAATTTTACGAATTCGTTATGAAATAGATTAACTCTAACTTATTTTAGTTCATATGAACGCACACAACAGATAGATAGATAGATAGATAGATAGATAGATAGATAGATAGATAGATAGATAGAAACAAACAAACAAGATAGAAGGAAAGAGTAGATAGCTATGATGGATGCATATATAGAACTGCACAATGTTTTCGGGTGATTCTGTAACGTTGTACCTTCATAAGTTTGGTGATTTAATTTCTGGAAGAAATGAGGTGTTTCTTGTTAAGAACAGCCTCACTAAGTAAACCATGGTACAGTTCCTCCCTCAAAAACCGGTAACTACGATCACCATCACCGAACAGATTCATTTTATTTTTTCAAATCTTTCTTAACCTGAGCTGACCTTAAAACTTTTTAGTGGCAAACGATTATTGATAATTTTTCTTTTAATTTTTTTTTCAACCATGCTATAAAATAACTCCTCCTGCTCGTGACAACCTGACAAAAGGCCCTCTACACACAAACGGCAACCCATAACACACGCAAAGGCACGCACAGAAATACACACACAAGTGGAAAAAACAACAACCTCGAAACCAAAACGGAACAAGATAAAGAAACAATGAAAATAAAAGCATGGAGAAGAATAAATAAATAAAATTAAAAACAGCTATTTGGAATACGAATCTAAAAAGTAGAGAAAGAGTCTGCATATATATATGTGTGTGTGTGTGTGTGTGTGTGTGTGTGTGTGCGATAATATATAGTCATGCGCTTATATATATATATATATATATAATGTAACTAAAAGCAGCAGTTAAAATAAATTATTCTCCACAGAAAAAAGAAGTGTGGGTTGATATCAAATACACGCACACACACGCACACACACACGCACACACACACACATATATATATATATATATATATATATATATATATATATTAGATTAAGTATCTACGTGAAAAAATATCTACATGTTGGACATTTTTTCGTTTATTTTCACCACAATTTAAAAGTAAAATACGATGTTGAGAACGGCTCATGATTAAACATAATAGACATTCATTGTCTGTTATATTTAACAATATATGTTTTATATATATATATATATATATATATATATATATATATATATATATATGTATGTGTGTGTGTGTGTATGTGTGTGTGTGTGTGTGTGTGTGGCGATTGAAGTGTAACTCCCTATTTTATGTATGATGGAATCTCCCGTCTTATAAATATTATAGTTAGATTGGAGAGTCCATCATACGTAAAATAGGTAGTTACTTTTTAGCAACTCTTTATACATATGTAAGTAAAAGCCAGCAGTTTAAATAAATTATTCTTCCAAAAAAAAAAAAAAATAACAAAGAAGAAAATAGCTATATATCTTATTTACATTATATATATATATATACCATTCTGAATATACTTACATATAGGTATACACATCTGAATATATATATATTATATATATATATATATATATATATAAACGCTGCAGTTATAATAAATTATTCTCTTCCGAAAAAATAGAATAGAGAGATCAAGAAGGGATGGTGAAAAAAATCAGGAAACGAATTTTTCTTTTTTTGCCATCAAAAGTGGTATTGAAAAGTTGGCGACATAAGAAGAATGCGAAAAGAGAAGGTTTGTGTTCTTTGTGTTCTTTGCTGAAGGACGTGAGATTTTCCTACACATAGCTTAGTATGACACAAGAAGTTGGTAGATAGAAAAAATAAGTGATACTCTCCTCCCCCTACATTAGCAAAGGTCAGTTTGATTACTCCGCAGCAAGACTAATATAAATATTTAACAAAGATAAATTATTAACGAAGTTAATCCAGTCAGTTAAGGGCCATACGTGATACACGCTTTGGACGATCATGTCTCGAAAGAGACATGACTGACTGGGCAGAAGATTATCCCACATTAGGTTGCCATTATTTTCTGCGGTAGATTGGTTGCCAGCAAAGGCCATAGAACCCAATCTTTCCTGTTATTTAACCCATAACTGGAAGGAAGAGACGGATTAATACCTTTCCCAAGGGCGTTTGCGCGTAAGTGAATGCAAGGAATTCAACAGAAATTCGAACTCTGCTCCCCGATTTCTCGTTCCGAGCCGATATCCATTGCACCACAACACACATCCAGGCTTCCTCCATGCAGTTCAAAATATAATTTGAACTTCCAGTTTTTATTGTACCCAGAAACATCTGACGCTTAAATATCCTCCTCATTTTTTGTTCATAAGGATGCTGAGGATACCATGGACAGAGCTCGTGTGCAATGATGAGATGTTGGAAACGATGCAAAAAAGAAGAAAACTGATAATAAATATCAGGAAGAGACAAATGAGGTTCCTGGGACACGTAATGAGGAAGGAGGGCCTGGAGAACTTGATACTTACAGGTCGGATAAACGGAAGAAGAGACTGGGGAAAGCAGCGCGAGACGTATTTGTTAGGTCTGAGTTGACGGAGCGAAGCTTGAAAGAAATACCAAGAGAAAAATTATTTAGAGCGACAAGAGACAGAGCCAAGTGGAAGTCCATGATCACCTACGTCCTGAAGGAACACGGCACATGAAGAAGTAGAATCTATGATGTAAATCCTTGCAGATTTTTATTCAGTGTTTACTTCGGTTTTTCTTGCTTTCTTGCTTTCAATAATTCATGTGAGTTTTAAATATACCATGTATCCTTTTCCATTTATACGTCTCAATTTCAACCGTCTTTTTCTAATTTCAAGTTAAAGTTTCTCTGTCGTTCTCTTCTTAAAACTTCCTTCTTGTTCACATGCACTGTCTATGATATTCTTTGGGCACCTCGGCGTGGTTTAATAGTTAGCAAGTTTGTCTCGCTACAACATGTTACAACTGAGCAATGAGTTCGATCCTCACTGGGTACCCCATACTTGCGGCTTCATACTACATCTAAGCGTCGCTCAGAAAATCGTCGGTCTATGATATTCTTGACATTCATTCTTCTTCTATGTGCCCTGTCCCTTCAGTACGTAGGCGATCATGGTTCTCCACGTCTCTCTATCCCTTGTGGCTCTTAGCATGTTTCCTCCTGTTACTCCTGGCAACCCCTGTTCCGTCATCCACCTGATCAGGCCTGCAAATATATTATGCGCTGCCTTCCTCTGTCTCTCTTTCCTTCTATCTGGCCAGTCAGTATCAGGTTCTCCAAGCTCTCCTTCCTCATTGCGTGTCCCAGGAACTTCAGTTGTCTCTTCCTGATGCTCAGTATTAATTTCCTTTTTGTTGCCATTCTTTCCAACACCTCATCGTTGCTTGTATGCTCAGTCCACGATATCCGCAGCATCCTTCTGTAGAACCACATTTCTGCTGCTTCCAGTTTTGTCCTCATTTTCGATGATATTGTTCAGTATTCACTGCCGTATTGAAGAACTGACATCACATAGCAATTCAGCACTCTTTTCTTTGTTTCTAGTGAGATTTTCCTGTGTGTTAGTACTTTACTCAGCTTCTGGAACGCGTCCTTTGACATGCCAATTCGCCTTCGGATCTCTGTGTCGCACTTTCCATCTCCTGTTAGAACACTTCCTAGGTATTTAAATTTCTTTTTTAATTTTTTTTAGTAGAACAAAATCTCTTGTGCTTATCTGTTTTCTTTTTTGTCGTCACTCCTACACCCTATCCAGCATCTATTTACAAAATCTAGTCAGATAGCGGATCCGCTGCCCAACCCTGTCTTTCTAACCTTCGATAGGCGACATGAGTGTCAAATCTTTCAAACCAACCTTTCTCATGGTGTTCCCAAGAAATCTAAACTACCGATTTTCTTATTCTGAATATAAGTATAAATTTATTAAATCTTGACACCAGTCTAGACATTTTTTTAAATTTAATATCGGCTCGGAACGAGAGGCCGGGGAGCCGAGTTCGAATTCCAGCTGAATCCATTGTATTCACTTACGCGCAAATACCCTTGGGAAAGGTATTAATCCGTCTCTTCCTTCCAGTTATGGGTTAAATAGCAGGACAGATTGGGTTCTATAGCCTTGGTCGGCAACCAGTCTACCACAGAAAGCAATGGCAACCTACTGCGGGATAATCTTCTGCCCAGTCAGTCATGTCTCTTTCGAGACATGATCGCCCAAGCGTGTATCACGTGTGGCACTTAACTGACTGAATAGACTGTACTGAGCTAGGAGGGTTTGAAGAATCTGAATCTTGAAGAATCTAATGCTCACGGGACTGATAGACGCAAAGAAATGCGTGACATACAGATAAATGGCAAAGCCGGGGTTGAGCGAGATGCCAATAGAAGGGTTGTTAAGAGCTACAAGGCGTAGGGACACGGTATATAGAAAAAGAAGAGTAGACCGACGTCAAGATCTCATTAATTTACAGGTGAGCTGGCTAAATGTAGTCATAAGTTGTATTCTAACAGTTTCTTTTCTCGCTCTTCTCGCTTATGGAACTCCTTTCCAACCAACTTTAATCTGTAAAAATTGAAATGCAACGTCAATCGCTATCTACTGTTCTCCTGATTATTCTTTCGTCTTCTCGCTTATTATTAATGTTTTTGATCCTAATTTTTCAACACCATGTGACCCATTGAGTCCTAGTGGCTTTACTGCGTTGCTTAGGCTGAATTGATTAAAATAAAAAGGGTCTCTTTTGTTTTCATTTTCTTTAAGAATTCTTCGTTTGCTTATCCGTTCCGTCGATAGTATTCTCAGGGCTTTCTGTAGAACGACACCGCTGTTACTTGAAGTCTCTTCATCTGTGGGGAAATTGTTCAGATTTCACCGCTATATAGGAGATTAGCTGTATCCTAAATGAATACCAACTTCTTTTCTTCTAGTGAAACAATCCTCTTTTAATGTTTTCTTGGAGGCAGGTACGGATTATTCCTGCGATAGGTTTTGTTTCGTCCAGCACTGCAAATTGCGACAAAAAAAAACATTAACTTAAGACCTCGAGTTATGTTCTTAAATAACTATGTCTGATCTAGAATGAAGGGAAGAGACGGATTAATACCTTTCCCAAGGGTATTTGTGCATAAATGAATGCAAGGAATTCAAGTGGAATTTGAACTCTTCTCCCCGATTTCATGTTCCGAGCCTATATACACTGCACCACAACACACATCCTAAGTTTTTAATTTCATCAAAATTGTAATCTGTTGCCCTAGCAGAGTATGATAACACAACGATGAAATTCAAACACCATTGTTCATGGGTCAGAGACCTTTTCAGCAGTAGTATAAACATTTTGTACAGCAAATGGTGTCAGAATCAGAGTGAAGGTTAAGGTGACGCTAACTGTAGTTTTACCCAACACTGCTACAAACCGCAAACATTAACCTAAGAACTCGAATCATGTTATTAAATAGCCTCGTCAGATTGATACTTTAATATAGAGGCCATGTACAGTGCAAAACACGTTCAGAAAAACTCTCAACTGTATGCAATCGCTTTCTCATATCAATGATTAAAAATGTTTTCAAAAAGCATGTAAATCTTATCGAAGATCATTCTTCTTCGAGCCTAGGGCACTGACTCGACACAATCACAGAGGCAGACCTGTTCCAGATAGCAGAATCCGCATTACTTGGGGACTTTCGAAGGCAGTAACAGCTAAAATTGATAACTCCTCAAACATAAGGAGAAAATAATGACATAGTGTTGACATTTCACATTAGTTCAAACAAAAGGCAAGGAAGGCAACCCTCATCAATACTTGAAAACAGAATGGCAGTCTTAGACGTTAGAAATACTTTTTCCCGTCAAAAAATGTTTTAAAAGAAATATTTTATAACTTTCAACCAGAATTCTCAGTATCCTTCTGTAGAACCACACTTCTGTGGCCTGGCTGCTTTCGCTGTTCGGTCAATGAATGTCGAACATTTCCTTACAAGGAAACAGCTAATATTGTATCTATTTACGCTAAACATTTTGGCTGTTGTACGCTCCGGCTTTCATTAAGTGATATATTTTGAATTTAGCGAAATTCAATCTTGTCAAATAGCTGAATACTTGATGCTTCGCCATGGCTACCAAGGGTGTTTTTATTGTGACACCAACACTAGATGGGTTGCCTCCAGCCCCCATCCTGTTATTTAACCCATAACTGGAGGGAAGTGATGGATTAATATTTTTCCCGAGGATACCAGTGCTTATGTGAATGCAGAGTACTCAGCTAGAATTCGAACTCGGCTCACCGATTTCTCTTTCCAAGCCGACCTCCACTGCACCACAACGCACATCCGTCACTGATTGAATTTTGCTATAAACTGCGCCAGGGTTCATATGCACAGAGAATACTGGAGGGGTGTAGTGAGTTCTATCTCGGCCTAGGCCGCAGGACGACGACGATTTTGAATTTCGAACCGAACACTTTATTCGTCTACTTGTGTTGATTGTTCTAGTTCCACGTGCCATGATTTTTCTGGATGTTTCCATTTTGTATCTAAACTCTCCATTTTTTTAATTTTTTTTTTACCTCGGCTCTTGTCAGGTATGGAACCTCAATATTTATGTTTTTGTGTTTTAAAAGCGATGATTAGATTTGTAATAAAACCTAAACATACGAAAGTGAATTTGTACATTTTCTTTGTTCTTGAGAATTGAAAACAAAATAATAAACTCTATTTTATTATCAGATTGTTTATTTACCTTATTTATTATATACGACGTCCTTTGTACGGTCGCTACGAGCGTGTTGTGTACTCGTTAATGATCAAAATCAAACGCTTTTAACATAACGTTGAAAATCTGACTTGCAGTTGTAAAAAAGAAATTGCAAGAGACGGACACTTTTATACGAAAACCAATTCCCTGTCGGATGGCAAAATCTGCTGGTGGTGCCAGGGGTGACAGTACCTTTTTAGCTACCGACAATCTATTATCTCCCCTGCTTGACGGCTGACGAGGGCAGAGTATCGCACGCGACTTCACATGTTGTATGCATAAAAAAAGTGTTTATTGGAATGGTTGGCAAAATATCAGGGAATTTCATGTGGATTCAAACTTTATAAAAATAGTAAATAATAGGAAATTCCCTGTCGTTGTTATACATATTTCAATAATTTAGTAAAATTTTATAAATTTATGAATAACAAAATCGTTTCACATTTATTTCTTTATGAAATGATAAACGATAAATACTGCATTGCTTTAGTTTTAACTGTATTCGTTTTCAGAATTTTGTAAATATAAAATTGTTCTTGTAAATAAAAAATCTATAAATAATATTTGAAATTTTGTTGTAAATGATTAAGAACAAAAATAAATGGAGGAATTCATTTTCATATCGTAGCAGAATTGTTTGAGACAATAATTATTAGTTTAACAGTAAGCTTTAATGAACTCGTTATTTAACCAGGCCTCCCCATAAAGGCGGAACGTAGCCAAAGCCGATTTTACCGCTCGGGCAAAAAATTCCCGTAAACACTGCATATGCCGTGTCTATTTACCCAAAACAAGGGTATGTCGAAGGGCAGAGTCTCGTCTGGTTTCCTCTCCGCCCAAAAGTAGAAAGTTCGACAAGGATATTGCTATGATGAACTCCGTATTTATCCGAACCTCTCCACAAAGACGAGATGTGGCACAAGGCTGATTCTTATGTGGGACTTTCCGTGCGTATACGCTTGGATTCAAAAAAGTTCCCCATATATCCTGCATAGGCGCGGTCAGGCTCTTGTTTGTTTATCCAAGACAAGACTCTGCCCTTCCGCTTAACCTCGTCTGGGTTTCTTTCTACCCGAAGGCATAGAGTCCGACTAAGTGAGACCTTTTTATGTTTTTTTCTTTTTGATTTTGGTTTGGTTAGGATAAAGTCTTAATAGTAAAATATGAAATTATAATTGAATTTCGATTTATGCGTGACGGTTTCTGGCTTATATTTATTATATTTGTTTCTTTATTTAAAGTTTATGCTATATTTATTTTATTGATAATTTTTATTTGAATTATAGCAAAAATAGCAAAGTAAGTATTTATGTGCCTACATTTAGATATTATTTCGTTTTTCTTGATTAAGAGATTATTTTGTTGTTTTAAAACTAATTATTGCCTTTTTTCTAAGAATAACATTTTTACTATTAATATTTTGTGAGTCATCTCATTTTTATGATTTCCCATTCGATTTTGGAGGGGATATTTTTGTTTTGAATTACATTTTTTGGTTGTTAGATTTTTAATTGAACGTTGTTTCTGTGGCGTCTATGTAAATTTTTTCTTCTATGTTAATATTATTTGTTACGGTAACTTTATATATTATGTTATTGGTTAAACATTTGTGAAGTTGACAACATGGAGAAATTAATAACCAAGCACAATAGAAAATACTCAAGAAAAATTCATAACAATCACCACAATGACAATCAACGAAATAGCACCATTAAATGTTACATTTAATAGTGTTATCTGGTTGGTTGTCTTTCCATGCAGCTGTAGCTGATTTTTATTGTATTTTTTTATAGTGTGATAAGGAAGTGTTTTTCAATTGTTTAGAAGAATGTTTTCCTGTGATTTTGTTTGTGTTGTTGTAAGGGAGTGAACCAAATTATATTTCTTTTGTTTTTGTTTGAACTGTTTTTTCTATTCTAAATTGTTTGAATATTCGCTGTTTCTTAGTACTGATTCATGTTTTTTTTTTTTTTCATTTGTTGAATTTGTTGAGGTGCTTTTATAAATATGGGTATTTGCTTGAATACGTTAGGGAAGTGGTTGGAGTTTTGTTAATGTATATTGGATTGTTTAATTTTCTGTATGGTTTGTAGGTTTCGTTGTTTAGGTTGAGTGTTATGTCTCGGAAATTTACTATTTTTTGGTTGGATTCTGTATCTATTCTTCTTCTTCTTCTATGTGCCCTGTCCCTTCAGGACGTAGGCGATCATGGATCTCCATGTCTCCCTATCCCTTGTGGCTCTTAGTATGTTTGCTCCTGTTGCTCCTGGCAACCCCCGTTCCGTCATCCACCTGATCAGACCCTGCAAATATGTTATCCGCTGCCTTCCTCTGTCTCTCCTTCCTTCTATCTGACCAGTCAGTATCAGGTTCTCCAGGCTCTCCTTCCTCATTGCATGTCCCAGGAACTTCAGTTGTCTCTTCCTGATGCTCAGCATCAATTTCCTTTTTGTTGCCATTCTTTCTAACACTTCGTCGTTGCTTGTATGCTCAGTCCACGATATCCGTAGCATCCTTCTGTAGAACCACATTTCGGCCGCTTCCAGTTTTGTCCTCATTTTCGATGATATTGTCCAGCATTCACAGCCGTACTGAAGAACTGACATCACGTAGCAGTCTAGCACTCTTTTCTTCGTTTCTATTGAGATCTTCCTGTGTGTTAGTATTTTGCTCATCTTCTGGAACGCGTCCTTTGCCATGCCAATTCGCCTTCGGATCTCCGTGTCGCACTTTCCATGTTACAAATGAAGAAAGACTTGTACCTATGCTTCATTGATTACGCGAAAGCATTCGACAAAATACGACACAAAGAATTGATGGAAATGATAGGCAACCTCGACATTTTCGGCAAAGATATAAGAATAATCAAGAATCTCTACTGGCAGCAAACGGCCTGCATACGGACAGGTAACGACCTCAGTAGATACACAAAGATAGAAAAAGGCGTAAGACAAGGATGTGTCTTTTCACCGGATTTGTTCAACCTATACAGCGAGAATATTTTGAGGACCCTAGATGACACACCAGGATTTATTATTGGAGGCCACAACCTGAACAACATAAGATACGTGGACGATACAGTACTGATTGCGGACACGGAAAGGAAACTGCAAGATCTCATACAGAAAGTAGCAGTGGAGAGTGACAAGAAGGGACTACAAATAAACTTTAAGAAACTGTATCTATGACAGATCCTATAATTTTGAAGGTTCCATTATTTTTCCTGTAGTAGGAAAAGCAGAAATTAGATAATAAGTAAATAAATATGAGAAAAAATATGCTCAAGACTAATAAATATTATAAACATAGACAATAGAAAAATACAAAAGAAACAATCAATTGGTTTAACAACATTAGCAATAAAGAAAACTTTTCCTTCATATAACTAAACATAAACTTCTAGCCATTCATCAATGAGCACACTAAAAAGCAACACACTAAATTAAGCAAAAAAATGCATAAATATACTCAAAAAAAAACATAAAATATAATTAAAAATCATCGAAAAATCAATATTTTACCAATTTAAAAATATTGACAAAAAGCGCAATAATAATAGTAGTAATGATAACGATAATGTTAATAATTTTCATGTAATAATGGGTACCCATAATGGCGCATTAATATGCGAAATCATAGTCATGGAATGATCATAGTCATAGGATAATAAAAAAGTCATAAGTTTGTGTAGGGACAACGGCTTATTCATTATAAGAAACTGTAACAGACATTTAAACAGCAGTAGTGGTATATACATTGTTTCCTGCTTAGAAATCTGCTATCTATTAACTTTATTTTCCCCAACAGCAGTAGATAGGCCTGTTTATTGTTCGGTTTGCACCCCACTCTTGTTTTTTCTCACCAGGGATATGGGTTTATTTCTTGTTTACTGTTTAGGATTGAGTTTCTTTTTCCTTTTAAAGTATTTTCACACTCTTTCACTCACAACACCTTGCGTCTTAGTAGCATTATCACCTTGCTTGGGGTAAATGGATTAAAAATAAATGTCATTTTTTAAAAGAGAAAACGAATCGTTCTGTGTGGCTGATTGTGTTTGTGTCGCTCGTCAGTAGAAGGGACATACAAGGCTTTTCATAAACTTCTACAAAGACATGCTGAATATTTGTATGGTAAGCTGAACACGATCAGCAGGAAAACTGATCGCCATTATGCTCTGATTTTTCAACTGCCTTCGGCAATTTCTTGATCGAGAATTCATCTTAAAATTTGATTGGACGATGAAGAATCGCTGTAGTAATTTTAAAAGATTGACCTTAAGGAGTTTATTGAATAGAACTCGAAAAAAAAATGAAAAGAAAGAAATTTAGTTCGAGGGTATAAAAATTAAGAGTAGATGAAGGAAGCGATGAAAGGATTAAGGGCGAAAGAAATTTGCTTCTTACAAATAGGCAATATGAAAGAAGAAGAAAACGAAAGCGAGGCTACATAAAGCGTGACTTAGAATAAACGAACGAAGGAATAAAAGAATAAGAGAATGTGAAAATAACAAGAATTGGAAGAAAGACGTCTGAAGAAATCAGGTTGGGAAGAGTTGGAAAAGCCTTTTAAAAATATTCCGCAAGAAATATTTACAAAAAATGAAAAATATTTTCCAGGATGAAATTTATTTTTCGATAAAAGTAAAATGAAATAATGTATAAAAACAAAAAATTAAAGAAAGATTAAAATGAATACTTTCCAAGGAGAAAGAAAGAAAGAAAGAAAGAAAGAAAGAAAGAAAGAAAGAAAGAAAGAAAGAAAGAAAAAGAAAAAATACATTTTGTATTTTAAAATAAGAATATTCTGGATTCAAAGCAAAGAAAAAGGAAAGAAAATGACAAATAATCTAACAAAAACGTTTTTTAATATGAAGAAAGAAAGAACGAAAGTAAGAAGATTCTGGATTAAAAAACGAAGAAATAAATATTGTTTTTAAATAAGAAACAAACAAATAAACAAACAAGCGAACTTTTTTTAAGAAAGAAAGAAAAAAGAAAGAAAATGAAAAAATACATTTTGTATTTTAAAAAAAAGAAAATTCTGGATTCAAAGCAAAGAAAAAAGGAAAGACAATGGCAAATAATCTAACAAAAATGTTTTTTAATATGAAGAAGGAAAGAACGAAAGTAAGAAGATACTGGATTTAAAGAAAAACGAAGAAATAAACATGTTTTTAAATAAGAAACAAACAAATAAACAAACCAGCGAACTTTTTTAAGGAACAAACAAACAAACAAACAATCAAACTCTATTTTTTTAATAAGAAAGAAAGTATTAAAGAACATTCCGGGTTTAAAAGAAACAATCGAACAAACATTTGTTAATGGGAAAAAAAGAATGATGGAAAGTAAATTTGGGAATCAAGAAAAAAAAAACGAAATAAGAAAATCAAAAAAATTACGAATGAATTTGAAAAAAAACCGAAGGACGACAGAAATTGTAAAGCTGAAAAAAAGAACAAAACAAAGAATATAGAAATATAAAAAAACAACGAAAAATTTAGAAGAATAACAGAATAAAAGCTGACAAAAAGTAATAAATAAAAATAATATTATGGTAAAGAAAGACTTTCCTGCAAAGTGAAGAAAAAATTGAATAGGGTTAGATTTTCCGCTAGTCACCAAATGATATCTTCGCCATTTCCGCCATTTTGTTGAGGCTTCTGTAAATGATAGAACGAAAATTGCGGGAACAAAAAAAACACTAAAATAAAAGAAAGAAAATGAAACATTTACATCGATTGTGATTACTTACAACGGGCGCACTATACAGATGAACTTCAAATTGCATTTGGATGGCAGGATCACAATTTTCGTGGAGTTAGAAAGATTATAAAAAGTCTTTTAAAGTATAATTGGTTTGGGTCGGAATAATTTCGCGAGCATTGGAGATGCCACACGACACCATTCTCAATTATGCCTTAACAATTATGGGCATACAATCAGGTACTCCAGAAACATACAAGAGGTTTACTTTTTTCTCCTTTTTTTCGTGTCAGATAGCTTAAAACCCTTTAGGCAAAAGCTTACATTTTGTCTGTTAAAATGAAACCGAGTTTTCTTTTCCTATAAAAGAAAGTGAAAGAGTTTTAAAATAAGCTTGAGGCTATGTACGATTTGCTTATTGTGGTAATGATTGTATTGTTCTTATACTCATCTAGTTTGTTAAATGAATATCTGAGATGAGAATCTATCATTATTTGCATTATTTACCTTTGGATTAATGTTCGCATCTTTGCTTTTGTTATTATCTCAACGTTTCAATCGTCGTACCCCCCACCCCGCTTTCTTTAGGCGTCTGTCGATTAATATAACCTTCAGGGAATTTTGAACTGGACCTTTTATTTACTTCTCAGTAGATGGTCGATTTTTCTTGTTCGGCTGTTGATAACTTATCTTGTTCATTCTAATACTACACACAAATTACTAGACGTGTCTTCACTGAGCCTAATTTTGTACTAACCGGCCAGGGATTGAATGCACAATCGCACCATATTACAAAGTTTAAGAAACAGATTTGTAATCCACTAGGTTATCGTTGTATAATTGTGAGCCTAGAACTTGATAACTTAAGTCTGACGTTTTCTTGTTTGACTGCTGCTGAATTTGTAGTTCTTTTCTGTCATGCTGTTCTCTTCACTGCAGCTTTTCTTTCCGTATATATTGTACATAACCTGTCAGCACAACCAATTATATTTAAACAAAAATTATCGCGGACTTTTTCAAAATCGATTCCGTGTTTTAATATCTTATTTACTTTAAGATTGTGATCACACAAAATAAACGCTGATAAGAATTCTAGATTACTCTGAATAACTCAAGTGAGAAGAGAAATCCTTGTCCTAAGCCCTCCTCTCTATTTTTCTGTACTTCATTTTTTTATCCGTATTTCATGTCGTTTGCGCCTAATATATATTCTGTATTATTCTAATACAAGTGGGTCTGTGGCGTCAAAAATGACAGCAAAATATTTATTTCGACATGTCCGCCTGAAATGATGGCAACATATATATTGAACTAACTACAATTGAGTATCTTACATTAAGACACAAGGAAAAAAAAACAAAACAAAACAATCCAACCCCACCTGATCGTGACAGGATATATATATATATATATATATATATATATATATATATATATATATATAACGGTCTTTATAATAACAGAGAGGATATATATATATATTCACTACTCGACGACATAATTATTGCAAAAGAAAATAATAGGGCACTGGTAAAGTGCGAATATGCGCCAAGAAATTTCATAACTGGTAGTAAAGTTTAATAACTGGTAGTAAAGAGAATGAACTGAGTCGACACTGCTTTGCTATTGTCTCTCTAATGACCTGAGTCGACGCTACCTTGATATTGTCTGTCAAAATGAGCATAATAAGAGGGAAGTCTGTGTGTGTGTGTGTGTGTGTGTGTGTGTGTGTGTGTGTGTGTGTGTGTCAGATTAAAAAATTGAAAACAATATGTTTGCTTATTTTTAATAAAATCCATTTGTTGCGAAACTTGTGGTTGAAGGTGTAAAGTTTAGTAAGGATGTGTTCGTGTTCTTTACCAAGTTCACAACTATTTTTAATTTACTTTCTCAAGAAATGACAATCCAAACAAAATGTAGAAATGATTAACTCAAACAATTGGTTGCGCAAACAAAATATAACAATAATAATTTCATATAAACGAAGAACAAACAATTTAAAAAGTTCAAGAAATACAATTAAATTCACATATGAAGACAGACCTGTGATGTCGAAAGGACGTGTAATGTTAAGATGAGTTTTAACATGAAATAATCAAGAATGAAGTATCGTCAATGATTGTTTGATTGACGAAAGTTCGATTCGTTACAAAGATACAAGCGAAGAGCGGTGAGGCGAATGTTCGTAGATTTGCACGTAATGTAGGTTGTAGAAAAAGAAATGAGATTTACGTACCTTGCCGAAAATATCTGAAGTAAACGAAATATCTTAATCTTTTAAATTATAAAAATATTCAGTATTCATTTTTTGTGTTACGTAAAGGTAATCAGTATTAGTATGAATATGATTCGTAATAAAACTTTTCACGGAGATTAAAAATATCGGTGGTAGAGAAATAGTCCATGAATATTTTTAAAGCAAGTGGGTAAAGTTTTTGACGGTAGTGAGGAAAGGAGTTTCAGTATGTGAAGAATGATGTGAGTGACCCCTAAATCCATTACCACTTAGAAAGAAAGTGAAGTGCGGTTGATCAAGGTTGTTGAAAGTGACCAGCGTGAATTCGGATAGCACTTGGGATGCACTAAAATTTGATTCGAAAATGTGGTTTATATATGTTTCAAAGATCAGAAATCGGCTCAGATGAGCCTTTAGGATTTTTGGCGCAAAACCGGGTTTGAACCAATGAGATTGCTTAGAACGCAATCTACAACTATGATTGGCTGACGCATTGATGTGGAATAACCCAAACTGAAATGACTTGTAACTGGAGGTGGATAGCTTATGCTATTCTTATACATTCATACTCACGGATAATCTTCCGCGTATTACAATCAAAAGATGTCAGAAATCAGTTGTTATGTTGACAGATGTGACTTTCACTCATTTCTTAATGTACCCAGTTAATTTCAACCTTTTTCCGAGGTCACCTTCAGGAGTGTGACTTAATTACTATTAATTTCTATTAATTAATAGAAACAGCTATTATTTAATGTTCTGAAATGTTTGTAAAAAGAACAGCTTTTTCATGCTTTAACACGTGCATGACCATTAAATTACAACATATAAAAAAATTCCATTTTGGATAATTTTCGCGTACTAATGAAGGCTAACAATTTGTCAACCGTTATATTTGAAGCAGGAAATAACGTACAGTAATTTTTAGCAACACAGTTTTCCGGTTACATTTGGTACCATAACTCACACCCCTGAAGATGACCTCGGAAAGAGGTTGAAAGTACTTGGGTACCTTAAGAAATGAATGAAAATAATATCTGTCAACGTTACAACTCATTTCTGGCGAAAGATTTTCCGTGAGTATGAATGGATTTTATTAAAAAGTACTAAACAAACATATTGTTTGCAATTTATTTAATCTGACATGTTTAAAAGAAAATTTGCTGCCTAAATACACAAATTTGAAAATATATATATATATATCCAGGAGAAAAGAACCAACAGTTTTACAATTCCGAGTTCTCCGGCATTTCCTTTTTAATTTTTTTTTTTTTGTAAAAGTGCTCAATGCGACAAATATTGTAGAGCATAATATAATTAAATTTGTTTTTTTTTTAATTTAAAATTAATATAGTTTACATAGCGACACGGAATTTTCTGTTTCGAGATTCTTGCCTCGTCATCGGCAGGGTTAGATCATTGTTGTGAAAGTAATTTTCATAACAATGATCTAACATTGCTTGATGACGAGGTAACAATCTTGAAACAGAAAATTCCGTGTCTCAATGTAAAAAAATGTTTATATATATATATATATATATATATATATATATATATATATATATATATATATAACTCTCTTTATTATAATATTGAGGATTTTTTTTCCAAGTAAATCAAATTTCTTAGCGGTTTAAATAGATCTTTGCTCTTTGCATTATCAAATGCTTTTAAATAATCTATATAACATCAATGTACCACATTTTCTGCTTGTCTTCTTGTTTCTGATATGAAAATTACAGTAAAAAAATGAAACAAATAGTCTTTTTTTATATATAGGAATTACGAGTTAAACTTATCGCCCAGTTCACTTGCCTCTTTGATCTTTCGAACAGGAATATAAGATTGTCCCTTGTTTCATGGATTAGATGTCTGGTTCCTTATAAAGTCTATTTCAACGTCTTTTCTGAACTCTGAAAGTATATATGTTTTACCTCAATCATAAAAATGCATAAAAACGTTGCCTGAAGTAAATTGGAGTAGATAGGTTTGCCTTGTATAGCCCTACTCTAAAATAAAGTCAAAAATCACTATTATATGTTGGTAGAATCGTCAAATACATGAAAAATAAAACGACAATTTTTACATTGTAGTTATCCGACAATTTATCCATTGCGGGTAACTGTTTTAAAGAAATATGACGAATTAATTTTAAAAGGTAATCCAAAATCAAACCTGAAATAATCACTTCTGATGTTATTTTTTCAAATGTTTAAAATACGCCTGCACAGATATTTTAGGCTGAAAATTGCGCCTAAAATTGAAATATGTTTGAGTCTGTCATGTAACCAAATGTATTATACATTCTGTAATGCAAAGCAGAATCCCAAGTGAGATCTGCAACTAGGAAGAAGCAAGCATCATGAACATTTTTCCTAATAAATCGAAACCGAAAAATACCGCTCATCATAAGGATCCCTTTTATCCCACTCAACTATTTTCACGAACCTCGATAAGAAAGTTTTAAAGTTAATTAACAGTTAACACATGAACAAACTTTTCTCTCTGCAAAGAAACCTCAATATCAAAAAATCAACAAAGCCCTGCATCAAAAGATTTTCTTAAAGAAATCTGAAAATAAACCTTATTTGAATACTTTACATATATTTCAGTTTCATTGAAAGAACAATCAAGAACAGTTTTAGGAAAATGAAAATTATATAAAACATTCCAATTCCAATTTATGAATGCAACTAAAGATAAATAACTTTGAATATTTCTTCTTTAATTATTCTGATTTGTTGAAAACAGTCACTTATTTTTAACTTTGATACCAAACAAATCATTTAGGAACATTTTATTCAACACGAAAATCTTTGAATTGAACTGTTCAGCTTGAATTCATTCTCTGCATATTCTTTAAATATTCATTGGTACAAAAAACGTCACACAAATAATCTTGTTTGAAATATTGTTTATCAATATTTGTATTTATGTATATAAAATTAGTTATTTGTCGAACAGAGTCGTTTACTTACTTGAACGTTGACCTTGTGTCTTACATAGATTTCAAATGTTTGCGGAATTGTTTCACGCGACCTTAACAGAGTTCCTTCTGATATATTAAATTTTATTCAATGATCCCGAACTCCGCAACAGCCTTTTCTTCGATTCTTTTGAACTAGAGAAGAGGTTTATTTCCTGTTTAGAATTGAGTTTCCGGTTTGTTTTAAAGTTATTTCATTCTATTTCATTCCAAGTAGACACTTGCGTCTTAGTGACATTACCACTTTGTTTGTGTTAAATTACACCCTTGTGCAAAATTACACCCTTGTGCAAAATTACACCCTTGTGCAAAATTACACCCTTGTGCAAAATTACACCCTTGTGCAAAATTAATTGAAACAAAACAAATAATGTCTTCCTAGGGTCTTTCACATTTCCCTGATCATGTATTCCTTGTCTCTTGGCGGTGTTTTTCTCTTCTGGCCGTCTTGAACTGATGGATCCAGTTTGTTTTTTTCCCTTGATATTACGACTGACAGTTAAAAAGCTGGCTGTGGGACAACTAATCAACAGACGAGACAATAGTATCTGGGCGTGATAAAAATCGGAGGATATCATGGACGACGCAATATTTTTCAAGGCCAAATTTCATTATACGCTCCAAAAATACATTCATATTACTGCACACCACTTCAAATGACCTAATCTAAGTAAAAGGTTCAAATCGATTATTCTTGTAAATCCAGTAGGCCTAAAACTGGTCGTATGGTAAAAGAGAGAATACTAAAACAGTTTTGTCAATTAATTTGTACAAGGATGTATATATATATATAAATAAAAAATGAATTTTATTTCACCTTTAACTGAATATCCAATAAAACCAAGAGTGATGGAAGAAACATATTATATTTAAAGTAATTGAAACCTTAAAACATGCCATTTAAGAAACAAATATGGAATTTTCATTTTTTAAAAATTAAGTTCTGTAGATGGCGTCCTCCTACACGAATACTTTCTTGAAATTTGCTGTTGAGACAGTGACAATGACTGAGGTCCCCTGTTCATTTTCAAAAAATAATGTCCAATGATAACATGTAATGAAACAGCACACCACACTGTCACTTTACTAGCGTGTAAAGGGCGCTCATAAACCTTATTATGATTTGTATCTGCCCAGTAACGGTAGTTCTGATTATCCATGTAACCTGAGATGAAAATGGGCCTCATCTGACATCCATAACTTGCTTAGAAATTCATCTTGATTCATGGTTACTGAAATGGCAGAGTGTTTACTTCGTGAGACCACTGTTTCGCAGTTCTGCCAGTTGCTCATGTCTGCCAATACACACTTCAAAAATTCCCATTTTTTAGGTCACCAGATATAATACAACATATTTAACAAGAAAACTCATGTTACAACTCTCTGACCATAGCTCCATTAGGTCTCAATTTAACTACACATGGAGACATACCAAACTCTATTCATAATATAACCGTCAATAATATAAATATAGTAGCATTATCCACATGTAAAAAAAGCTAAAATAATAAGTGCATTATTATTAAAAATAAAAAATATGAAAACGGTCACAACGTATTGATTGTCTTTGGAAAATAAAACATTCCTATAACTCTAGATACATATAAAAGTATAGCTTAAAGCCCTTGGATAAATAAAAAATTCGGACAATTTTTATATAATTTATCTACGGAAAAGAAAAAATGACATAAAAAAAACGTAACCACAGCAACATGGCTGTCATTTTAAACGATAACTTACATATATCAAATGATCGTTTCAGTGAAATAAATCCCTTTCATCATTGATCTTCTTTATTATGGAAAACTTCAAGAGCTTTTTGAGTGTGTGTGTAGGTAAAGTCACCGGAAGTTCCACTTTTAGGAGGGGGAAAATAAAAGGAAACTCGTGTCAATAAAACAAGAGAAAAAAGAAACGGGGAAAGAAAGAAAAATAAATATGAAAGAAAAGTGGGAAGAGAAGTGAAAAAAAGGAAGGTGACTTTACCCACACACACTCTTGCAAACTTTTGAATTTTTCCATAATAAATCTTTTCAACTATCCCTATCTACTTCACCCTCCTTGTTCATTTCTCCGTACAAAATCTCGCCTTCCCTGTTCGTTTCTCTCTATCTCGCCCTGCCTGTTTATCTCTCCCTACCTATCACGCCCTCCCTGTTCACCTATCGATACCTATTTCACCCTCCCTGTCCATCTATTGCTACCTATTTCACCCTCCCTGTTTATCTATCCCTAGCTATTTCAGCCCTGTTCATTTATCCCTACCAATCTCTCCCTCACTGTTCATCACTTTCTACCAATCTTACCCTCACTGTTGATTTATCCCTACCCATCTCGTCCTCCCTGTTCATCGCTCTCTACCAATCGTACCCTCCCTGTCCCTATCTCGGCACGCCTATTCATCTATCCCTACATATTGAACTCTCCCTATTCGTCCCTCTCTTCCTCGTCATCTATCCCTACCTATTTCACCATCCAAGTTCATCTATCCATATCTATTTCACACTCCCAGTTCCTCTATCTTTACCTATCACACCTTTCCTGTTCATCTATCCCTATCTATCCCGCTCTTCTAATTCATCTATCCCTACCTATCTCACCCTCCCTGTTTATCTGTCGCTACTTATTTCTATCATTTCTTTTTCTGCTTCTTCTACCTACCTCGCCCTTTCTGTTCGTCGCTCCCTACCTATCTGGCTCTCCATTTTCATCTCTCCTTACCTATCTCACCTCTCCTGTTTATTTATCCCTACCTTTCTCACCTCTCCTGTTTATTAATCCCGACCTATCTCACCTTTCCTGTTTATTTATCCATACAGATCTCACCTCTCCTGTTTATTTAACCATACCTGTCTCACCTCTCCTGTTTATTTAACCCTTCCTGTCTCACCTCTCATGTTTATTTAACCCTTCCTGTCTCACCTCTCCTGTTTATTTAACCCTTCCTGTCTCACCTCTCATGTTTATTTAACCCTTCCTGTCTCACCTCTCATGTTTATTTAACCCTTCCTGTCTCACCTCTCATGTTTATTTAACCCTTCCTGTCTCACCTCTCCTGTTTATTTATCCTTACCTATCTTTCCTCTCCTGTTAATCTATCACTACCTATCTCACCTTATATATTTACATATCCCTACCTATCTCACCTTTCCTGTTTATTTAACCCTTCCTGTCTCACCTCTCATGTTTATTTAACCCTACCTGTCTCACCTCTCCTGTTTATTAATCCCGACCTATCTCACCTTTCCTGTTTATTTATCCATACAGATCTCACCTCTCCTGTTTATTTATCCTTACCTATCTTTCCTCTCCTGTTAATCTATCACTACCTATCTCACCTTATATATTTACATATCCCTACCTAGCTCACCTGTTTATTTATCCCGACCTATCTCACCTTTCCTGTTTATTTATCCCTACCGATCTCACCTTTCCTGTTTATTTATCCCTACCTATCTATTCCTTCCCGTTTATTTATCCCTACCTATCTCACCTTTCCTGTTTATTAATCCCTATCTATCTCACCTATCCTGTTTATGTATTCCTACCTATCACACCTCTCCTGTTCATTTATCCCTACCTATCTCACCTTTTCTGTTTATTTATCCCTACCTACCTCATCTGTCCTGTTTATTTATCCTTACCTATCTCTCCTCCCTTGTTTATTTATCCCTACCTATCTCACCTCTCCTGTTTATCTGTCCCTACCTCTCTCACCTTTCCTGTTTATTTATCCCTACCGATCTCACCTCTCCTATTTATTTATGCCTACCTATCTCATCTTTCCTGTTTATTTATCCCTAATTATTTCACCTCTCCTGTTTATTTATCCCTTCCTAGCTCACCTTTCCTGTTTTTTTATTCCTACCTATCTCATCATTCCTGTTTATTGATCCCTACCGATCTCACTATTTCTGTTTTTTTTTTATCGCTACCATCTCACCTTTCCTGTTTATTTATCTCTACCTATCTTGCTCTCCCTGTTCATCTCTCTCTTCTAATGTTGCTTTTCCTGTTCATCGCTTCCTGCCTATATCGACGTCCCGGTTCGTTTCTCCCTACTTATCTCACTCTCCCCGTTCATCTCTCGCCCTGTCTCTCTCTCCGTCTTTGTTTATATTTGTCTTTCTCTCTTTCTCTCTTTCTCACTCTCTGTTGATATCTTTTCATTTTCTCTATTCATATCTATGTGTTCATCCATATCTATCTCTCCCAATTTCTTCTTTTCTATCTATAAAATGTTAGTTGTATGTGTATGTCCATGATTTTCTATAAACCAAAAAAATACTATGAAACCATATTTATATTGAATCATTTATTCGAATCATTTATTCGAATCATTTATTCGAATCATAGACACCGTCACTTTTTCAAATTTCAACAGAATGATGAATGCCGTAGTAGAGCAGATGTGTGCTTTTGAAATTTTGGACGTCGTCTTGATGTCAAGGATATATTTGTTTTTGTTTCTGTACCCTCCAGAATCTAGTTGTTGTCCATATGTTTGGTCCATGGTATCCTCAGCATCCATCTGTAGAACCACAGTTCTGTTACGTTAAGTCTCTTCCTCATCTTTGAGGAAACTGTTCAACATTCGCTGTTATACAGGAGGACAGTTATCACGGAACTCATGTCTTTGTTTACAACGAAAATTCTCTGTCTCTAAATAACACATCACTCAATAAGTCCCGAGCCTGACATATAGATGGTTCCACTAATAAAAAATACATACAAATTTTATAAATTATTAACCTTCAAATGACACGTGACACAATCTGGGCCTAATCGGATTATTAGTTTACAAATTACAATTATTTAAATGAAGCTACTGTTGCAAATTTGTAAAACAATAGAAAAATGTGAATTTCGTGTGTTGATAAAACATAGGAAAATACTGTTCGAGCAAAGAATTGTCTTCATAAGTATTATTCGAACTCTGCTCCGTCGGAAACAATGACTGAGAGGTGGAATGTTGACTTTAAACGCAGTCGTACAGACAGAAATGATGCTGAACGCTCAGGTCGCCCAAAATCGCTATTTGTTCCGGAAAACAAAAAAGAATCTCATAAATTCGTTTTGGCCGATCGTAAATTGAAGTTGAGTGAGATAGCAGAGAAACTGAACATATCAGAAGGCAGTGTTTTTTTTTTTTTAATCATTTCACCCCGAGCAAGGCGGAAACGCCACTGATGTGCAGGGGGCTACATAACTGTAAAAAGATTAATTAGAAAAGAGTAAGGAGTACAAACTAGTTAGAAAGGAACAATAGAAAGCTGAGAAAGCAGGTGCGATGACAGATACATAGGTGGAGAGAAAGGGAAGGTTATACGGTGGAGGGGAGAGAGCTAGAGTCCAGTGGTTAGTAGATGAGTATTGACTTTGCATTTAAATTTCTGGAGGTTGTAGCCGTCAGGAAAGCAAGAATACGGGAGCGAGTTCCACAGGCGGGAAGTGCGAGAGAAGAAGCTGCAGGAGTAGAATTGTCGTCTGCATTTGGCTAACCTGACTGTGAATGGGTGGGACCCAGTTGCCAGTCTGGTTGCACGGGTAAACACCTGTTGAGGAGGCATCAGTGACTTAAGCTCATCCGAGCAGAAGCCATGAAAGTATTTATAGAAGAGACAGAGGGAGGCCACATTTCGACGATGGGAAAGTGGCTGCAGTCGAGTCGCCAGATCAGTACCTATCACATTACAGACTCTCCTTTGGAGCTTGTCAAGAACACTGAGGAGAACGGCAGGGGCGCCTGACCATAAATGGCAGCAGTACTCCATGCACGGACGGATGGTTGACTTGTATATATGCAAGATGGATTCAGGTGGAAAAAACATCCTGGATCGACATAGTGACCCAACCTTCTTAGCAGTAGATTTTGCTATGGATTCAATATAGTGGTTCCATTTGAGGTCTGAGGACAGGGTAAGTCCGAGGAGGCGTAGTGTATTACTCTCCGGGAGAATCGCTTGGTCCATGCTTATGGGAGGCAGGAGAGGTTGCCTGTAATGGTTGACAGACAACAGCTTGAATCATTTTTCATAAACATTTGTCAATGAGAAAGCTGTGTTGAAAGTGGGTGCTACGTTTGCTTAAAGTCGATTATAAACAACAACGCATCTTCGATTAAGAGCATTGTTAGCAACTGTTTCAACACATGAAGTAGTTTTTGTGTAAATATGTGACAAAGGGATAAAACATGGATCCACCACTTCACTCCGGAGTCAAATCGGCAGTAAGCTGAGTGAAAAGCAGCAAGTGAAAGCCGTCCAAAGTGCCCAAAGGTGCAATCATCACCAGGCAATGTTTTGGTTACCTCATTTTGGGATGCGCAAGATATTTTGTCCATCGATTACGTTGAGAAAAGAAAAACCATCAATAGTGGATATTATATAGCATTATTGGCGCGTTCGAAGGAAGAAATCGCCAAAAAACGGCCACAAATGAAAAGGAAAAAAGTGATCTTTCTCCAAAACAACGCACCGTGTCACAAGTCGATCGCAACGATGAGAAAACTACATCAAATTGCTTTCGCATAGGCCCTATTCTCTGGATCTGGCCCTCAGTGATTACTGGCTGTTTGTAGACCTCAAAAGAAAGTTCCCGGGAAAGAGATTTGGTTCCAATGAAAAAGTAATATCGGAAACTAAGGCGTATTTTGAAGCTAAAGACAACTCGTTCTAAAAAAAAGGCATTGAATTGTTAGAAAAGCGTTGGAATCAGTGTATCACCCTAGAAGGAGACTATGTTGATGAATAAAGTCGAATTTTGTCTAAAAGTTGTTGTTTCTGTAGTTAGGCCCGGTATATCTACTTATCAGATTCTTTGCTCGCATTTCCCGCTTGTAGAATTCTCTTCCGTATGCATGCTTCCTAAAAACTACAATCTACAAGAATTTCAATGCAAAATCAATTGCAATCTCTTATCTTCTTAACTCACATTCTTTCTATGACAACCCTTGTGTAATGTTCTTCTTCCTTTACACTTCACTTTAATGCAGTCTTCTTCACACTTGTATTCTCACCCTGTTCTTACTCATTCTCTGACACCCCTGTAAATTTCTTCTCATCTCACCCCTTCTGTAAACCCCTACGCAACAGTGGAAATTCTATCTAGCTTCGGGTGAAATGATTAAAAAAAAATTTAATATACACCTTTGTGATCATCGAAAACGAGGACAAAATTGGAAGCAGCGGAAATGTGGTTCTACAGAAGGATGCTGCGGATATCGTGGACTGAGCATGCAAGCAACGATGTGATGTTGGAAAGAATGGCAACAAAAAGGAAATTAATAGTGAGCATCAGGAAGAGACAACTGAAGTTCATGGGACACGCAATGAGGAAGGAGAGCTTGGAGAACCTGATACTGACTGGCCAGATAGAAGGAAAGAGAGACAGAGGAAGGGAGCGGATAACATATTTGCAGGGCCTGATCAGGTGGATGACGGAACAGGGCTGGCTAGGAGTAACAGGAGCAAACATACTAAGAGCCACAAGGAATAGGGAGAACCATGATCGCCTACGTCCTGACGGGACAGGGCACATAGAAGAAGAAGAAGAAGAAGAAGAAGCTTTAGATTCTTTTCTTTCAAAATGCGGTCAGTTTTAGACACACTGAAGTGACAGGGTGTAATTGATTTTGATTTTTGCCTAAAATTAGATCAATTGAAGTGGTGTGCAGTAATATGAATCTATTTTCGGAGTGTAGGATGAAATTTTTCGGCCATTAAAAATATCCGTGATTACATCAGATTTTTATCATGCCCAGATACTATTGTCTCGACTGTCGATTAGTTGTCTTATGGTCATTGTCTGTGACTGACGTTACTCCAAGGAAGCTTACGAAAATTGTAACGCTGCACGAACACAATGGCAAGCCTTACAGAGAAATCACGGATATTGTTGGTGTCAGCCTCTCAACTGTCAATCATGTCATCAAGGCAAAAAAACTAGGTCCATCAGTCCAAAAATGGTAAGGAAATTACAGTCAGAAGAGAAAATCAACGTCAAGAGACCACGTATATGTGATCAGAGAAAGTGTGAAATATCTTCTTCTTCTATGTGCCCTGTTCTTTAAGGACGTCGGCGATCATGGCTTTCCACATCTCCCTGTCCCTGGTGGCTCTTAGCATGCTTTCTCCTGTTACACCATGCAACACTCGTTCCATCATCCACCTGATCTGGTCCATCAAATATGCTATGAGATTCTTTCCCCTGTCTCTTTTTCCTTCTATCTGGCCTCCAGTATCAGGTTCTCTAAGCCCTCCTTCCTCACTGCATATCCCAGGAACTTTAGTTGTCTCTTCCTGATGCTCAGTGTTAATTTCCTTTTCGTCTCCATTCTTTCCAAAAACTCGTCATTGCTCACATGCTCGGTCCATGATATCGGCAGCATCCTTCTGTAAAAGCACATTTCAGCTGCTTCAAGTTTTTCCTTCATCTTCGAAGATATTGTGCAACATTCACTGCCATATTGAAGAACCAACATCACATAGCAATCCAGTACTCTCCTCTTTGTTTCTAGTGAAATTGTCCTGTTTCTTAATACTTTACTCAACTTCTGGAATGCTTCTTTTGCCATGCCAATTCACCTTTGGATCTCAGTGTTGCACTTTCCGTCTTCTGTTAGAACACTTCCTAGGTATTTAAATTTCTGTAACTGCTTGATTTTAGAGTCCCTCACCTGTAATTGGTATATTGGGCTGCCCTTTTTGCTGATGACCATGCATTCGATTTTCTTGCGGTTTAGAGGAAGACATAATTCGTTTTGTTTCAATTAAGTTACACAAGTATATATATAGTGAAAATAAATTAGATGCCTTTATAAATCCATTGGCAAGAGATTATTTCGCGGAGCTCTTACAGACCGCTCTTCAGACCAAAATACTTCACAAAAATGAATGGGTTAGATTTATCCAGAAAAGAATCGTGGGAGGACAGGAAAAAGACATGGGTGATGGTTGTTAGATATACAGTGTCAGTTATTAAAGGAGGCTCTGTTTCTATCCCAGACGATAAGATGGACTGAACTTTTAGTTGGGCATCCTTAAATACATGACAGTAAATTTAGGGGCCGTATTTTTACTAGAAGAATTGAATTGTTAATTTTTTTATGTTAATTCTAACGGTAATAATAATATCTTCACTTTGTAAGTGCTAATCTTTTGTCTGTATTGTTTTATGAAAATTATATTTTTATCGCGCATGATAAGAATGTTAAAAAACAGCAGTGCTAACTATTATTTTTATTAACAATGCCAACAATATATATATATATCGACAGGTTCCAAAGGAGAATCAGTAATGTGATAGGTACCGACTTAGCGGATCGACTACAGCCACTTCTCCACCGACGAGATGTGGCCTCTCTTTGTCTGTTCTATAAATACTTTCGTGGCTTCTGCTCCAACGAACTTAAGTCACTGGTGCCTCTGCAACAGCTGGTTACTCGTGCAACCAGATTGGCAACTAGGTCCCACCCATTCACAGTTAGATTAACCAAATGCAGACGACAATTCTACTCCTGCAGCTTCTTCTCTCGCACTTTCCGCCTTTGGAACTCGCATCCATATTCTTACTTTCCTAAAGTCTACAACCTCCAGGAATTTAAATGCAATGTCAATACTCATCTATTAACCACTTGACTCTAGTTCTTTCACCACCCCGTATATCATTTCATTTCTCTCCACCTTTGCAACTGTCATCACACCTATATTCCCATCCTTCTCTTGCTCCTTTCTAACTGGTTCGTCTTCCTCTTCACTCTCTTCTAATTAATCTTTTTACTCCTATGTATCCCCCTGCACATCATTGGCATTACCGCCTTGCTCGATGTGATACGATAAAATATATATATATATATATATATAGCAACTCTCACTAATTGCAAAAATAATTATGTGCGAGAATAAAGATAGTTTCATAGCTATCAACACCCGTGGAATTTCCTCAAATTTACGAAGTTATTATTATTATTATTATTGCTATAATGTTCGTTTGGTCGATGTTATTAAAAAATGAATGCTGTTGTCAGACTACGTTTTATTGGTGGCGGTTTTCAAAAAGATATTGTACAAGGCGAACGTACTTTCAGTGTTGGCATACTTCTAGAAAGGATTATCTTGTGTAACTGTAGGCTTTATTATTCCATCATGTCTGCTTGACACTAGTCCAAGCAATTACACAGAATTGGGAATAGGGGTAAGGTGGTAAAAGGAGAAAGAAGAAGAAAAAGAAGAAGAAAAAAGGGAGAAAAAGAGTGGGAAAGACCAATCAAAAGAAAATGATGTGAAATCGCCCAGAGAGTGCAAAGACAGGGAGATCACCATCAAGGTGGATCTTAGAGCTCTCTGCAATATTCGAAAAGGTCTGCATATAAATTAGAAAATTATCCCCGTTCCTATCGAAAGTGTCCCGCGCCAGCCGGCCGGACGTCTCTCTTATAATTATGATATTTGCTGAAGATGCTAAAAATTAGGATTAAATCCGAACGACGGTGTCAAGTTCGAGACTCATTACGCTCAATCAGTAGAGTACACGACTGTCGAACGAGAGGTTGCAGGGAATGCATAACCATGGAAACAAAATAGAAGTATAATCATCGTATTCAAGCAGAAAACTCTAAAAGAATTTCAAGAACAAAAAATACAATAGTAATTAAATACTTTAAAACGTCATAACCGCAGCCATCAGGGAATACCTTAATTAACCAATTATATGGATCTTTAGCTTTGCAGATGTTCTTGTCTTTTGCTAATGTAGACTTGTTTGAAGAAAAAATATTGGTTTCACTCATGTTCAATGTTTTGTCTCAATATTTCCCTTTCAGAATTTTTTCAACAGTTTCTAAAAGAAACAGATTAATGTATAATTTAAAATGTAATATTGAGGTCTTGTTTTTTTTTGTCATGTAAAATATTGCATAGCGTTGTATTTACACCCTCCTCACTGTTGTTGTGTTTTTCTCTCTTTCTCTGTGTCCTTACATTTTAAACTGAAGATTGATCGTTGAAGTTATAAAAAAGATGACAAAAAAGGTGTCGTCTTTGAAAAATTACAAAGATTCAAAGAAAATTTCAAGATTGTTTCCTGTCTAATGGTAATGAAATGCTAATCTGAGGAATCTGCATTGTCTATATTTACAAGACTAGTCATTTATACTAAGTACGTACTTAATATTTATATTCCCCCAACGCCCAGTTCTTACCCGTTTTTTATTTTTTATTTTGCAATCGAGTAGGACAAAAATTAAGCCTACAAAGCGCAAACGATCTCTTAAGGGGTCAACAGTCAGCTAACTAGAGGTGGTGTCTCAATAAATCACGGTGGAGAAGGCAACGTGATAGATACCACATCACTATCTATCCCGCGCACAATAATGAATTTTCAAAATACATATATGAAACCCAGCGACGTGAAGGAGGTTAATTGCAAAGGAAGTAACTCCTAGCCCGGTAAGGATTGACATGGGCAACAGGTGTCACCTGACCGTCATCCAGCGACTGTTAGCACCAACGGTGTAAAGGGGACACTTTTTTTTCCCAAAATTTGTCCCTCGCCCGGAAAGGAACGACATGAGCAACACGTGTCTCTGGTCCGTTACCCTGTAACTGTAAGCAACAAAGAAAGAATTTATCTTGAGGACATGGAACGTCAGGACGCTCAACAACTGTGGTCAACTCGAGAATATCAAGCAGGAGATAAACAGACTGAGCATCAATATTCTGGGAATATGCAAAACTAGATAGCCTAACAATGAAGACTTCAGCAGCAACAACCACAGGATATATATACGCAAGAGGCAAAAATAACGATAACGGAGTCGGCATAATTAGACAAAGAAATGAAGAAATGTGTTCTGGGATACTACCAGCTTTCCGGGAGCCATTCTGGTCAAACTGAGAGGAAGACACGTAAAGCATTGAGGAAGAAATAGAATCATTCTACTCCTTACTAGACAATGCCAAGTGCAAAAGTCAAGAAATTAGAATCATAATGGCTGACTTGAACACATATGTATGAGAAAAGGGGACACGACCGGCAACTTTGGATTAGAAATCTGCAACGAACAAGAAGAAACATAGGTCCAATGGTGCACAGTAAATGAGCAGGTAATAACTAACACCTGGTTTCAAGAATATCCACGACGTCTATGGACATGGAAAAGCCAACGAAAAACAAAATAGACTAAATAACCATAAACGGGAGATTTAGAAATGCAGTAGTTCAATGCAAAATCTATCCAAGTGCCGTTTGTGGTAGTTACCACCTCCCAGTCATCTGCAAACTAAGGCGTGAAACTCCGGAGAATGAAGAAGCCTAGTGCCGCACTAAGACTGCAGTACAACACACTCGTGAATGACCTTAACCTGCAGAAAGATTACACTACCAGCGTGAAAACAAATTCGAAGAACAAATTGAAAAAGGAAACTCGAATTGGGACTCCCTATGGATAGCCATCACTAAAGTTTACGACGTTCTTAACAGTATTGAATAGACATGTTGTGGGCTGGTATCATTGAGAACAGACTTATTGGTTCCAGTCAGGGTGTCTGATGGTGTTAAATTGTGGGCAGTAGTCTACTGCAATTTCTTGAAGGAGGTCTTAAATCACTGGCTAGATGATATAGCGCTGTCACATCTAAGGATTCTAGTATTCATGCATGAAACGCTCCCTCCCACTCTACCAGGGCAAAAACTTAAGCATCCCAGTGTGAAAGGTTGATGGTGTGACCGCAATATAAAAAATATTGGGACCATCATTAGACAAGATGCTTATGTCGATGGACGTCAAATTACGTCAAAAGATATCTTATGGGCGACCATCAAAGCTGCAGCCGATGCAGTTCAGTCAAAACTGCTACTATAAAACAAATTGAGAGATTGCATGAATAATAGAGTTTTTGTAAGTTATCCGTCTAAATTGCGCTCAAGTTTTTTAAATAATTCATTATGTAAATACATTTCATAATACTATGGTCTTCTGTTAAGTATATATTCAAGTTATGCTTAATATGTACCATTATTTGACATTTTCTTTTTAAAAGTGTCCAGGTAGGCTATTTCCATTCAAAAGCTCTTAGCCTGGGTCCTGGGCATGATGTTAAACTGCATCGGGCAGCAAGGCTTCTGATTAGGAGGTTGTGAAGAGCATGGAATCAACTCTTAATTGCTGTTGTCCTCAGGTCCACTCTGACCCGAAGTGGTAGTACCTGTAAGGGTCCCAGCTATGGGCAAATAGTTAGCTCCCCCAAACTGGGATTAAAACACTATGAAAGTACAAAAATACATGTTTATAGAAATATATACATAAAAATAGACTTTTATAGAAAAAAATATACATTTTTGAAGGAAAAATATTACCAACAATACATTTTTGAAGAAAAGTTATTACCATAACACATTTTTGAAGGAAAACGTTATTTCAGCAAAAAATTTTGGATACAAAAGTAAAAGACGTTTTCAGTTTGTTTTTTTAAATTAAAAATAATAAAAACAAAGACCTTTCATCAAAATCTGACTAAATCAACCTTCTCACTATAACCGAACATTAAAGAAAAATTCTTAAAACCTACCTTTTTGGCATTAAATAACTCACAGAGGTTGATATGCCGTTAAACAAAACTCAAACTCAAACTATTAGCCTGAGTTAACCAAAAACTGTCATATATCAAATAAGAAAAAGCATGTTATAGAGAATAATAAGCTATAAATGGTGTTACCAGATGGGGAAAATTTAATCCAAATCAATTAAAAAAAAAAAAAAAACCTGTGAAATCCTAAATTACATTGCCATGCTTTAGCATGATTCAGGGTGTATGTAACGGAAGATCCTACCCTAAATTTCTTCAAAATTTCTGGCTTCGAAACTGCTGCCTTAATCTTCTAATGGTTCTTTCTGGAATGGAGTTTTTATACCGAAATACCATTTCACCCAAAACCAAACAGTCAGCCCTGGGTCAACTCTGAATGCACTGCAGCCGCAACTCACCAGAACCGCTACTTCAAAATCTATCGCAAGGAACGGTAAAGTCTGACTCTTACTTCTTTCAGAAGTGTCAGCAATCACTGTAAGAGAGTTACTGAAAACACAAAATGCAGGTATGCGTGTCCAAGTTGAATAGAAACAAGTTGTATTTCGTGAATTCTGGAAGATCACCAAACAAATTATGAACAGAGACAAAGCAGCTGTGCAAACTATTGAAAATAACCCCGAGGTCATATCCTCCTCGACAGAAAAGGCGAAGCTCTTCATCTCGAATTTGCTTAGATGCCAAAGATCACCTCTTCCTCAACTTACCACGTCTCACTGAGTACAACCTCAGTTTATATTATTTCAGTAAAGGAAGTCTCCAGGTACCCAAAAAGCCACTGGCACAGATAAAATTTCAGTGGTCATCCTTAAAAATGCCAACCCAGAATTTTATCCGATTATAGCAAAATTATTTAACCAAGCCTGAATGAGAAACATCTTGAAAGCTTCTGAAAAGTGGCAAGAGTATTTCTGGACTTCAGTAACACAGGAAATGGATCTCCCTGTACAGATCTATTAGTCTCCTCAATGTCATCAGCAAACTTTTAGAGGCCATAATCAATAAGAAGGTGGTCGAGCACCTGTATAGGAACAACCTCTTGTGCGACAAGCAGTACGGGTTTCGTTTACCCGATCAGCTGCTTACGTCCTAACTACCATTTCACACAGAATTAGTGAGGACCTTGACGACATACATACTGCAAGGGTTATTGCATTAGATATCTCGAAGGACTTCGACAAGGTGTAGCACAAAATTTACTACACAAGCTCTCCGGCTATCGAATCACTGGAAATACTTTCTCTCTTATAAAATCCTTCCTAACAGGTAAATCCCTGATGATAATTAATAACAGCCAATTCGCCGAAGCTCTGGTAGTAAATGCAGGTGTCACCAAAAAGTCACTTCTCTGATCAACCCTTCTTTTTTGTTTTACATAAATGGTCTATGTAAGAATATACTCTGATCATTTGTAAACATCTCTGCCGATGGTGCGACGATATACGGGCGCACCAGTGGGCCACTTCTCGAATCAAACCTCTTTCTGCTTTACATAAATTATCGACATAAAAATAAACACCACTTAGTTCTACTAGGTCTGATCTTCACGGCTGGGATTCGTCATGCCACTTACATAGTAGCAAGCCACCCACGTTCCTCCCGTATTCCATCGACGAGGAGTAAATTTTACTCAAACCGCTTATTCCCACAGTCCTATGGAACAGACTCCTAGAAGATTGTTTCTCCGATCACTACAATCTTGACCGGTTCAAGCCTAAATTCAACAATTATTTTCTCCTCCTATCTATATAAACTAACCTTAACGTAACCTTTTACCTCGAGTGGTAAAAAAATTAATTTATGCAAATTTTGATTTATAAACTGACTTCAAAACTTTAATATTTGAAGAATAAGTTAAAATAAAGTTAATATCTTTTGTATCAAATACATTGAATAGAAAATATATTCAAACCAAAACTTGTATGACTTACGACAAACAAAATATTCATTTTTTTTACTGTATTATTTAAGTAAAAACCGTGCAAAAAATTATGAATGATTATAAAAATGGCTACTAAATAAATATTTGTTAGCTCATAATTAATAAAAACAAAAAAATTAGATAAATGTGTAGATAGCACCATAATATTACTAGACACAAATTATGAGATAAAATGTTTTACATTCACATTGCTTTTTGAAAATCAGCCTAAAACTACTGCACCGTATAACATAATATCGTTAAATTGGTCAGTATAATTTTTCTTTGAAGTAAATGTAGATCTTATTTGATGGTACAATGATTTAGTAATAATTTGCTTGTTCCGTATACAATTTGTTAAGCTTCAGTAAATTATAAATTATATAAAGTTGTGCTATAAGCTTTCACTGATCACCGGAATTAAATTGCAACACTATGATTTTGAACCTAAACTTAATCTTTAATCTTATTTTCTCAGAAAACTGTAATGTGTTTGAAAAAATATTTTGCGTTGCAATTTATTATCTGAAATCTCAGCTTTCAAATTGACCGCAATACAACGGTTTCTAAACCGATCCCTGTTTTGACATAGACATTCAGCAGTTTTTTCTTTGTTTCTTACAAAACATTCCTTGCGTAGTATTTTCTGTGTGGTGTGGTGGAATACATAAGAGCTCAGAATGAGAAATGAGTTCGAATTATAACCAGGCTTGTTACATTCACGTAAATGCTAACACCCTTCAGAAAGTTATAAATTCATCTCTCCTCCCTTTTCTCCCGGTATGGATCAAATAGTGGAACAGACTACACTACCAACCATAATTATTAGGCCACCCCAGTTTTTTTTTTAATTATATATTTCATACTATTTTAGTATTTATTGCCAAGTGGATAATTCTAAATGGAAATAGAATAGTTCTTTTGTTATTATTACTTTGCAAAATTTTACATGGCACCCAGGAAGCCTTTACTTCGGCCAGCCAATAAGAAGAAGAGACTAGCATAGGGAAGAGAGCACAAAAACTGGACACCAGAACAGTTCATTTGATGCACCTGTTATTGTGCAGTATTAAAAAAAGAACCATTATATTTTCATTGAGAATTATCCACTTGGCAATAAATACTAAAAATAGTCTGAAATATATTTCTTTTAAAAAGCTGGGGAGCCTAATAATTATGGCCGATAGTGTAGGTCCTATAGTCTTGATTGGCACCCAGTCTACCGCAGGAAGAAACGGTAGCATACCGCAGGGAATTATTCTGCCTAGTCAGTTATGAATCGAATGAGATTCGATAGCTCAAGAGTATAATTATGGAAAAGCTATTGTGCTCTTTCGATGCACTGTTTTTCAAATTCCTGTGTCACATTGTTACTATACTAACCAGATGCTTCAATTTCTCATGTCCCCGATTCAAGGTTGACACATTTTTTTTATTTCTCTTGCTGAGGTTTATACATTGTCTTATAAACGGTTAGTCCTTTCTTCCCGCGTTCCTCTAGGGCTTACAGACACATCACATTGAAACACCTGGTTCCTGTGCAATCACCAAAGTTAAGCAACGACAAACTTGGTCAGTACCTACTTAGGTGACTGCTAGTTAATACCAAGTGTTGTCAGCTTGGATGTGAGAGTGGTGTAATGTCATATTCATTCAGTCAGTAAAGTGCTATACGTGATACACGCTTTGGCGATCATGTCTCGAAGAAGGCATGACTGACAGGGCAGAAGATTATCCCGCAGTGGGTTGCCATTGATTTCTGCGGTAAACTGGTTGCTAGCCAAGGCTATAGAACCCAATCTTTCCTGTTATTTGACTCATAGGTAGAGGGAGAAAATATGTATTATATTATTAAGTAGTAATTAGAGGGGGATCATTTTATTACTTCAAAACAATAGAAAACCGACCCCCAACTTTATGCCCAGTAGAAGTTGTAATAATGTTTCGGCAACCAGTCTACCGCAGAAAGCAATGGCAACCTACTGCGGGATAATCTTCTGCCCAGTCAGTCATGTCTCTTGCGAGACATGATCGCCCAAGCGTGTATCACGTATGGCACTTAACTGACTGATCCAATATCACCTACCAAAATTTCCAGTCGTCCACCATTTGTTGTTCAGGTGCTCAGCGCCACCCAATAGTTGAAATTGCCCACAGGTAGGCGACATAAGTTAGAATGAGAAACCTCACTCTGCAGTAACACTATCTTGAGAGAGCGACCTGGTGAGGCTAGCAGGATTTATTATCGATGATCGTAATCTTAGCAATGTAAGATACGTAGGTGACCCTGTGTTGATAGCCGACTCGGAAAGAAGACAACAGGACTTCCTAGACGGGTTAGTAGAAGAAAAAAATACAAATAAAAAAAATGATCATAACCTGGGAAAAAGTATAGAAAATATATAGTATACAGAAAGTATAGTCAAGAGAAAAGGCCCAAGATGCAAGTTGGAGATATTGACATCAATCGGCTGGGGAAGTTCAAATGAATGGGAAACCTTTTAACAGAGGATGGAAAATTTGACACCAATATCCGAACACGCATTGGACGTGCGATTGCAATAGCCCAAAAGCTATATCAGGTCCCGAGATGCAAAAATATTGTTAAAAGCAAAGAAAAGAGTGTTGGATTGTTATATGGTATCCATACTCTAATATGGTAGAGAATGTTGGACGATATCCTCAGGGATAGGGGAAAATAAACTAGAAGAAACTGAAATGCTGATCTACATAAGGATACTAAGAATTCTATGGGTAAGCAACAAGAATGTCTAAAACATAGTAACAGAAATATCATTTTTACTCAGAATTAGGAAAAAACAACAATTCTTTATACAAGAACAGTCTATCCTTGTAAATAAACCAAAATTGTTGTAAATTACCCAGATCGATATACACCTGATGAAGGACGGAAGGCCCAACGGCCGAAACGTTATGAGAGCAACAACAGAAATGAAGAAAATAGAATATAAATAATGTAAATAATAACTTTTCAGACATTCAGATAAAAATTTACAGTTTCTTCTCTTGCAATTTTCACTTTGGAACTCTCGTTGCAGCCAAATTTGATCTTCAAAAACTGTAAATGCAGTGTCAATCGTCATCGTCTGCCTTCTTAACCCTTGTTCTTTTTATTGTTCTCTCTCCTTAATAACATTTTTCTTCTTCTATGCATATTATTTCGCACTAAGTAACCCTTTGCATCTCAGTGGCTTTATTACGTTGTTTAGGGTGAAATGATTTTTCAAAAATAGAATCCTCTTTAAGGTTTCGTGTCAGGGGATCCCCTCACTGCTCGAGAAATGTTCCCAAAATATTCATTACCTTTAAAAGTTCATTTGAATATTTCAAACAAACTTGAAAAGTAAATATTTAAAGGAGTTCTATTAACCTATGTTGGATTAATATTACGATAAGTTTTCAGGAAATTGTGGCTGCGTACAAATTTATAAGAGAAATCATGTTACTTTGTAATTTTCATGAAAACTCTCTTATCGTTAAACATATAAATTAATTTCTAGGTCAGAACAACCATCATCAAGCTACAGTTATTATAAAATATTGATACGAACTAGAGAACAATTGAGCGTATGCTATATTGCAAGCAATATGCCTATAATAAAATCGGCCATTATTTTTACAACCAATCTAAGAGTAATCATTTTCGATGAACATTACCGTTAACAAATCACGAAATGCAACAGATGTGGCTTTCAAGAATTTGCAGTAGTTTTACTGCTAACCACGTATTCCACGTACTGATGCTTTTGCTGCAAATTCTTATACGATAAATGCGTTTAAAAATATTATAGACGATATTTCGGATTTATCGCAAAGAAATGCCTTCACAAAAGACTTTAGTTGATCATATTTTCTAGAAAACGATATCGCAAATGTCTTCACGTATTCACTCAAAGACTTAAATTGAGCAATCCTTAATTATCCATAGATGAATTGCATTGAGAATACTCCTAAGTCGACCAGAACACTAGGAATTTAAATAATCTCATATAAAGTAGCAAAAATGTTTTATATAATATACACAAATCCTTCTTTTTATGTTAAACCATCTTCTTTCGTCCTGGGTATGACGATAAAGTACATCCGGTCGCAAAGGCTCTGATCGACAGATTAGAGCTTTTGAGGAGTGTGAAACCACTTCGTCATTGCTGTTGTTTCCAGGTCAACCCTGACCTGGAGTGGTAGCCATGGACAAATATTTTTAAATAATCTGCAATTGGTTGATATGCCGTAAAAAACGAATCAATTAAATACTGATTAGCTACACAGGCATGCCGTTTAGATTTATTTACATTCTAAATGTAAAGCAATTACTGTGGTCTTAAAGTGAGGGATCAGTTTATGTATTGATAATAATATAGAATTAATCCCCCACTTAAAATTCACATTATAATTTCTTTTTTGTTTTTCTAGTCCTGTTTATGACTATAAATTACATCCGGCAGCAAGGCCTCTGATTGTGAGATTGGAGGTTTTGAGGCGCATCTTAAATGTTGTTGCTCCCAGGTTCACCCTTCCGGCAGCAAGGTCTCTCATCGCGAGATTGGAGGTTTTGAGGAGCGGGAACCACCTCTTAGTTGTTGCTGTCCGAGGTCCACTCTGACTCGGGGCGGTAGTACCTGTTAGTGGCCCAGCTATAGCCAAATTTTGAACCCCCAAAGTGGGATCAAACACCTTGAAAGTATAAGAATACACTTTCATAGTACAAATTCCAGCAATGCATTTTCATTTAAAAAAGAAATAACAGCATTAAAATTTTGGAAATAGAAAAACATTACCAACAATACATTTTTAAACGTGAAGGAAAACATTCATATAAACACAAATATAAACACTGATATAAACACAGATATAAACACTGATATAAACACAGATATAAACACAGATATAAACACTGATATAAACACAGATATAAACACTGATATAAACACTGATATAAACACAGATATAAACACTGATATAAACACAGATATAAACACTGATATAAACACTGATATACATCTTCTGTTGCCTTGCAGTTATATCTACTCGTGTGAAAGGGTTCGGAAATCAACGCCAAGAAAATTTCTGAGTTGGAGACCCTTAAGCAATTCGTGGTTGTATTCAGCCAAATCCTGGCAACTGCTGCAATGACGCGGGAGACGTTTCCATCGACATATAAGGATAGATAACAATCAACCTAAGCAGCCATGGTGTATTATTTTTCTTCTTCTGTGCGCCATGTCCTTTCAGGGCGTAGGCGATCATGGCTTTCCACGTTTCCCTATCCATCTTAGCGGGCTTTCTCCTGTTACACCACCCAAACCCCGCTATACCATCCATCTGTTCAGGCTCTTCAAATACGTTATCCGCTGCTTTTCCCTGTTTTTCTTTCCCTCTGACCTGTGAGTATCAGATTCTTTTCCAAACCTTCCTTCCTCATCAAATGATCCAAGAATTTCAGCTGTCTCTTTTTGATGTTCTGTATTAATTCCCTTTGCGTTTTCACATATTCTAAAACCTTATCATTGCTCACATGCTCGATTCATTATATTCGCAGCATCCTACTCTAGAACATTTCAGCTGCTTCAAGTTTTTCCTTCATCTTTGATAATATTGCCCAGCATTCACTGCCATATTGAAAGACAGACACCACATAGCAATCCAGAACTCTTTGTTTCTAGCGACATTTTCTGGAATGCGTCCTTGGCCATTCCGATTCGCCTTCGGATCTCAGTGTCGCTCTTTCCATCTTCCGGTAGAACACTTCCCAAAGACAGAAAGCAGCAACCTCTGGGGTTTAGTTCAACGTTGTCTACCAAGAATTCCACAAGGTATTGCTGTTGTAGGACTATAAAATACTTTCTCATTTTTTTTCTTTTTTCCTTTTGGTTCAGTAATGTAGCGAAAACACGACACTCTTCCATTCCAAGCAAATGAAGATAAACGTAGCATCAAAAGGGCAATTTTTCCTACCTCAATTGATTGACAATGTTTATTGTTTCCAAAAGCGATGATTAGAATTATACAAAAACCTAAACGTATGAAAGTGAATTTATACATTTTTTGTACTTATGAATTGATAGAAAAATAATAAACAAAATTTGAAAAATTATGAAAAAACAATCAATATAATCGAGCAGGGAGAGACTCAAAGGAAGCACCGCTGAAGAGTAGAGTCTCGTTTGGAGTGAAAAAACAAGAGCTCTACCTAACCTTAAGGTGGATCTACGGGATAATTTTGGCTGATCTTAAGGGCTCAGAATTCCTACATTAATTGACATTAATTGACCTTGTGTTACACCCGCCTTGGTGAGAAGGTGGTAAATACCGTTGTTGATGAACTTATAGCGAACTAGCAGTATAGCCCGGCGTTGCTCGGGTGTAATGAAAGCTTTAAAACTAATTCATGGTCCTGGAGCTCAGACTCCTTGGACGTTGGCACGAAAGACTAAAATTCAATAGTTGTTTCCAGTTAAAGCGAAACCGGAGACTGAAAGAAAAATGAATGGATGTAAGTCAAATTTTGATTTCCTGGTATCGATATCAAATAAGTCTTTTTCGTCGTAAACTGAATATTAAGGCTAAATAACTCCTCTGAGTAAATGGTATTATGGCTGAGACTAAGAACTACAATTATACCTATTTAGACCCAAACCCGAAGCAAAGACTAAAATAAAAGGGCAGAAAAAATACAGACATACAGGCAGATAAACGGACACACACACAAACATCTTGCCTTTTATATATATATATATATATATATATATATATATATATATATATATATATTATCGATTTTCTGCACTATAAGAACTGTAATCTTGAAACTTCTGAATATCGTTTCTTATGTTTTTGTCTATGAGTGTATCAAATTTGATTAAAATCGGACCACTTCTTCTATAACCCAATTTTTTCGATTATCGATTTTCGATATTTATCGGGGGTACCTCGACAGAAAAACCTAGCTAAGTACACTCGCAAACGCTTATAGTACAACTGTGTAAATTTTCAAGAAAATCGGTTCAACCGTCTCGGAGTCTATAGGTAACGGACACACACACACAGACACACACACACATACACACACACACACACACAGAGACAAAGATCCGTTTATAAATAAGTTTAGATGACTGGTTGAGCAACAGCAAGTAATCGGAGTTCAGCAAATAACGATTCTATCGAGTGACCCAACTGCGAATCTACCGTGGATCAATCATGTTACGATAACTAATTGAATATACCAAGACCAAGATATACAACCGTGTGATACCAACACCTCAGCAACATTCGAGGTTCTAATCGCAATCACACTAGTATACAGCATCACTGCAGCTCATCTTAATCCTCCTAGACCCTTCGTTCCCAACCAGCGGTTCATTTATAAATAAGTTTAGATGACTGGTTGAGCAACAGCAAGTAATCGTAGTTTAGTGAATAACGAATCTGACGAGTGACCCAACTGTGAATCTACCGTGGATCAATCATATTACGATAACTAATTGAATATACCAAGACCAAGATATACAACCGTGTGATACCAACACCTCAGTAACCTTGTAGGCTGCAACACAGCCAAACGAGGTTCCAACAAAAATGATTACAAATCAGTCATTGTTACAGGTAAGCAACGTTTATACAAAGACTTATATTTTTTCTAGATTTCTCTATTTTTATACTTGAGAATTTTTTAATATAACTTGAAGACGAATATTCTGTTGAAATATTGTCAAATATTGTTTTCCTTTTCTATTTCATTTCTAAGTATCGTGCTCTTGTCTTGAGTGTTTAAAGATATTGAAAGAGTTAAGTCAATCATTGTGTTAGTATTATTTATATTATTGTTATTATTATATCATTAAATTATTATATCAGGCAGTTAAATGCCATACGTGATACACGCTTGGGCGATCATGTTTTGAAAGAGAAATGCCTGACTGTGCAGAGAATTTTTCTGAAGTAGATTGCCAATATTTTCTGTAGTAGATTAGCTGTCACCTAAGGCTATAGCTCCCAGTCTGTTTTGCTATCTAAACCATAACGGGAGGAAAAAAAGGATGAATTAATATCTTTCTTTGGGTTATCTGCGTGAAAGTGAATGCAACAAATTCAACTGGAATTCGAACTCTGCTCTCCGATTTTTTGTTCCGTGCCGATATCCACTGTACCATAAATTTAAAAATACGGTGATCTTGAAGTGGAAAAAAAGGATTGCGAACGTCCTGTTACTAAGCAAATGATGATTGCTCGTATGATCTTCCGTAATAAAGGCAGCTTAAAATGATTGTTATGGTACCCTCCTGCGAGGAATGAACGCTTCCTCTGGATATATATAAAGTACCTGCGTAACTTCCAGAGCGCAGTCAACGCCCAGTTGACAACCTTAGGGCGGAAAGTATTAACCCAGTCGAGGCTCCGCTGAAGAGTAGAGTCTCGTCTGGGGATCATTAGACAGGAATTTTTGGCCGGGCTATATGGACGGAGGACCCACATTAAGAAAGCCTTGTGTCACATTTTGCCTTAGTGGGAAAGCGACTAAATACTGCAGTAAACGCTTAGTTGACAGCATTACGCACTTTCGAGCTCGCTGCATTTGTGCGGGGAGTATTAAACCAGTCAAGGCTCCGCCGAAAAGTAGAGTCCCGATTGGGTAAAATTGGATAGAATTGACCGGGTTACATGGACCGGGAAACCCACATTAAAAAGGCCTTGTGTCACATTTTGCCTCAGTGAGAAGGTTACTGAATACTGCAGTCCAATCGCGCAGTCGAACTCTCTGCCTGCGAGCGGAGAGTATTAACCCAGTCGAGGCTCCGCCGAAGGGTAGAGTCTCGACTGCGGAAAAATAAAGAGGAATTTTTGGCCGGGCTATATAGCCCAGATTACCCACATTAAAAAGGCTTTGTGCCACATTTTGTCTTAAGTCGAAACACCAATAATTACTGCACTCAAGTTACCAGTCAACCAGATCAGTTAGTTACGAGCAGTCAAGTACAGAAGTTAACGACAGCTACTAGTCTGGCAGCGTAATAATACCTTGGACTTATTTTTCTTATTTCTACTTATTAACACTTCTTTGAATGTCTTGTTATACTTATACACTGCTTTTTATCTACCGCCCGTGTTCCGCGTCTTACTTCCGACCAAACCTGTCATTACTCTTTCCAGCGAAGTTCCGCCACAACTTTTTTTAATCATATCACCCCGAGCAAGGCGGTAACGCCATGGATGCGCAGGAGGCTACGTAAGCGTGAAAAGATTAGAAAAGAGAAAGCCGGAAACCACATCTTAAACAGGGAACAAGGGATGAGCCTCTTCACCTGTTCAATAGACGTGGGTGGAGTGTGAACCGGGCGATAGTTTAGTCTATCTACTCCAATTGAAAACAAAAGAAAAAAAAGAGTGAAAAGATTGGAAAAGAGAAAGCCAGAAACCACATGCTAAACAGGGAACAAGGGATGAGCCTCTTCACCTGTTCAATAGACGTGGGTAGTGTGTGAACCGGGCGATAGTTTAATCGATCTACTCCAATTGACGACGAAGGTCCACAACTATGATAAAAATGTTACCTTCAACGGTAAGATACAAAATTCAAGAAAATGTTTATTTAATCATGGTTGATGTATGTGGTTATGAATGAGAACAAGTGAGAAAGAATGAAAATATTTAATAAATGTTATTTTTCTCATGAATTCAGGTGTAGCATCAGAAAGACAAATGCACTGCATTTAGCGCTTGGGCAGCAGTCTTTCTATAACTTCAATAGTGTTTAATATTTATATTATTCATTGTTTCAAATCTTAACCATTTCCAGCGACTCATTGTGATAATGAAATTTCACCCGGAGTGATTTATTTGCCACGTTTCTAGAAATACGTCAGTTGAGAAGACGAATTGGAAAATTAACCCTTTTGATTTCGCTGCTTAGAAGGCTATTAACCAAGGACGGAAACATGTGCCATAATTAAATCAACGGGGATTCGGGAGGGTTATTGATTGAAGTGGAAAAGTGCATTTCGATTGGGCGTGGCTGAAATAATTGAAGTATTTTCCATTGGAAAAAGGAAATTTAGGATCAAATGCTAAGTATTTTGCATAACAATTTAATCCGCATTTTGCATAACAATTTAATCCAGGAAAACACATACCCTTAGTCATATAATTTTCATTGCGCAAATAAATTATCATATATTATATCATATTACACACGCAATACACACACAAACAAAAACCACGCAATACATACACAAAGAACACACAAAAAGTCACAACACACATATATGTATATTAGTCATCCACATAGAAGTCTGTTTCGCTGTATCACAGTTCATCAGTGAGGCTAGACATAACCACTTACTTCTGGCCGGGATAGAAACTTCAACCGATTTGGTGCTAATCGAAGTCGCTACCATCTAAGGCATAGGCGCATGGAGACAGCGAAAGGAAATTTTAAAGTGTTGTATATAAGCAATGTATACACACGCCAATCACCGAAAGAACTCAATTCATTCCTGCAGAGTAACGCATATATCGCGGAAGTGGGAACTGTTTTTAAATTTTTCTTCGCTAAAGAGCTGAATCGTAATGAGAACATAATACTGGGCCCTCTGATCGTTTTCTATGTATGAGGGACAAACAGCTTAGTTCTAGAATCAGCAGTAAGACTACACGCAAATATCATTTGCCTTTAGTAATGAAGGCTTGTTCAGAGCCAACCACACTTCAGAGACCTTGTGCCCTGTATAACCCAAGTTCCCTAAATGCCTCTCTGCAGGGTTTGAATTCAGAGATTCATGGATAGTGTCTCAAACTGAGAAATCGCATTCTTACATAGATCATTATATTTACTACCATGCTTGTAAAATATATAATCACAAATTATCTGATCACAAATTATCGGGACTTGCTCTATGTCAAGTAAACTACAATGTAAATCAAATAAGCATTTAATCTCATTTGAAGTCGTCCCCTTCTAAAGCCACAATCTTAATCTATCACCGACCGTTTCTATTAATTAGAGCATTTATGGTATTCCATTTTTTTGCGAGGGGGGTTAAGGAGAAATAGGCTCAACGTTTTCTCCTGGATTTCCTCGACGTCTTGCAAACTCGTTGCTTTCAAGTGGGATTTGATTTACGGAAAGAAGTTGCAAGTGGCAGGATCTGGGGAATATGATGTTTGTCGTACCTGGAAAATGTCTCGTTCAAAAACTGCTGCAAAAATCCTATTACTGATGGAATCTCCGTGTTGTGGTGAGACGTACACACATTCCTTCCATACATGACTATAAACAAGAAAAGTGTGTCAAAAAGTTATAACTTAATGCGCATGAGCAACAAATCCAGTCTGTGACTTGCGCTTCATTCTGTGTACTTACGAAGTCGAAAATGAGTTCCGCAGGCAGGATTTAACTGAAATTCGGTGCGAGGCCAGCAAAAGCCAATGAGAAGGATAATTGATTACTGAATAAGTATACGATGAATTTACATGATAATGAATTTTGCCAAAATAATACTGGAAACTTATCTTAGACATATATATATATATATATATATATATATATATATATATATATATATATTTAAACGAGTTATTTTGCTACCTTGGTTTCTACCATGAGTGGTGTCTTCAGGCGATTTTTAATTGATTAAAAATAACCTGAAGACACCACTCGTGGTAGAAACAAAGGTAGCGACATAACTCGTTTAAAAATGAAAAATATTTAAAAGTTCTACAATATTATTGTATTGAACACTTTTTAATACAAATGTTTATTGGTCTAACCCTATTAGGACCAAAAACTAAGTATTAAACAATCAATCAATCAATATATATATATATCCAGGTGACGAAACCAACAGTTTTAAAATTCCGAGTTCTCTGGCATGTCCTTTTTTTTTTTTATAAAAATCCTCAATACAACAAATATTGTAGAACATAATATAATTATATTTTTTATTATTTAAAATTAATATAGTTTACATTGCGACATTTCTATGTTTCGAGATTACCTCGTCATCTGGCAATGTTAGATCATTTTTGAGAAAATCAATTTACATGCCCATTCAGAGATTGTATCTCTGGTACTAATAATAAATCCACTATATACATTAGTTTTACTACAACCACGCTCTCCCGTAGACTTACCTGTCAACTTTCTGATCAGAGTTCAATTAAACAACATTTCTTAGAAAAATATAGCCATGTAGATAATATAATATAGATCTCAGTCGATAACACAATAATACTCACTCATACACACAGTAAAAAAAAACTTCAGACAACCCACACAATCACATTTCAGTTTGGTCATAACACATTACATTGTATATAGACATATTGTTCTGTTAACAGTTCAGTCTCACACGCGGTGTGACGTCATAGAACCGCATTACAAGCTGCGTCTGATATTCGGTGACTGTTATCGTTGCTTAGCAATATCTTATGTCAACACAAGATAAAATCATCTTTGATGGTAGATGTCTTTATTTTAACATCCCTGTAACCTCTCTGAAGATGGCTCATGTGAGCCGAAAGCTTAGAACACGTATAATAAAAATATATCCAAATATTGGACAATTTTTGTCTTTATTTTCAACTGAAATTAAAGCCAAAGTACGATGTTTAGAACGGATCATGATTAAACATAATAGACATCAATTGTCTCTTATATTTTTACAATATATGTTTAGAAAATTATCTGCTGCCCCGATGCACTAAATATAGTTTAACATTGATATATTTACGGATGAAAGCTCAAAAGTTTCTTTAGATGTCGATAGTGTGAACGAAATCATCTAAACTGCATGGTTATTGTCAGTTTCATGACTTAAGTGTTGTACAAACCATGTAATCAACATATTGAGATAATTCATTTCAACACCCAGTTTATATATATATATATATATATATATATAAGGTGTTCCATTAAGATGGATCGAAGTTAGCACTAAATAAAACTGCGTTATTAAGGAAACTGGAATGATTTTACTATTGGATCATGTTATTTAAGCCATGCCAATTATGTTTAAAGAATAATCTTGCCCAAATATAAGCCAAGATATCGGTGGCACACCTCAAGTCGATGGTCAGAATTTCTGATGACGTCTCTGCATAGTTGCTTCTCGATCTCACATATACGCCTTATTATCTTATCTTTCAGCATTTTTGTTGGCTTGTTGGCACAGACCTTATCCATGAGCCCAGAGGAAGAAATTTAAAGGCGTCAAGTTGCAAAATCGTAAAGGCCAACTGACATCACTGTTTCGAGAGAAGATGCGACCGGGAAACTTCTCCTTTAATGAAGCCGTGGTTGCATTGGCTATGTGACATGTGGTGCCGTCCTGTTGAAACCATAAATCTTCGACATCCATAGCATAATTGCCATGACTCAAATAATATAACCCAATAGTGAGATCAACAAAAGTTTGCTAATAACACTGTCTTATTTACCGCTAACTTTTATCCGTATTAATGGAACACTAATATATATATATATATATATATATATATATATATATATATATATATATATAAATTAAATTAAAAAAGGATTAATTCATTGATGCTGAATGACCATTTCGATGTGAAAATCCCCACGGGGGGATAACACATCACCTCAGCAACCGAAAAATCATTTCAGAAAATGGAGAAAAATCAGTCTAATTTTCCTTTTTAAATAGATTTGCAAAGAAATTAATAGTCATCCGCTGACAGATCTGTTTCGCTGTATCACAGCTCATCAGTATGGTTAGACATCCGATTGCTTCTTACCCAGGATTAAAACCCGACCGAATTGGCGTTAATCGGTGATTCTACCTCTGAGCTACGGGCGCTAGGTAGAAGGAGACAGACCTTTTAGCGTATATATTATCATTATACACACGCCCAATACCTGATAGTGTTCTAATTCATTGCTGAATGAACGATGCGTAGATGCTAGAATAGCTACTGTTTTTCAAAGTCTATCATTCTTCCATGTACAGAGAGGCCTGTTTCGCTGTGCCCCAGCTCATCTATACGGCTAAACGTCTAATTGCTTCCAGCCAGGATTAAAACCCAACAGATTCGACATCAGTCTGCGATTCTAGCTCTAAGCTATAGGGACTCGGTGGAGAAAAAAGATTTTAGCCTGTTATATGCACAATGTAAACACACGCCAATAGCTGAGAATGTTCAAATTCATTACTGAATGAACGCTGCATAAATAGCGGTCAGTAGGTACTGTTTTAAAGTCTGCCGTTTCTCCAAAGTGCTCCATCGACGGGCGGGAGCGTAAATAGTCATCCGTAGACAGTCCTATTTTGTTGTATTACAGCTTATCAGTAACGTTAAGCATCTGATTGCTTCCAGCCAGGATTGAAACCCGACCGATTTGACATCAGTCTGCGATTCTACTTCTATTTATATATATATTCTATTTATTCTACACACACACACATACATATATATGACATGATTGATATATATATATATATATATATATATATATATATATATATATATAACAGAAAATCTTACAATTTTGAAATTCCAATATCAGAATGTACTTCTGAATAAACGCAGAGAGACCCTTAGTATGTGTTCGTCATAGAAATAAATATAAATTGCAATAATTCCTATTCTTCCATTCAGTTACAATAAGTTTTATTTCCAAATTTGGACAAGCAATTATCTCCCCACTACGTATCAATACTAACCCAATTGTCAAGCCATATACTTCTCAATACCAGAGAAGAAATTACTACTAAGATTCCGATAGCTTAACTCTATAAAAGCCAAAAATCCCCAACTCGTTAATAGATCAATTTTTTCCTCATTGTATATTTAAATGGAGTTGACAATGCATGTCTTAAACTGACATGTTGAAAATATCTCTCTCTTTATATATATATATATATATATATATATATATATATATAGCATCATTTACATATAAACTTAAACCACCTTTCCTCCATAGTCGCATAGTGAACGTCTATGGTTTGCGTTCAAGTACCCGTTCACGTACCACACTTTAAATAGCTAGCGTGATACTTAGCGAGATCGTCTTGACAGGGATTCTGCGTTTCGTCCTTACTAAGTGAAGACTGCACCTTATTAACCAGGCTAAACAACTGTTCTGGCTTGACTTTCCTTTGAGACAATACCCTCGAGGAATCGGATGTGCGTTTTGCGAAAATATGCCCCTGAGAAAAGCATATACTCCTAAGTATTTATGAGAAAAATATATGGTAGAGTGGTTTCTTTAGCCTTGAGTGGTAAACTATCTAGGAAAAGGACGACGCTAGATATAAAACACTAGAGAATGTAACGGAAACGCATTTACTATATTATCCAGTGCTTAATGGTAGTTCACTGTTAGTTAAGTGCCATACGTGATACACGCTTTAAGCGATCATGTCCCGAAAGAGACATGACTGACTGGACAGAAGATTATCCCGAAGTAGGTTGCCATTGCTTTCTGCGATAGATTGGTTGTTAGCCAAGACTATAGAACCCAATCTCTAATATAATTTAACTCATAACTGGAATGAAGAGACGGATTAATACCTTTCCCAAAAGTATTTGCAACAAATTCAGCCGGAATTCGAACTCGGCTCCCGAATTTGTTGTTCCGAGTCGATATCCACCGCACCACAACGCACATTCGTCGGTTCACTAATAATAGCGTAAAAGAATCTGTGAAGAGCCATGATCACCTCTGCGGAAAAATTTACACTCTCATTTGCTTTATCTCAGAGCCTTACATCTTCACAAAAATTGTCTTGTCACTGTCATGCCACGATAGATGATAAAGTTATGCATAGCTGAGTAAAGGTACTGGTCTTCTCTTTATCCACCACCGCTTAGTCAGATAGTAATAACGAAAAAATTCAAAGCTGTTACTCCCATTTTAAACCTTGACTTCTTTTAAGTAGACCACAAACTTTTCGGCTTCAAATGATAGAGATTTCCAGTGTACATTTAAGTCTGTATGTTCGCTGTCATTTATTTTTATTTATTTTTAGATGACTTTGAGTTTAGGTTTTTCTTCTGCTTCATTTTTAAATCCCAATCAGCACTTTAGGCAAATGGCGTTTATCTCTCATCACGCCAAATGCGGCTCGACGTTTCCAAAATGGCAACTGGGAAAAATGTGTCAAATGAAAAGGACGTCAACAGAAATGATTTGCCAAGTAACAGAGTCAAGCGCAGCGAGAGAAATCAAACCTAGCCGACGTGACCGTTTGACGAATACCAGTTCTCATCAAATGTCGAGACAGGAGCTTTTTACTTTATTTTATTCTATTTCCAAAGTAAGCAGACGATTTCTTCTCTCCCACTTTCGGCAGCGTTTGCCATCTTTCTGTTTGGGGCCGTTTGCTGCCAAGCTATGGCTTAGCAGATGTAATCCTAACAAAAGCGAGGCAGAAGTCTAAGGCCTTTTTTATCATTATGCGAAGCAAAGGAATGTTATTTTAAAAACAATTTCCAGGAAAGATCGAAGAAGATCAAATTGTTTGGCGTCAATCTCGATTGGGTTATTTAAAAGCGACTGTTGTATTTATATTTCTTCAAGAGTTTCAAGAAAAATTGGACGTACTCTACTATTGCAGAAGTGTTGTTCTATTAGATTGCTTCGTTTCTCATTTAGATCTCAAAGTGTTTCAATCAAGGGTCAGTACTACTGCATAAGAACTATATCATAGAGGTTCAGCATTTAATCTCCTACGAAATAATCCATTTTCTGAAGCTATTTTTTAGAAAAAGGAAAATTTTGCATAGGGGTGATCTGAGAAAATATGATGGCTGTCGAATCAGTAAGCGTAATTTTAATTCATGCGAAAAGTACCTTGAATAAACACATTACTCAAGAAAAATAAAATAAAATCTTAAAATTACCTTTTAAATGGCAACACAGGTGACCTTTTAAAAAAAAAAGAAGTGGAGACCAAGGTTCTGCGACTTTACCTATCGCACTAGGGGAATTGGTCTGTCCACAGGTCATATTCAAATATCGAATGCATGGTCATCAGCAAAAAAAAAAAAAAAAAAAAAAAAAAGCTCAAAATGCCAAATACAGGTGGGGGATACTAAAATAAAGCAGGTACAAAAATTTAAATATCTGGAAAATGTTGTAACAGAAGACGGAAAGTGTGTCACAGAGATCCGAAGGCAAATTGGTATGGCAAAGGACGTGTTCCAGAAGCTGAGTAGAATATTAAGAGACAGAAAAATTTCGCTAGAAACGAAGAAAAAAGAATACTGGATTGCTATGTGATGTCAGTTCTTCAATATGGCACTGAATTCTGGACAACATAATCAAAAATGGAGGAAAGACTTCAAGCAACAGAACTGTGGTTCTACAGAAGGATGCTGCGGATATCTTGGATCGAGCGCGTGAGCAATTATGAGGTTTTGGAACGAAAAGGAAATTAATACTGAGCATCTGGAAAAGACAAAGAAAGAAAGTTCCTGGGACATGCAATGAGGAAGGAGGGCTTAGCAAACCTGATACTAACAGATAGAGGGAAAAAGAGAAAGGGAAAAGCAGCGAATAACATATTTGAATGGCCTGAGCAGAACAGGGTTTGCGTGGTGTTTCGGGAGAAAGCGTGCTAAGAGCCACCAGTGATAGGAAGAGATGAAAAGCCAAGATTGCCTACGTCCTGAAAGAACAAGGCACATAGACGAAGAAGAATTTTCAAGCAAGGGTCAGCACTACTGTTTAAAAACTATCTCATATACGAGGTTCATCATTTAATCTCTTACGAAGTAGGTAATTTTCTGAAGCTATTGTTTTGAAAATGGAAAATGTCGCAAGAGGCATGATCTGGGGAAATATGATGGTTGTCGATTATAGGAAATGTGTCTTTGGCCAAAGATTACTGCGCAAGCCATGATAACATGGAAATTCCGAAGCGGGATCAGACGAACTACACTCTACACACTTTTCTTCAAGCCCTGCTATAAACAACGTAAATGATTTTATCAAAAATCTCTAAAATCCAATGGAAAATCTTCAATGTTATCCGGTCCTGAGCAGTTACTTTCCAACTGACGTAATGTCAATCAGTCAGTCGTCAGCTAAATGCCATACGTGATACACGCTTGGGCGATCATGTCTCGTAAGAGACATGACAGATTGGAAAGAAGATTATCCCGCAGTAGGTTGTCATTACTTTCGGCGGTAGACTGGTTGCCAACCAAGGCTAAAGAACCTAATCTGTCCTGTTATTTAACCCATAACTGAAGGGAAGAGACAGATTAATACCTTTCCCTAGGGCATTTGCGCGTAAGTGAATGCAAGGAATTGAACTGGAATTCGAACTCGGACCACTTTTATAAATATGTTGATGGTAATTGTTCTGATGAACATTAGTTAGAGATAAGGTATAGTTAGAGACTCGGAGGTATTGTGTTGACTGTAGTAATAATGGTGAATAAGAATGCTTCGTTTTGGTGCAAGAAATATTGTAGTTTGTTTGGGTCAGTGTCTGTAGCTAGCTAAATTTGTGATTACACGGATTGAAAAGTAGCTTTCCCCAACCCCAATATTGATCTTGTGTCACATTTTTGACTTTTTCAAAATAAACATCACTTTCCTCATTAGTTCTTCGACTTCTGGTATTTAGGGACAGCAGCTAGACCAGACATTTTTACAGATAAATTTAAGAGAGGTAAGTTCTATGCTATTCTTTTCTACTCCCTCAATTTTTGGTTGTCGAATTTTTCTTCCGACTTCTTGCCTTTCTTTCAACTACAATTTCTAAAAATTTAAATAGAACGTCAATTTAGATATCTGTTTTTTTACTATCCACACTTAGGTTTTTTTTTTGGTTTTTTTTGTTATTGTTGTTTCTTTGTATTTTTTACACACAGTAATTTCTGGCGTATGAGTGGATTTGTTGCCTTATATGTAGTTAGATGTTTAGAAAAAAATCAACCAGGATTAAAGTAATGAGAAATTTATAACATATCACGTCTTCCGGCTAAGATAATACTTAAAGAAAATAATATTAAATAGATATATTTTAATTATCTTAATAATTGTTTTATTATAATTGTTCTTTTAATTTAACATTATATTTTTCCATAACGATAAATAACATCATAAATATTAGTTGGAATTATAAATATGAACTATTTTCTTTAGATTTAGTTTTCTTAATACAACTTTTTGTATTTTTCCTTTGTCAAGTCGTCATATGTTTTATCTATTTTAACATTTTCCTATATACAAATATCATTGATTTGTTCAAAGCTGTTTTATTCACAAATCTTTATTTTATGGTTCCCTAATGGTAAAGTGGCTAATGCAAGAATTATTCTTTCATTTGTTCAGATGCTCTGATAATATTTCTAATAATATTTCTAATAATATTTCTAATAATATCTCTAATAATATTTCTAATAATATTTCTAATAATATCTCTAATAATATTTCTAATAATATTTCTAATAATATTTCTAATAATATCTCTAATAATATTTCTAATAATATTTCTAATAATATCTCTAATAATATTTCTAAAAATATTTCTAATAATATTTCTGTTTAACAAAACGTTGGGAACAAAATAAAAATTTAATACATCCAATTGCGTTTCATATATTCCCTCTTACATACTTTGAATATTTCATATAAATCATTATATATATATATATATATATATATATATATATATATATATATATATATATATTAACTATAGCAACAACAATACCAATAGTAAAACTAGTATGAATCAAGCTATAATTTAAATCGTCTTGTATAACCCACCGATAACAAACTTGGGGGGAAAATAAGGGGAAGCAAAAAAAGAAACAAACGAAATACATGAACAAAAAGTCAAGCACTCGTAAGAAAGAAAAAAAAACCAAGACGAAAACCCTAACACTAAAGCGCTCAATACAAAAGAAGAGCAAACTTTTCGTGTTTTGGTGTCTTCTTCGTTTTAATTTGAGTTCCTATATATTTGCTATTTTAAATCTTTGTTGTTAGCCAATTTCCCTGACGAGCCGTTAAGGCGAAACCGTGGTCGGTTGTTGGCTCTTGCTTAAATTGTCTATATATATATATATATATATATATATATATATATATATATAAGCATGCGGTGTAGATATAGAAGAATCCAAAGGTGTATCCAGCACATAAAGTGGTAGGATAACCCTCTAAGAAAGCTCTAAAAATATATGTATATAAATACATATAGAGCGAATATATGAAAAACTTAAGGCAGACAAGTTATTTCATGGCAAATCGATTTAGATCAGAGGTAGAATCGCCGACTGACTCCAATTCGGTCGGGTTTCAATCCTGGGTAAAAAGCAATCGGCTGTCTAACCGTACTGATGAACTGTAATACAGCGAAACAGATCTGTCTGCGGATTATATATATATGTGTGTGTGTGTGTGTGTGTTATGGTGTCCTATCTTCAATAAATGCTAACTTTCGTGATTTCCGAACAGGCAGTCGAGTGGCAGCTGAGTAACAGATTTTCTAAGCCCTCCTTTCTCCTTACGTGTCTTAGAAATTTCAGCTGCCTGTTCCTGGTATTAAGTTCAAGCCTCTTTTTTGGTTCTCATTTTCTCTACAAAAATTCTCGTTGCTCACATAATCGAGCCATTATATCGACATCATCCTTCTGTAGAACCATATTTCTGTTGCGACTTGATCAAGTCTTCGTATTTAAGATTTTTCAACACTCTCTGCCATATAGAAAGACAGATATCATGTAGCAGTTTAGTACTCGTTTCCTTGTTACTAGCGAAGATTTTTATATTTCTTAATACACTGCTTAGCTTTTAGAAGGCCACTTTGGAGATCGTAATTCGCCCTCGGATTTTGGTGTCGCACTTTATGTCTTCTGTTAAAACATTTCATAGATATTTAAGCGGTTCTACTTGTTTGATGTTGGCATCTCCGATTTGAAATTCGTTTTTTACGCTTATCGAACTATATTGTATTCTCTCTTGCAATTGTCTCCTCTTCGAAATATTTGCCTTTTTTTCTATAGTCTAGGCACAAGTTTTATATTTAAACTTATTATTCTATCAGATATGAAAAATTCCGACATTGGTTAAAGATATTCTGTCAGAATCATACAATATTTCTAAAAATGTGATTATTACAAAAGTAACAAGTACAATGAATATGGCGTACAGAATATATATTCTGCTTCTAAATAAAGAAATAACTTCGAAATCTAGGAATTAATAAGATTTCTAATCAGTTGTTACATAAATTCGTTCGTTTTTTTAATACTTATTATTTATTAATATTTCTGACGAATCATCTAACAGTGTATTTCCCTGTATTGTCCACTACCACTGTCAAATGCCTGACGATGGAAACCTTTTATGTTTTGTCTCGAAAAATCCATAAAAGCACGTTTACAGCTCCACGTCGTTGTTGAATAATGTATCCCTCAAATCGTTATAAAGCGACCCAAACATTCGGTAGCCTGAAGTGGCTAAATCAGGAAAATATTTTATGTTTAGCAGAACCGATTTGTTTAATTGCATGTTTTGTCACGTTAGCGACTTGGGGGGGGGGCGAGCATTGCTACCTTGAATAATCATACTGTACAGCCGGGTAGGTACAGTGAAACCAATAAAATGTAACCGATACTTCAGCATTTTTTCTCGCACTTCTCACTTATGGAATTCCCTTCCGTATACTTGCTTCCACGACAGCTACAATCTCAAAGAATTTAAATGGAAAGTCAATTGTCATCTCCTATCTCGCTGACTTGCATTCTTTCCCTCATGTTCTTTTCTCTGTACACTCTACTCTCATCACATCAGTATTCTCATCCTTCTTTTACCCACTTCCTGACACCCTCTATAACTTTTTCCTCTTTCTCATCACTTTCCGCCTATGTAACTCTCTGCGCACCAGTAACAGTCAAACTCTCTTGCTTGGGGTGAAATGATTAAAAAAACAAACAAACTTAATTTTACTTTTGGTTTTTTGTTCAGAAATTAATTTTTACGGCTTATGAACCCTTTGCAGGTTATCTAAAATCAGAACTAGACTAGCAACTAGGCCCCACCCTATTACTGTGAAATCAATAAAATGTAGCCGCAACTTCTACCCCTTCAGCTTCTTTTCTCGCACTTCTCACTTGTGGAATTCCCTTCTGTATACTTGCTTCCCCGACTGCTACAATTTCTAAGAATTTAAATGTAAAGTCAATTGTCATCTCCTGTCTCTCTGACTCGCATCCTTTTCCTCGTGTTCTTTTATCCGTCCATTCTACTCTCATCGCATCAGTATTCTCATCCTTCTCTTACCCATTCTCTGACACCCTCTATAACTTGTTCCTCTTTTTCATCACTTTCCTCCTATGTAGCCCCCTACACACCAGTGGCAGTTAAACTGCCTTACTTGAGATGAAATAATTAAAAAAATATATTTTTCAGTTGAATTGCATCTTTGAGTCAGTTTTATTTTATTTCTTTTTAATCATTTCACCCCAAGCAAGGCATTCCACTGCCACTATTGCGCTTGAGGCTACATAGGGGGAGGTAAGTAGAAAGAGTGGTTAGATATAGGAAATGTCAGAAGGGGGGGTGATAGATAGTTGGGTGGGTAGGAAGAGTGTTTGAAAGAATGGAAGTTAAATTTTTTAGGAGGTGTCTATTGACCTTACATTTAAACTCCTGGAGATTGTAGCCGTCGGGGAAGCAGTCATGTGGAAGAGAATTCCACAGTCGGGAAGTGCGAGAAAAGAAACTGTTGGAGTAGAAGTTGAGGTTGCATGTTATCGGTTTCATTGTAAAAGGGTGGGATCTAGTTGCTAATCTAGTATCTCGTGCAAATTCGAACCTAGGGGGATTATTTGTTCCACATACAGCTTAGCATTGACTGATTGGTTGCTTTTAAGCATTTCATGTCGTTCTGTCAATAGTGACGTCATGTCCGTGCACAGCACAGATATCTCGAGCAGTTTTGACAGTTTCGTGACCTTGTTTAAAAGCAAATAGAAGATGTCAAACATGCCCATTATTAGCAAGTTCACATTAGGTCTCAAAGGTTTGTCTCATCTGAAATGTCCATAATTTAGACAACAGTTTCGCAAAATGACCAGAGTTAATAAAAAGCAAATAATAATAACATTTATCGTCTACATCATTCGCAAAACATCAACAAAAAGAACAAATACATGCAATTAACTAATATTAGATTGTGATGATAATTGACATTGATAAAAAGAGTTGCTTTTGTTTTAGAATACAGAGATAAATGCATTCTTCATAGCCAAGGATTTTTTTCTATTAAATGACAGTTTTTTTGTTTTTTTTGCAGTTGAGCAAGATCAGAAAGATAATTTATAAATGTTCGTTTCTATATCGAACCAGAATAGAGAAACACGGATTTAAAAGATAACATGTTCGTTTCTGTATCGGACAAAAAGAAAAAAGGCATATTTTTAAAAGATTACCTTTGATTGTGTGTTAACATCTGAACTTTTTTTTTATAAGCGTTTCACCCCGAGCAAGGCATTTCACTGCCACTACTGCGCAGGGGGCTACATAGAGTGGAGGAAGAATGGTTAAATATAGGAAATGTCAGAGGGTGGGTGATAGGCGGGCAAGGATACCGAGAATGGTTAAATATAGGAAATGTCAGAGGGTGGGTGATAGGCAGGTAAGGATATCAGAATGAGGGTTGGGTAGATTAGAGTGTTCTGAGAATAATTGGAAGTTAGTGTGATAGGAGGGATGGGCATAGAAATGACCATGACATAGAAACTATAATCAATCCGCCATATGTATTTGGGGAGTGATTAATTGAAAACGGGACGAGCAATAACTGAGCAATACAGAAGTAAAAAAATAAAAATGGACGAGACATCCATAGACAAGATCCGTGGAACTAGCAAAATCTTATTACAATATTATTAACAATTTACAACATATGTTAAATAAATAGTTCAGTTTGATGTTTCAGGATGCTTGCAAGCGTTTTATGACGACCAAAACAAAAAAGATCAGCACAAGCATGTAAATACGGTAAAAAAAAACCTCCTAAACTTCTCTACATAGTATCAATGTATAGTATCAATCAAATTTTTGAGAAACTGAAATTAGTTACGCTTTCTGACCGGGAAACATGCATAGTAATATTAAAAGCGAAGCATTTCGGAAAATTGAAGAAGAAAGATAGTACAAAGCGTATGAAGAAAGTGTGAAGCTAAGAAATCTAGAGAAAATTGCTGATTTTCTACTCGTCTCTGAAATGTGGTACAAGGCCAAATTGTGGGACACACAGGGAGGATAGAACTCATTAGATATCGTTAGACATGTTCGGTTATTTAATGACATATAACATGACCACTGGCTGCGTCCAGTCAAGCTGCCTGAGCTTTGGCCAATTTTGTGTTGTTGATTTCATATTAACCAAAGCAGTACCGCTTATTACCACTTTGGACTTGGGAGCGATTGGCATATGATGAAAACCAGATTTAAGACCGCAACGACACAGTGTAGGTCTATATATATTTAAATATACCGAATAATTAAAAATTACATTCAAGTAAAAATAAATGACGGCAAAGAAATATCAGTTGGCTGGTATTTCAGTAGAATATGTTTTTATTATTATAGTAGCCGTATTCATAATTATGAAGAAATTTAATATTGAATAAGCTTTTTACGCTTAAATTTATTCTTAATTCGTTATTATTATATGCACACACATGCACACAAACATATATAGGTGTGTGTGTGTGTGTGTGTGTGTGTGTGTGTGTGTGTGTGTGTGTGTGTGTGTGTGTGTGTGTGCGTGCTTGCGTTTATGTGGGCGATTTTGCGTTTGTGAGGGGAAACAATGGATGGGTATGTATGTTTTAATACATATGTAGATAGATAGATAGATAGATAGATATGAACATATTGTGATAGATAGATAGATAGATAGATAGATAGATAGATATGAACATATTGTGATAGATAGATAGATAGATAGATAGATAGATAGATAGATAGATAGATAGATAGAGAGATAGAGAGATAGATAGGAAGCAAGCACTATTTTCGTAGACATACATGAGTAATCAAGTGGTCATTTTTGCAGTCGGATCGCAAGAACGCTACTGTACTAAGACGACCGTCTAACGTTTTCGGAATGTCTTTTTGCCGAACTAAGAAAGACTTTATTACCGGGCTGGTCAGGATCTCTTGCAAAGAAAAAAAAATTGGCACTCCGTGTTTGCAACATGAAACTCGAAGACGCGTAGTCAACACTGAATTTGAGCAAAGATTCCAGTGTCAGTCCGATTTCTCTTATTTACAGCCAACTTCCAACATTGTTAATAAGAAAGAAAACAGTGACATACACATAAATAAACATGTAAATATATATATATATATATATATATATATATATATATATGTACGTTGTGTGTGTGTGTGTGTGTGTGTGTGTGTGTGTGTGTGTGATTATTCATTTGAAGATGTTGGCAAGAAAACGTACTTTTTCATGTTCGCTCTTCTCTTTCATGTAAAAATTCATTCTTCCGAAGGCGACTAAAGCGCATTTTTATTTTAATTCCTTTTATTCATATTTACCATTCTTTTTATCTGGCCCTTTTCTAACATCTGATTTCCAGAAATTCATTTCATGTTTGCTTTCCTTCTTTCTTCATATTCCGCTCCATCGCTCACTTCCTCTTTTCAGTTCAGATATCGTGGGTTAGAGTTGTTTTATATATGTATGTTAAAGTATACCCCACCCAAAAAAACACTAATATATCTATATGCATGCGTGGGCGTGTATATATATATACATATATGCGCAAATGTATATATACACACACATATATATATTAAATATCTAAATCTAAACTTATTTATAAATGGAACTTTGCCTGTGTGTGTGTCAGTGTGTCCGTTACCTATAGACTCCGAAACGACGGAACCGATTTTCTTGAAAATTTACACAGTTGTACTATAAGCGTCTGCGAGTGTACTTAGCTAGGTTTTGTGTCGAGGTCCCCCCGATAAATATCGAAAATCGATAATCGAAAAAATCGGATTATAGAAAGAGTGGTCCGATTTTAATCAAATTTGATACACTCATAGACAAAGAGATAAGAAACGATATTCAGAAGTTTCAAGGTCGTAGTTCTTACAATAGTGCAGAAAATCGATCATAATTAATGCTGAAATAGTTCAAAATCTTACTGCCCACAAACTCTACTCTGACAGGCAGTATGACTTCCGCTTTGCCAGGTCCACGGCCTACATGCTAACAACCGCTACGGAGTACATGCTCCAGGCTCTTGATGAGTCAGGCGAGGCTCGTGCTGTTGCTCTGGATATCTCCAAGGCATTTGACAGGGTTTGGCACTCTGGCCTTCTATGCAAGCTACGGGGTTACGGTATTACCAGTTTGCTTGATCTAATCCAATCTTTTTTAAATAACAGCAAAATGAAGGTCATTTTGAATGGGCATGACACTTCATCCTACAGCACAAATGCTGGTGTCCTACAGGGATCTATCTTGGGCCCGACCGACGCTCTTCCTTATTTTCATCAACGACCTCCCAGATGAGATCAAGTGCCAAGTAGGCATCTACGCAGATGACACCACAATTTACTCTCGCATCAGTAAGAAACCCGTCGTGGCGGACAAACATAATCTCGCTGCTGACCTTGAACGGGATCTACACTCTGTGGTGAATTGAGGCAAGAAGTGTCTTGTCAATTTCAATGCGTCTAAGACCAAGCTGTTGTCTGTCAATCATCACAGCCAACCTCTCCTGCCTCCCATAAGCATGGACCAAGCGATTCTCCCTGAGAGCAATACACTGCGCCTCCTCAGTCTTCCCCTCTCTTCTGATCTCAAATGGAACCACTACATCGAGTCTATAGCTAAATCCACTGCTAAGAAGGTTGGGTCACTGTGTCAGGCCAGGATTTTTTTCCGCCTGAACCCATCCTGCATATATACAAGTCAACCATTCGTCCGTGCAGGGAGTACTGCTGCCATATCTGGTCAGGCGCCCCTGACGTTCACCTCAGTGTTCTCGACAGGCTCCAAAGGAGAATCAGTAATGTTATAGGTACTGACTTGGCGGCTCGACTACAGCCACTTCCTCACCGACGAAATGTGGTCTCCCTTTGTCTGTTTTATAAATACTTTCATGGCTTCTGCTCGGACGAACTTAAGTCACTGGTGCCTCCTCAACAGGTGTTTACTTGTGCAACCAGATTGGCAACTGAGTCCCACCCATTCACAGTTAGCATAGCCAAATGCAGACGACAATTATACTCCTGCAGCTTCTTCTCTCGCATTTCCCGCCTGTGGAACTCGCTCCCATATTCTTGCTTTCCTGACGGCTAAAACCTCCAGGAATTTAAATAAAATGTCAATACTAACCTATTAAACACCTGACTCTAGTTCTTTCCCCACTCCGTATATCCTCTCCTTTCTCTCCACCTTTGAAACTGTCATCACACCTGCATTCTCATCTTTCTATTGCTCCTTTCTAACTGGTTCGTCTTCCTCTTCACTCTCTTCTAATTAATATTTTTACACTCATGTAGGACCCACACATCAGTGGCATTACCGCCTTGCTCCGGGTGAAACGATTAAAAAAATATATATAAAAGGCAAGATGTTTGTGCGTGTGTCTGTTTATCTGCCTGTATGTGTGTACTTTTTTCAGCGCTTTTATTTTAGTTTTTGCTTCGGGTTTGGCTCTAAGTAGGTATAATTGTAGTTCTTAGTCTCAGCCATGATACCATTTACTCAGAGGAATTATTTAGCCTTTAAAATTCAGTTTACGATTAAAAAACTTAATTGATATCGATACCATGAAATCGAAATTTGACTTACATCCATTCATTTTTCTTTCAGTCTAAGGTTTCGCTTTAACTAGAAACAACTATTGAATTTTAGTCGTTCGTGCCAACGTTCAAGGCGCCTGAGTTCCAGTTTAAAAGCTTTCATGACACCCGAGCAACACCGGGCTATACTACTAGTTATACATATTTTAGATTTAAAAATAAAAATAAAAATAATAGAAGCATTATTATTATTAAAAAAGACAAAGTCATCACTCAATAATATTAACTACGAACACGACCACAAAGTGCGGACCGTGTTTGAAAAATAAAACGTTTCGAAAATGATCGTTAAATAAATTTAACCAAACAGAAACTGTCATATATCTATATATGACTAGTCACACTGATGACTGTGATACAGCAAAACAGGCTTGTATGGGGATGACTAATTATGCTCTCGTTTTCCGATTGAGCTCTTGGAAGGAAAAATTTTTAAAAAATCACCACTTCTGCGATTTACGCATTAATCTTTAATAATGAAATTGAGTTCTCTCGGCTGCTGGCGTGTGTACACACCGCGTATATATGACATGTTAACTTTCCCTTAACTATCTGCCGATCGCTTATGGATAGACTCTCCGATACCAAATCGGTCGAGTTTCGATGCTGGCTGGAAAGTAAGTGAATGTGTAGCCACACTGATGAGCTGTGATACACCGAAACAGGCTTGTTTGTGGATGACTATATATATAGGTATAGTAATATTTTTATTACTGTAAAAAGAAAAAAAAATTCACCGCAACACAAGAGCTGTCATGTTTCGGTACTATCTACAGAACTTCATCAGGCGATATCGATTAGAGGGTTGACGATGGGTAGCATCCTAGTTGTCTGTTTAGCTGGAACCATCGGTGTCTGTGACTGTAGAAGCCGATGCGGGAGTGACAGTTTTTGTTACAGAGGCTGCATTTATGTTTTGTTTTTTGGTCAATCGGAGTTGTCATTTTTCTTTCTGCGAAACTGCCTCTCTGTGGCGACTTGTGTCAGTTGCTCCATTCTTTTGATTTGAGTTGTTGGGCCAAGGTTCCTCTCCATTTGAACCAGTTGACTGCTACGCTCTCCCATGACTCCGTGTTGATACCCACAACTTTCATATCGCGTTTTATGGTGTCACGATACTGCAGTTGTGGTCACACCCAGTGGATCTTCTTCCAGAGGCCAGCTCTCTATACGGGAGGTCTTTTTGAATTCGACCGTCTGGCATTCGGTAGACATGGGCTAGCCAGCAGAATCTGCGCTGTTTAAGGAATATGAACATGGTAGACCCGCGCGAGACAACACCTTAAAAATAATGTTCAAAAAATAAATTTAAAATAAATAAATCAAAGATAGAGAATAAAGTAAAGAACAAAATAAGAAGAGTATCTCAATGTAACATGTTTCATTTTATAACAGCTTCTTCAGAGGCTGAAAGAAAAAGAAAAAAACCACAAAGAGACAGTTTAATGGTATGTCGTGATTTGGGGTTCTTATTAGTCAGATATTTTTTTTAATGTATGTGCGTATAATATTTTATGTATGTGTATGTATGTTTGTATAGAAGTGCTTGTCTGTTCAGGTGTACGTTGGACGATAACGTTATTTAATATATTTGTATGTGTGTGTGCGTATTTCTCTAAACATCGTATTTTAGCTTTCATCTTTAGTGAAAATAAAGACAAAAAATAAAAACAGAAATTGTCCAACATTTGGTTTTTTTATTACGCTAGTCCTTAATTTAAGCTTTCGCCTCGCATGAGCTATCTTCAGAGTGACTGTATCGACAATATCATAAAGATATTAACCATTAAAGATGATATTCTGTTATATTGACCTAAATGACTGCTATACGACGATAAAGATTACGTAATAGCAGACGAAGGTTATAAATCAGTGATGCGGTTCTATAACGGCATACTAATTGACAGACGAGGATGTGCGTTGTGGCGCAGTGGATATCGGCTCGGAACGAGAACTCGGGGAACCGAGTTCGAATTCCAGTTGAATTCCTTGCATTCACTTACGCGCAAATACCCTTGGGAAAGGTATTAATCCATCTCTTCCCTCCAGTTATGGGTTAAATAATAGGACAGATTGGGTTCTATAGCCTTGGTCGGCAACCAGTCTACCGCAGAAAGCAATGGCAACCTACTGCGGGATAATCTTCTGCCCAGTCAGTCATGTCTCTTTCGAGACATGATCGCCCAAGCGTGTATCGCGCATGGCACTTAACTGACTGACTGAATTGACAGACCGAAATATTAACAACAGAATCATATGTCTAAATGCAATGTAATGCGTTAGGATTAGTTTGAAACATTATATATTGAGTGTAGGTTGATTTAGATCAATGTAAATGGCCTCCAATATCGGAAGTTACTTTTTAGTGTGTAGACGTGTGCGTGTTGTTGTTTTATCGACTAATATTTGTCTCATATTGCGTACATAGCTATGTTTTCTAAGAAATGTTGTTAAATAGAACTATTATAAGAAAGATGAAAGGTAAGTCTACAGGAGAGCTTGGTTGTAGTAAAACCAATATATGTAGTGGGTTTATTATTAGTATCAGAGATAAAATCTCAAAACGGCCATGTAAATTGATACACGACATTGCTTTTCTGGAGAGGATTTAGTTGTGTGATTGTAAGGTTTTTAGAGACTATGAGGTCAGTGATTTATTTTTTTATAATATATGATGAGCTTAATTTGTTTAATATTATTTTGTGGGCTTAGCATTTCTGCCTATTATGATTTTGAGTGTTGTTTCATCATGTTTGTCTGCATTTGGTTGCTATAGTATAAGTTAATAGTGTTATGTTTACTGTGAGACTATTAATATTAATACTATCAATTTTGTTAGAGGTATTATTAAGCATATTGAGATAAATCTTAATTTTCGGAATTATTTTGAATATTATTAACTGCTGTATCTTTTGGGTCTGACTAGCAGTTTTTTTTCCGGCTGCGAAATACGTATTACCTATGAAATTGTAGAATATCTAATATATATATATATATATATATATATATATATATATATATATATATATATATATATATAACTCAGTACCTGAACATTGTGGTGTACATGAAATTCAAAGCTGTACTACTGGTGAGAAGAACGTATATTTATTATTAATATAATTTTTAAAAATCATTTAGCTATAATTTATATTCATACATATATTTCTGCACACTCATCCTTACTTTCTAGGTTTCACAGAGTTCAACGATATTTTCGGCTGATGAATTTTTCTACCCTACTACCCTTTTCTCACTGATGAAACCATGCTAGCCTCTCGCGAATTTATGACTATTTTCATAAAGAGCTGCATTACCTGCTTTCACAAGACCTGACCTTCAAAGCTAGGATCCGCCAGATCACCCACACTCAATCGGCTTGTTCGCATTCCATTTATATTCAATTGGTAAGGAGGAAGTTCCACACAGACAGCATCTTTCCCTAGAACTCATCCACTACGTTTTTGAAAAAGTAAAAGTGATACTGTTGGTGAGTATGTATGTATGTATGCCGCATTCACCCTAGTCGGGTTGAGCGGGCTTCCTCCCTGACGGAGCAAGTCTCATTGGGATTTGCTTAAGGGCAGGGTCCCAAGTCCTACCCTGTTATTTAACCCATAACTGGAGGGAACGGACGGATTAATACCTTTCCCAAGGGTACTAGTGCGCAAGTGAGTGCAGTGTGGTCGACTGAAATTGGAACTCGGCTCACCGATTTCCCCCTCCAAGCCGACATCCACCGCACCACAACGCACATCCGTGAACGCTAACAGCACCTGGTATTCCCAAGTGGTCACCCACGTAAGTACTGACCAGGCTCAACTCCGGTGATCGAACGGGAACCGGTGTATTCAACGTGACATGACCGTTATATATATATATATATATATATATATATATATATATATATATATATATGTATGTATGTATATGTATGTATGTATGTATGTATGTATATATATATATATATATATATATATATATGTATGTATGTATGTATATGTATGTATGTATGTATGTATGTATATATATATATATATATATATATGTATGTATGTATGTATGTATGTATGTATATATATATATATATATATATATATATATATATATATATAGCTAACGGTCATGTCACGTTGAATACACCGGTTCCCGCTCGATCACCGAAGTTGAGCCTGGTCAGTACTTACGTGGGTGACCACTTGGGAATACCAGGTGCTGTTAGCGTTCACGGATGTGCGATGTGGTGCGGTGGATGTCGGCTTGGAGGGGGAAATATATATATATATATATATGATTCTGTTGTTAATATTTCGGTCTGTCAATTCAGTCAGTCAGTTAAGTGCCATGCGCGATACACGCTTGGGCGATCATGTCTGACTGGGCAGAAGATTATCCCGCAGTCATCCCTAATTACACACTCTATGGAATCATCCATAGTATACAAATAATCCTCCCTACAGAGAACTGACTTGAGTTGTCAGTCGAGTTGTTGGTGTTAGTCAGAGCACTTGAACCGTCGCTAGTTGGTCAGCAAGAAATATAGACTTATTACCGGACGTACTCTTTTGTATATATTTGAATTCTACTAACAAGTATTCCTGAATCTATTAATCGTGTACATGCTGTGTATCTTTTGTTCAATACACTTACCTTTTTTCTTCTCATATCTTTTTTTTTTTTTTAATCATATCAACCCGAGCAAGGCGAAAACGCCACTGATGCGCAGGGGGCTACGTAAGAGTGAAAAGATTGGAAAAGAGAAAAACCGGAAACCACATCCTAAATAGGAAACAACGGATGAGCCTCTTCACCTGTTCAATAGATCTGGGTAAAGTGTGAACCGGGTGATAGTTTAGTCTATCTACTCCAATTAAAAAAAAAAATTAAAAAAAAGAGTGAAAAGATTGGAAAAGAGAAAAACCGGAAGCCACATCCTAAGCAGGAAACAACGGATGAGCCTCTTCACCTGTTCAATAGATCTGGGTAAAGTGTGAACCGGGTGATAGTTTAGTCTATCTACTCCAATTGAAAAAAAAAAATTAAAAAAAAGAGTGAAAAGATTGAAAAGAGAAAAACCGGAAGCCACATCCTAAGCAGGAAACAACGGATGAGCCTCTTCACCTGTTCAATAGATGTGGGTGAAGTGTGAACCGGGTGATAGTTTAGTCTATCTACTCCAATTGAAAAAAAAAAAATAAAGAGTGAAAAGATTGGAAAAGAGAAAAACCGGAAACCACATCCTAAACAGGAAACAAGGGATGAGCCTCTTCACCTGTTCAATAGAAGATGTTGTGTTATTATTATACTGTGTGGTTTTCTAAACAAGAATCCACAACTGATACAATGAACTTTTTCTCACCTTATATTTCTAGCTTTCTATTTCTCTATTTCATTCTCTCTCTCTCTCTCTTTCTATTTCTCTTTCTCTCACCATCGATTTTCCTCTATCTTTGTATCTCATTCGTATCTCAACTTCTTTCTCTTCTTTTCTTTACACTATTTCACTAAATCTCTTTTTATCTTTTTCTCCCCTCTCTTTCACTCCCCTTCCCCTTTCCTTCATATCTATGCCTCTAAATCGATTTCTTTTGTGAACTTCTCCTTTTTTTTTAATCATTTCACCCCGGGCAAGGCGTAAATGCCACTGATGTGCGGGGAGCTACATAACTGAAAGAAAATTAATTAGAGGAGGGAGAAGAGGGTTACAAACCAATTAGGAAGAAGCAACAGAAAGATGAAAACGCAGGTGTGATGACAGTTGCAAGGAGGGAGAGAAAGGGAAGTATATACGGGGTGGGGGAAGGGCTAGAGTCAAGTGTTTGGTAGATGAGTATTGACATTGCATTTAAATTTCTGGAGGTTGTAGCCGTCAGGAAAGCAAGAATATGGGAGAGAGTTCCACAGGCGGGAAGTTCACGAAAAGAAGCTGATGGAGTAGAATTGTCGCATGCATTTGATTGATCTAAGTGTAAAATGATGCCAGTCTGGTTCTTCTAGTAAATTCTTGTGGAGGGGGCACTAAGTGCGAGAGAAGAAGCTGCAAGAGTAGAATTGTCGTCTGCATTTGGCTAACCTAACTGTGAATGGGTGGGACCCAGTTGCCATTCCTGCTTTTGACTCTCCCTCTCTCTCTCTCTCTCTCTCTCTCTCTCTCTCTCTCTCTCTCTCTATTGCAGTTTCCTCATCTTATTCATCTTTACATCTCTTTATTTTCTCAATTTTACTTATCTCTTTCTTTCTTTCTTTCTTTCTTTCTCTCTACTCTCTCTCTCTCTCTCTCTCTCTCTCTCGCTCCACCACCTTTTCTCCTGCCTACTTCATCTTTGTTGATATATCTCTTTCTTTTCTCAACCCCTCTTTTTTCTAGCCAATATCTCTCACTTTCTCTTGCCTCATCAAATTTTCTTCCTCCTATTCATTTTTTATAAATCCCTCCTTTTTTATTTTTTTGACAACATCGGACTTCTTCTCCCTCCTACTAAATTTCTCTTTCTTCCGTTCTTTCTCAGTCTCACTCTCTGTCTCTCCCTCTCTCTCTCGCTCTCTAACGCTTTCTATTTCTCTCTACTTTTTCTCTAAGTTTCTTTCTCTCTCACGCTCCTCCTCCTTCTCCTCCTTTTCTTTACTTTCATATTTTCTAGGTTTTATCTTATTTTAGCTCACCAACTTGACACCGGGAAAATTTTGGCAACTACAAAAATCAAGTATTTTTTTTCAAATCATCTAACTTATCTTACTTCCTTGCTTTCAAGTAATCAGAAAAACAAATGTCGGGCGTAGAGTGCTTTCCTTCTTCTGTCAGATGAGCACTGACGAAAAAAAAACACTGGCTTCTGACGTCATGTCTCACCGAAAGACAAAGTACGAAGCAAAAAACTATAAATTTATGAAATAACTTCCACTGGTGTATGAAAACACTAGGTGTTTAACCTGATGTTATATATATATATATATATATATATATATATATATATATATATATAGTGGCTTTGTATAATACATAGTTACATAAGCAATTGCCGTTTAAGGGATATTCGTTCTTTCTTCTGTCGGCACACATAGCTTTAACACACGTATATATATATATATATATATATATATATATATATATGTGTGTGTGTGTGTGTGTGTGTGTGTGTCAGATTAAATAAGTTGCAAAAATCGTGGCTGCTTATCTTTAATAAAATCCGTTCATACTCAAGGATAATCTTTCGCGTATTATAATTGAAAAATGAAAATGAGCTGTAAGGTTGACAGATATTATTATCATTAATTTCTTAATGTACCCAAGTACTTTTTATCTACTTCCGAAATCATCTTCAGGGGTGTGAGGTATGATAATAAAAAATAACCGCAAAACTGTGCTGCTAAAGATTACTGTAAACTTTTATTCTGCTTCAAATATAACGGGTGACAAATTGCTTAGCGTTTATTAGAACATGAAAATTATCCAAAATTGTGTTTTTTATATTGCAATGTCATGGTCATGCATGTGTTAAAGCATGAAAAACAGCCCTATTTACAAACATTTCAGACTATTACTACAATATTCATAGCTGATTCTATTAATTGACGGCTTTTTTTAGTGATTATTGACTCGAGAATCTGTAGTTTGCTTTTGTTGTTTTCTTAGTATAGAACAGTTGTGTTATCGATCATTATTTGTTTATATTGTGAATGCAGACAGGAATGTTGTTGTAGATGTCTAAAAATTGACGAATGGTCCATGTGTAATGTAAGATGTCTAGTTAATATAGTTGTTGTAAACCCTATATATATATATATATATATATATATATATATATATATATATATATATTATTTCTGATATCTTTCAATTGTGATATGCAGTTGTAATATGCGAAAGATTATCCATGAGTATGAATGGATATAATTAAAAATAAGTAGACACAATTGTTGCAATTTATTTAATCTGACATGTCTGAAAGAAAATTTGATGCCTAAATGCACAAATATATACTTATATACCATCAAGAAGGCCTTTAATGAATATTAAAAATAGCATAGAATCAATGAAGGCGATGTAACCTTATGTTGCATGTTGATAGTTTCTTCTATCGCAGTTCTTCCCTGTTGAACTTCATTCCTTGCTCTTACTTTCCAGTCAAATTTGATCTTCAAAAATTAAAATTTAATGATAGTTGCTATGTTCGGTATCCTTGATTCTTGCCCTTTTATTGTTTACTGTTTTATTTGATTTTCTATCATATTCTCTTACACTCAGCAATCCTTTCTGCCTTGGTAGGAAATAGAGGAAATGCTTAAACAAATTAACTATAAGCGTCTGCGAGTGTTTGTGTCGAGTTACCCCCGACAAAAATCGAAAATCAATAATCGAAAAAATCGGGTTATAGAAGGAGCGGTCCGATTTTAATCAAATTTGATACACTCATAGACAACGTTATTCAAGGTTGCAGTTCTTACAATAGTGCAAAAAATCGATAATATATATATATATATATATATATATATATATAAGGCAAGATATTTGTGTGTGTATCTGTTTATCTGAATGTATGTCTGTATTTTTTCAGCTCTTTTATTTTAGTTTTTGCTTCAGGTTTGGCTCTAAGTAGGTATAATTGTAGTTCTTAGTCTCAGCCATGATATCATTTACTCAGAGGACTTATTTAGCCTTCAAATTTCAGTTTACGACGAAAAACTTATTTGATATCGATACCAGGAAATCAAAATTTTACTTACATCCATTCATTTTTCTTTCATTCTACGTTTTCGCTTTAACTGGAAACAACTATTGCTTTTGAGTCTTTCATGCCAACGTCCAAAGAGTCTGAGCTCCAGGACCATGGATTAGTTTTAAAGCTTTTATTACACCCGAGCAACGCCAGGCTATACTGTTAGTATATATATATATATATATATATATATATATTGCAATAATTATCTCATTCTTCCATTTAGTCACAAAATGTTTTTTTATAATTTGGAGAAGCAATAACCTTTTCCCTCCTACCTACCACTACTAACCCAAACGGTTAAGCCACATGCTTCCCACTACCAAACGAGAAATTACTACTAAGATTCCTCTAGCTTAACACTATAATAGCCAAACATTCCCCCGCCTCTCTTTTCTTGCCCCCTGCCTCCGGTATTAGAATCTTTCCTCATTCTTTGATTAAACGGGTTTGACAATGCATGTCTTAAACTGACATGTTGAAAATAGATATTCTCCCTCTAAATTTTATCTGAATTTACAGATAGATAGATAGATAGATAGATAGATAAGAGCAGACAAATAATAGCTAGCTAGCTAGCTAGCTAGCTAGCTAGATAGATAGATAGATAGATAGATAGATAGATAGGGCGCAATGGATAGACTGTCACTATATTATATATAATATGTTTATTTTGCGCATGCTTGTTGGGACGCGTATTTGCTTGTTTTTTGTTTTTTTTTTGGGGGGGGGGGGGGTTGTCAACCGAAGGTGAGTATTTTTTAATGATATTTCTTATTTAATGTTAACCTTGATTGTAGTTGACATGCATTTGATTTTCGTAGTAATTTTTTTTTTTAATCATGTCACCCCAAGCAAGGCATTCTACTGCAACTATAGCGCAGGGGGTTACACAGGGCGATAGACGAGTTAGGATGCACATAGGGGAGAGTTGGGGAGAATGGGAGGGTTAGTGTGTTAGGAGGTGTCTATTGACCTTACATTTAAACTCCTGGAGGTTATAGCCGTCGGGGAAGAAAGCATGCGGAAGAGAATTCCACAGGCGGGAAGTGCGAGAAAAGAAGTGTCTTTTTTTTTGTTCTGAACTGCTATTGGTTATCTTAGAAAGAAAAAGTCTAATATGATAATCTCGAAAATAGTTTAGAAAATATAGATATAGATTCGTTTTACACTAAATTTTTGAAAGAGGACGTAGGTCCGGTTTCCACTAGAATCCAACACGTATTCGTCTGTTAGGGAAATGATAAAACTAGACTCAGATTCAGATGGGTGCGTTTTGCAATATCTTAAAACGAAACTATAAAACAAATGTGCACATGAATCTGTTTTCGAAAAGTTTGAAATTCGCTTGGTCTAAACCCGAGTCTCCTAGTCTCCGCCCAGAAAGTGGTTCATTCTGGCGAAGTAGTGAGGAGTAATGGAACTAATCTACCTATTCTATGCTCCACAGACGGAGGAAATATGTTGTGCAAAAGAAGGAAAACATGCTGCAAGTCTTCCGGTACGCGTACAATTTTAAAATTTGCTCGATTTTGCGCAATAAAAATAAACAATCGCTGGGCAAGATACAGTTTCTTTCTTTCTTTTTTTACTCGTTTCATTCCAAGCAAAGCGGTATCGCCACTGATGCGCAGGGAGGCTACATAAAAGAGTAAAAGTTTTCAGCAGCAAGAGAAGAGTAAAGTGAAAGACGAGTTAGTTCCAGGATGTGTCAGAGAAAGGGCAAAAGAAGGATGGAAATACAGGTGGGATGACAGTTGCTAAGATAGCGTGAGAAAGGAAAAGAACAAGATACAAGGGGTGAAGTAGAAAGGACGAGGGTAGGACTGGAGTGAAGAGGATAAGGGATGGAAATTGATATTGCATTTAAATTCCAGGAAGCTATAGCTGTCAGGAAAGCACTTATAAGGAAGGAAGTTCCACAGGCGGGAAGTGCGAGAAAAGAAGCTGTTAGAGTAGAAATGTCGGCTGCATTTGTTTGATTTACCTGTGAAAAGGTGGGAACTAGTTCCCAGTCTGGTTGCTAGCGTAAATTGTTGTGTAGGGGGCATCATTGACTTAAGTTCGTCGGAGCAGGAGCCATGAAAATATTTGCAGAAGAGGCAGAGGGAAGCCATATTCCGGCGGTGAGAAAGTGGCTGGAGTCGAGCTGCCAGGTCTAGACCGATTACACTACAGATTCTTTTTTCGACCCTGTCGAGAACCCTGAGACGAACAGCAAGAGTGCCTGACCAGATATGACAACAGTATTCTATGTATGGTCAGATGGTTGATTTCGACTAGAACGACAGAAGAATCAATAGTTATTATGTAACCTATTGATATCAATTTATTATAATTTTGGGGGTAGACAATAACCATTTTGCAAAATTACCCGAGTTGTTATCGAATATTTTATCAAAGAACTGTTTAGAAACCAGGCAAGAAGTTCATATTCTTTGCATTTATCAGATGTTCGGGACACTTGTTTCCAAGACATTTGCAGATTCAGAAATTACTGACATTTATAGCTGTTTCTTCCACTAGTCCAGGATGGTGTAGACAAAGAGGTTCTTTGAACCTACCAATGTGCACATCCTGCTGATTGGTGGCTTCCTTTCGAATCAATAGAAATCGATTTCGTTGAAAAAGTTCAATGGATCAATAAAGACCAGCACCAAATGTTAGAAGCCAAAAACCTGACACGCATATAAATCTGGCAGTTTAAAAAGGATTGATTTAATTTGAAAACACTCCAGCAATGAAGAGAGACAAAAGAGGTGTAATTAATCGTGTACATAAAGAAAAAAGATATCGAAAGATGGAAAAAATTTAAACAAAAAAAGAATATATACTTTATGAATTTCTTTGGTAAAATTATACAAATACTTCTTCCGGTTATTTTCTTTTCCTCATTCGTTGTTTTATACCAACGTAATAACAGCTTGAATCTAAGACCATCAAATATTGCTTGAATTACTGACATAAGCTGTTGGCATCATCTTTCAAATATATATATATATATATATATATATATATATATATATATATATATATATATATATAAATTTGTTTTTATTTAAGATTACGACACGGATATTTCTATGTTTCGAGATTAAAAGTTTTTATTTCGTCATCAATCAATAACTTTGGTGAAAAAGGTTTACATTTGAAAATAGAACGCAATACGTGTGCTTATTAAAAAGTTAATATGGAGGGTGTAAGACAGAAAATTTAGATCATACGGGTGTGTTTAATTTGACTAATCAGGATGAAGGTCGACATTGAAATTTTAAAATATAGGTTAGATGTTAAGAGATATAGGGTATTCAGGGTATTCATACCTGTCTAAAGAAAACGTTCATATTTACGGCTAGACTGCTTACTTCCGGCAAGAAATGTACATTTTAGTAACGAATAAATACTATTTGAGTTATATGTATCTCTGCTCTTTATTTTCTTAAAAAAATATTTTATACCTGTCTTAAATGAACATTAAAATACAGAGAATTTATATATATAAATTTTTTTTTGCTTATATATATATATATATATATATATATATATATATATATATATATAAGCAAAAAAAGCTTGTCATTTTTACTGAGCAGGTTCATTTGACTTCGAAATCTCGTGGGAACACCGATATAATGTTCTCACTAGCCCTGATGAGTGAAAAACTGTTCATGCTTATCAACTCTCTATCTCCGCACAGATATCGAACACTTTACGATAAATAACCTGCTTACCAAAATACATTTTATCAGTAAAACCACTGAAAAAAACAACAACCTTGGCGCTAAATATTATTACAATTTAACAATATATATATATATATATATTGTTTCATGCATAGCAATTTACAAAATTGGCGTTTGTTTTTCTTGGGCGTCCACGAGAACTATTGTTTTTTGAATGCATCAGTACATGATTGCTGGAGAGCGCATATTTCTTTGAATATGCCGGTCGGTAAACGAAAAAAAGTATATGCTATACCAACAAATACGAGTATCTACCCAAATACGAGTATCCACTAAAAATAATGTTTAAGTAATAGAAATTTGTCAGAATAATATAATAAATGAAAAATCCATTCTATTTCTTTACAAATTGCTTTGATTACGTTAGGATATCAAACTCAGCAGATATGTCCTGAAATAGTCAAGAGAAAAATCTGAGTTTAAAAGATCTTTTTAACTTTGTTTAGTCACACACACACACACACACACACACACACGCGCGCGCGCGCGCGTGTGTGTGTGTGTGTGTGTGTGTGTGTGTTCGCGGCCAACATGGACATAAAATTATAAGATATATGTCATGAAACCAACCCTTGGAAAGCCAAACGTCAATCGGGAATGGAGCTGGTTTTTGTGAAACTGGAAACTTCTTGTCCTAAACATGCACGTTTGCAGCTAATGTAGTCATCAATGCCATCATCATCAAGGAAGCGATCAGCAAAAAAAATTAAATTTTTCGATAAGAGATAAAGCCGACGAGGATGATTTTCTATTACTGCAAACGTTATTTTTAGTGGGTACCCGTATTTGAGTTGTTGTTTTTATCATTCCATCCAAAGCAAGGTGGAAATATCATTCGTACATTGGAGGCTATAGGGGTGGGCTGAAAGTGAATATATGAAAGATCGGGAAAATGATAAAAGATGAACGAGATTAAAAAAAAATCAAGAGGGCGATTGACGTTGCATTTCATTTTTTGAAAATTGTATTCATCAATGAAGCCAGTAAAGACATGCAGGAAGAGCGAGAAAAGAAACAACTGAAGTAGAATTGGCGGTTGCATTTAGCCATTTAAACACTGAATGGGTAGGATCTAGAGCTCCATCTAATATCAAGCTTCCGTTCGTGTACTCGGAGCACCAGGGAAAAAAGCTCGTCAGAGCAGTTGCCATGAACAGCAGAGGGAGGGAAAGTAACTGAAATAGAGATGCCAGGTCAGGATCGATTACATAACAGATCCTTCTTTGGATATTTTCAAGAACCTCGAGACATACAAGGGGAGCCCCCAGCCAGTAGTATCTACTTCACGAGCGAATAGTAGAATTGTAAATGTGCAAAATGTACACTGACGGAGAAAATCTTTTAAGTACAACACAGTTACACAATTCTCCTTGCAATAGATGCAGCTATTGATGTGATTGAGCTACTCGACTTAACCCCTTTTGAAAACGCGAGGCCTTGAATTCGCAGTACATTTATGATTAATAACAATACATATTTCGTGCCCATTTAATTTTTTCTACTAATGTACGAATATCGGCTCAGAACGAGAAATCGGGGAGCCGAGTTCGAATTCCAGTTGAATTCCTTGCATTCACTTACGCGCAAATACTCATGGGAAAGGTATTAATCGGTCTCTTTCCTCTAGTTATGAGTTATGATGTTATTTAACAGAACAGATTGGGTTGACAACCAGTCTACCGCAGAAAGCAATGGCAACGTACTGCGTGATAATCTTCTGCCCAGTCAGTCATGTCTCTTTCGGGACATGATCTCCCAAGCGTTTATCACGTATGGCACTTAACTGACTGACGAATGTGACGCGATTAGATTGGTACTTGAATATTATTAAAAATAAAATATTTTCTTTTCTAAAAAACTTCAATCAAGAAAGCAAATCATTTTCCTCTAATTTGGTTATTTTAAAGGTCAGTGTGTTTAATTCGAGCTTTCCAAAAGACCAGACACTTATTGTTTAGTTTTTGTTTCCATAGTCGACCTCCATATTCAGAGGTCACTGAGAGGTAATGAGTTCAAAAACTGTCTAGCTTCACAGTAGCTGCATCAGTTGGAATTAACCGACTTGCAGCATCTTTGCTGCAATCAGACTTAGAGCTCAATAAGAATGTAATAGATAAAAACAATGCCGAATCAGCGATTTAGAAGGGTTTTCCCCCCAAATTTCGTAAATTATAACCCGAAATATGTTTGGTTAACCAATGAGAGTAGGACACGAAATGTTCTGTTATTAGATCAGCAATCACAAGACTTTTTGATCTGAGAATTTCGTTCATCACTGGGTTCTACAAGAAACAGACCTGAGACGAAAAGTCAAGAAGCATATCTTTCCTCACTCCCAACACTAGATTCTCTCCAGCCAGTGAAAGTCATTGGTGTCAGTGAAGACACCAAAATACCAAACTTTGAACCGACTACTCAAATTGTGATTATCTCATGCTGACAAAATTTCTCACCGTGTCTTTTTTTCTCCCACTTGGCGACATTAACACCAATTGAAAAGAATTGTCCTCTTTCAATAACCAAGTTGAAGACTGAAGTTAACATTTTTGTTTATTAGTTACTTGCTATATAGCCCGGCGTTGTTTGGGGTTTTTTAGTGGTTATGTTGAATTGGTAATGCCAAGTGCCTGTTCAAAAAGCCCCAGTATGAGGTTGCCATGACGCGTAAGTTAATAAAAATGCAAAGTAAGTATTGGTTTTTGTTTTTATCGTAAAATGGGATTCATTCCTGGTCGATTTTGCCAATAAATGGGAATTATGTATGTACAATTGGAAGAATGCGGACGGGCGTTACTGGAACTTTTAATATGATGCGATGACATTGTGACGCAGAAGAAGTGGATGCACTAACCCTGCAACGTCAAAAAGTTTGGCACCTCGTAGAAAACGTGAAATTGTTGTGGCATTTGATAAGGTAGAAGTTACAAGAAAAACCCGGTTTTTGTTGGAATAAAACTACGTGTTTCGGAGAAATAAACGATCGCAAAAAACAAAATTTTGCATTACTTTTGCCGCACCCTGGATGTCAATTTACATTTTTGTTCGCATATCAAGGTATCACCTTGATCTATCTATTTTGGTTGAGTTTGAGTGAAGCGTCTTGGAGAAATGCATAAAAGTGTGCAAAAGACCACCCGAAATAATGTTTGTCGTTTCATTTTTGACAAACCCTGTACATTGGTTCGAAAAATTTTGGTATAGATCAAAGGTTCAGACGTACATCTACAAGATACTCGTTTTTGGTTGAATTCGAATAAGAAGTCTCGGAGTAGAAGAGTTGTACATTCTAAGCATTTCGGTGATTTTTGCAGTACCCTGTGAATTGATTCCAAAAAATGTTGCGTTCATCAAAGGTTCATGTCATGATCGACAAATGACCCAATTTTGGTTTAAATTCGACCAAGGGTTTCGGAGGAGTAGAATGGAGACACACAAGCAGACAAACAAACATATCCATTTTTATCTTAACTTATCCCTCTAGGGCCATTCGTATCATATTTGAAACAGTATTTCCCTATAAGGAAACATTTGGTATTTCCCTATAAGGAAACATTTGGTATTCATTGACTGAGCAGTCAGTACTGCTTTCATTTGAAATTTATAAAATATTTCTCTTAAAAAATGTTTCAGGAAAATATTTCTTTCAAGGCTTGTTTTCATACTGTATCAAATATGATACGAATGGCCCTAGAGGGTTATATATAAATGGAACTTTGTCTCTGTGTGTGTGTCCGTTACCTATAGACTACGAAACGGTGGAACCGATTTTCTTGAAAATTTACACAGCTGTACTATAAGCATCTGCGAGTGTTCTTAGTTAGGTTTTGTGTCGAGGTACCCCCGAAAAATAACTGAAATCGATAATCGAAAAAATCGGGTTATAGAAGGAGTGATCCGATTTTAATCAAATTTTATACACTCATAGACAAAGACATAAGAAACGAAATTCAGAAGTTTCAAAGTTGCAGTTCTTACAATAGTGCAGAAAACCGATAATAAATATATATATATAAAAGGCAAGATATTTATGTGTGTGTGTCTGTTTATCTGTCTGTATGTCCTTTATACAAATCCACAATTTTTATCCGATTCTCACCAAACTTCACACAAATATTCTTTAGGCTGAGCCTGAGCTCCAGGACAATGGATTAGTTTTAAAGCTTTCGTTACACTCGAGCTATACTGCTAGTACATATATAGACAGATGTATTGTTTCAGAATCGTGTTACACTAGTTATTTTCTGTTATTTGTTAATGGAGACTTATGAAAGTCTTTAAGTTGCTGACCGTTGTAGGAACTCGTATCGACCATCTTAACAGCCAGAAGAAGATCCGACCGAATTGTGTCTCCATTCTGGAGATTTTTCAAACACATGCGTCGGCGCAGAAAGAGGTGACAGAATAACTAGCTGCAAACGCATGTGGAAATCACAGAACTAAGATCACACCGAGTACCGCAACTAGCATAGGACCACACGAATATCATTTCACAAATGTGGATTTTGTGTGAGAATAATATTTTATTACACTGGTTAACACGATTTTTGGTCCCAAGGATGGTGCTGATTCTGAAATTGACCTTAGATTTTCACAGTTAGTTACTGTTTTTGCCGTATGGAAATCGCGCATTTCTGGAAAAGACATCAGTTTTGATCTTAGCTGATAGCATCATTTAGTTAACGTCGTAGAAACTCATCAATTTTCAGGTGCGTCGAGCAATTTCTATCAGTCTATCAGTCACCTGAAATAAACTATTTTTATTAGACAAAAAATGTTTTAAGTCATTTTTTTAAAAATAGAAGTACCAAAATTTTCTAATTTATCACCAAATTTCAAATTAACTGATGAAATTTATCAGTAATACACAAATATGAGTATTAAGTTTCTCTTTTACATAGCCATCTAGATAAATTTCCGGATAACTGCAGCAATGTAAGTGATGATCAAGGAGTATAATTCCATCAGAAGAGCGATACCAGGGACAGTGGAACAAACGAATGACTGAGGGTCTGATTGGTTTTGAAAAAATAGTATTTCTCAACAAGCAGAGCAATATTTGTTGGTTTAAATACGAACTGAAAGGTTTCTACGATTTTTCCTTGAGAAGCATTGCCATCGGTCAATATCATATATACAGAAAACAAATGAAAAAAAAATTTAAAAAAACATGGAGCATTTCTGTACAGCAAAAACGGTAGCAAACCAAAAAAACGTAAGGCCATTTTCAAATTCAGCACTCTCAAATTAGCTGAAAATATGTTTTGTCTCGACACAATTTTTTTTATTTTTTGTTGTTGTTGTTGACCAGTGTTATTGAGTTCTTCTTCTTCTCCTTTTATGTTCCTTGTCCCTTCAGGACGTAGGCGATCATGGCTTTCCACGTCTCCCTATTCCTGGTGGCTCTTAGCAAGCCTTCTCCTGTTACACCACGCAAACTTCGTTCCGTCATCCACCTGATTCGTTCCTTCAAATATGTTATCCGCTGTTTTGTCTTGTCTCTTTTCCCCTTTATCTGGCCTGTTAGTATCGGGTTCTCTAAGCCCTTCTTTCTCATTGTATGTCCCAGGAACTTCAGCTGTCTCTTCCTGATGCTCAGTATTAATTTCCTTTTTGTTTCCATCCTTTCCAAAACCTCATCATTGCTCAATCTTTCTTAAATAACCGCAAAATGAAGATCGTTCTGAATGGGCGTGCCTCTTCGTCCTACAGCACGAATGCTGGTGTCCCACAGGGTTCTATCCTGGGCCCGACGCTCTTCCTTATTTTCATCAACGACCTCCCAGATGAGATCAAGTCCCAAGTAGGCATCTACGCAGATGACACTACAATATACTCCCGCTCCAGTAAGAAACCTGTCGTGGCGGACAGACATAATCTCGCTGCTGACCTTGAGCGGGATCTACACTCTGTGGTGAACTGGGGCAAGAAGTGGCTTGTCAACTTCAATTCATCTAAGACCAAGCTGTTGTCTGTCAACCATTACAGGCAACCTCTTCTGCCTCCCATAAGCATGGACCAGGTGATTCTCCCGGAGAGTAATACACTACGCCTCCTCGGACTTATCCTGTCCTCAGACCTCAAATGGAACCACTATATTGAATCCATAGCAAAATCTACTGCTAAGAAGATTGGGTCACTATGTCGATCCAGGATGTTTTTTCCACCTGAATCCATCCTGCATATATACAAGTCAACCATCTGTCCGTGCATGGAGTACTGCTGCCATTTATGGTCAGGTGCCCCTGCCGTTCTCCTCAGTGTTCTTGACAAGCTCCAAAGGAGAGTCTGTAATGTGATAGGTACTGATCTGGCGACTCGACTGCAGCCACTTTCCCATCGTCGAAATGTGGCCTCCCTCTGTCTCTTCTATAAATACTTTCATGGCTTCTGCTCGGATGAGCTTAAGTCACTGATGCCTCCTCAACAGGTGTTTACCCGTGCAACCAGACTGGCAACTGGGTCCCACCAATTCACAGTCAGGTTAGCCAAATGCAGACGACAATTCTACTCCTGCAACTTCCTCTCTCGCACTTCCCGCCTGTGGAACTCACTCCCGTATTCTTGCTTTCCTGACGGCTACAACCTCCAGAAATTTAAATGCAAAGTTAATACTCATCTACTAACCACTGGCCTCTAGCTCTATCCCCTCCCCTGTATAACCTTCCCTTTCTCTCCACCTATGTATCTGTCATCGCACCTTCTTTCTCAGCTTTCTATTGTTCCTTTCTAACTAGCTTGTACTCCTCGCTCTTTTCTAATTAATCTTTATACATTTATGTAACCCCCTGCACATCAGTGGCGTTTCCGCCTTGCTCGGGGTGAAATGATTAAAAAAAAAAAACATGCTCGATCCATGATATCCGCAGCATCCTTCTGGAGAACCACATTTCAGTTGCTTCAAGTCTCTCCTTCATCTTTGATGATATTGTCCAGCATTCACTGCCATATTGAAGAACTGACATCACATATCAATCCAGTACTCTCTTCTTTGTTTCTAGCGAAATCGCCCGGTTTCTTAATAATTAACTCAATTTCTGGAATGCTTCCTTCGCCATGCCAATTCGTCTTCGGATCTCTGTGTCACACTTTCCGTCTTCTGTTATAACACTTCCCAGCTATTTTTATTTTTGTACTTGTTTGATTTTAGCATTCCTGATTTGTATTTGGAATATTGGGCTTCGTTGTGAACATGGAATTCGACGATTTTACATTCTGCTTTTATTGTTAATTATATATATATATATATATATATATATATATATATATATAAACCTTTTCCTTGACTCATTCAGGTGTCTTCGAACTTATACATTTATTTCTTTTTGGTACCGTGTTTATTTTATCAACACAAGTTTACACGTGTGTCCGGTTTGGTTTGAGGTGGTAGAGAAACGGCTACCGGGTTTTCAACGTGACTTTCCTGAGATCAAAGAACACAGCGTGGGCAGGGAAGTTCACAGTTGTAACAGACGTCTTGAGGACCAGCTACCGTGACGAGGCCATCAACACGATTAGCGACCCGAGAACATCGTCATAATTGATGCCGTTTCGAAAAAATCAACCCTTACTCAAGTTCCGGTCATCAACACAACAGGTTCCGGATCAGGGGGCAGCGAGCCAGCCGGCCGACAGTGTTACATTCCAAACCCCGCTCCATCAACCATTTGCTCAGAACTAACAAGTACATCTCGCGCTGCTTTCCCCTGCCTCTTTTTCCATTCATCCGACCTGTGAGTATATAGTTCTTCGGGTCCTCCTTCCTTATTACGTATTCCAGAAACCTTATTTGTCTCTTCCTGATATTTATTATCAGTTTTGCATCATTTCCAACACCTCATCGTTGCTCACGTGCTCTGTCCATGGTATCCTCAGCATCCTTCTGTAAAACCACACTTCTGCTGCCTCAAGCCTCTCCTTCATCTTTGATGAGATCGTCCAGCATTCACTTCCATACGGAAGGAAAGATATCACGTAACAAGCCAGCACTCTTTTCTTTGTTTCTAATGAGATTTTTCTGTCTTTCAGAGGACTAAATAAAGTGGCTATTTAAGAAGAAGCAGGTTCTAAAAATAATACCAATACGATAAAAAATATGTCCGCATTTCAACATATGCTTTAAGAAAGAAAATCGAAAGCAGAATGAAAGTAGTATTTGTTAAAAGAACTTCATATTACAAAAAACTCAGCTTGTAGATTTAAGCAACACGTAATTTCAAAAAAAAATATCATAATTTCTGAATTTTTATTAAAGACTTGAGAAACACGACACGTACACTTTGTTGATATGAAAAAAAAAGAAAAGGCGAAAAATAAAACTCGTAAGTGTTGTAGATATATTGTTGATATGAAAATTGATGGATTTCGAAGCAATTGGTCTGGAAAAGTGTTTACAGGTCCGGCGGGAAAATGTTCAATAAGTGATCCATCATGGACTTGCTTTCGGCAAGATTACAACAAAACCTGGGAACAACGCCAGGTTAATTGATAATTCTTCTTTCTTTTATTCTTCCTCCTTCTTCTTTCCTTTTGTCTCTTGCTTTCTTTCTTCAACATGAATTACCATATATACATATGCATATGTGTGCGTGTGCTTGTGTCTTTATGTGTGTGCGTACCTCTGTGTCTGTGAGAGGGAAAAAGAGAGAAGAAATATAGAAGTTATATATGACACTAAATTCGATTCTCGTGTTATATACATATACATACAGAGTGATACAAAAATAATGAAGAGCTTAAGATACATAAGTATGTAGATAGACGTAAACATACAAAGATAAATAGATAAATAATGAATATATTCAAATATGTAGATATACAATTATTCACACTGTAAACCTTTTTAACAGAAGGATCATTTCAGCTATTTTAAATCAACATGCATCACAGAAAAACTGATTCCCAAAGACAGATAGATAGATAGATAGATAGATAGATAGATAGATAGATAGATAGATAGATAGATAGATATTGAATATATTAAATATAAAAATACACAATCATGCGCAATTTTAGGTTTTCTCATGGAAAAATCTTATCAGACATTTTAAATTCAACCGGCATCCCAGGAAGACTGATGCGCAAGGATAGATAGATAGATAGATAGATAGATAGATAGATAGATAGATAGATAGATAGATAGATAGATAGATATGAAGAGACTGAGATAGATAGATAGATAGATAGATAGATAGATAGATAATTTCCTTTTCGTTTCCATCATATCTAAAACCTTATCATTGCTCACATGCTCGATCCATGATATTCGCAGCCTCCTTCTGTAGAACCACATTTCAGTTGCTTCAAGTTTTTCCTTCATCTTCGATGATATTGTCCAGAATTCCCTGCCATATTGAAGAACTGACATCACATATCAATCCCGTCCTGTCTTCTTTGTTTCTAGCGAAATTTTCATGTTTCTTAATACTTTACTCAACTTCTGGAATGCTTCCTTCGCCATGCCAATTCGCCTTCGGAATTCTGTGTTGCACTTTCCGTCTTCTGTTGTAAGGTATTTAAATTTTTGTACCTGCTTGATTCTAGTATCCCCGACCTGTATTTGGCATATTCGGCTGCCCTTTTTACTGATGGCCATGTATTCGGTTTTCTTGCAGTTTATTTGTAGCCCTTTCTTGTCACTCTCTTCAGCTACTTTCTGTAGGATGTCTTGCAGTTTCCTTTCTGTGTCTGCTATCAGCACTGTATCATCTGCGCACCTTAGGTTGTTTAAATTGTGGCCTTCGATGACGAATTCAGGCATAACTTCTAGGGTCCTCGAAATATTCTCGCTGTACAAGTTGAACAGATCCGGTGAAAAGACACATCCTTGTGTTACACCCCTTCGCCCCTTTTTATCTTTGTATATCTGCTGAATTTGTTACCTGCCCGTATGCAAGCGGTTTGCTGCCAGTAAAGATTCTTGATTATTCTTAAATATGTCAAGGCTGCCGAGCATCTCCATCAATTCTTTGTGGCATATTTTGTCAAACGCCTTCACATAATCAATAAAGCACAAGTATAAGTTCTTCTTCATTTGTATTGTCCTTTCGGAGAGCATCCTAATCATAAATATGGCGTTCCTTGTTCCAGTGTCTTTTGACAAAACCGCACTGTTCTTGTCCTATCTCTGGCCTGATTCTGCTTCTCGCTCTATTCATCAGGATTCGGATGATCAGTTTTGTTATATGGCTCATTAAACTGATGGTTCTGTGGAGTTCACACTCGTTTGCTCCTGGCTTCTTAGGCAGTGCTATGAAGATCTACTTGCTGAGGCCATCTGGTATGACACCAATATTATAAATTTCATTTATTATTTCTTGTCAGTTCGAAGGATTACTGATATACTCTCATGTATGTAGCATTGCTGAATTTCACAAAGACACACACACACACACACACACACACACACACATATATATATATATATATATATATATATATATATATATATTATCGATTTTCTGCACTATTGTAAGAACTGCAACCTTGAAATCTCTGAATATCGTTTCTTGTGTATTTGTCTATGAGTGTATCAATTCGGACCACTCCTTCTATAACCCGATTTTTTCGATTTTCGATATTTATCGGGGGTACCTCAATAGAAAACCTAGCTAAGAACACTCGCAGACGCTTATAGTACAACTGTATAAATTTTCAAGAAAATCGGTTCTGCCATTTCGGAGTCTATAGGTAACGAACACACACACTTAGACACACACACAGACAAAGTTCCATTTATAAGTAAGTTTAGATTTTGCAGTGCTCAGTACAACAGTAGAGCTAAATATTATTGTGAAATTATTCATTCTATAAACATACATAACACGACATATATTCAGTTACACGTCAAATAAAATCTATCCTCGAAAATGACTAAAAGTATAGCCTGAAGCACTCGGATAAAATTGGAGAATGTTTTTATAATTTTTGCTCTGAAAAGAAAAAGATAAGATAAAATGAAATTTTACATGTAAAGCATAATACATTGCCTGTCATTTTTAAAGAAACGTTCATACACACATACACTACCGGCCATAATTATTAGGCTACCCCCGTTTTTTTAAAGAAATTATGGATTTCATTCCATTTTTAGTATTTATTGGCAAGTGGATAATGCTAAATGAAAATAGAATGGTTCTTTTTTAATACTTCACAATAATATGTGCATCAAATGAACTGTTCTGGTGTTTAGTTTTTGTGATCTCTTCCCCATGCTAGTCTCTTCTTTTTGGCTTACCGAAGCATAATCTTCTTGGCTGACTTGTAAAATTCTGCAAAGTAATAATAACAAAAGAACCATTCTATTTTCATTTTGAATTAATCACTTGGCAATGAATACTAACAATAGTATGAAATACATCATTTTTTTTAACTGGCTAGCTTAATAATTATGGAGGGTAGTGTATATATATATCGTTATCCGCAGACAGATCTGTTTCGCTGTACGGTAAGACAGCCGATTGCTTTTTACCCAGGATTGGAGCCCGAACGAATTGGCGTCAGTCGATGATTCTACCTCTGAGCTACAGATAGATAGATAGATAGATAGATAGATAGATAGATAGATAGATAGATAGATAGATAGATATGGAATTGTGAATGTGTCTAGACACACTGATGAACTCTTAAAAAGCAAAACAGGCTTGTATGTGGATGACTAATTTATTATGCTCTCATTACGATTGAGCTCTCTAGACAGAAAAATTTTAAAAACAGTACCACTTCTGCGATTTACGCGTTAATCTTCAATCATGAATTGATTTCTCTCGGTGACTGCGTGTGTACACACCGCGTATATATAACATGCTAAAATGTCCTCTCTCTCTCTCATTCCATGCGCCCATAGAGTAGGGACTGTGACTAAATCGATCGAGTTTCGATTCTGGCTGGAAACAAGTGTATGCGTCTAGCGACACTGATGAGCTGTGATGCATATATATATATATATTTTGATAAATGCTACTTTTAGTGGGTACGCGTATTTGAGTTGTTATTAATTATTTCTTATTTTTCAAAGCGTGAAAATAATAACAACTTGCCTAATTTGTGATGTCAAGCTTATAAAAGACTGTGCCTTCTGACAAAAACCGAACAGATATCCACTATTTTCCATGAAGAAAACGGTTTCTATAGTCGAAATTCTTTTAAATTCTATCAAGATTAGAAAGCAAGGATTAAACAAGTCAGTCAAAGATACGCCATTTTTGGTCTGATTTAAGTTTTGTAATGATAGGGAATGGCAGAATGTGTCAGATGCTTACTGAAGGGGTAATAAATTAACGGACGTTTTATCCACGTATTTTAATGATGCATCAACTAGAATTCTGACTTAGATCGCTGGTTGGTTGGTTGGCTCTCTCTCTCTCTCTCTCTCTCTCTCTCTCTCACACACACACACACACACACACACACACACATATACACACACACACACACATACTTTTATCTCACCACCTATACCTAATGTGGTTTCTCATGTATATCTATGCATAAACAGTTTACATTCCCTTTATATATATATATATGTATATATATATATATATATATATATATATATATACACGAGAAAAAATCGCAAGATCGCCAAGACGTACCGCGGTTTGGCGCACAACGGCTCGTCAGCCCCTGACGAGCCGTTGTGCGAAACCGCAGGTAGGTCTTGGCGATCTTGCGATTTTTTCTCGTGTGTTTTTGCTCTACGTAACTGCCTCTTAGTTAATCCTTTTTGGTTAGTTTAGTATCGAGCACTTTTCTTTCTTTGTGGTTTGTTCCGTTTGAGGGTTTTTTTCTTTGCTGTGAAGTGCTGTATGTATTGTCGGTGCTCCGCAGTTTTCTTTTTTTTCCCCTCGTTGTCCAAAGCTTTATAGCCGAGGGCGATAACGGAGTTAGATTCTGCCGGTTATTCGTGGTTCTTAAAAATTACTTGTGTAACATTTTAAGATTTGAATACATACAGAGTCAATTTTATTATTATATATATATATACATTTCATTTTTAAACAAGACTTTTCGCTACCTTGGTTTCTAATGAGTGGTGCCTTCAGGCGAGTTTTAATAACTCGTTTAAAAATGAAAAATATTTAAAAGTTCTATAATATAATTGTACAGGACACTTTTAATAAAAATGTGTACTGGTCTAACCCTATTAGGACCAAATCCTAAGTATTAAACAATCAATGAGCACTCTGGAAGAATGGTAGATTTGAAAACAGTAGCTACTCCGGCATATACGCATCGCTCATTCAATATTGAATTAGAGCACTAAAGCTATTGGGCGTGTGTAATGATATACGCTAAAAGGTCTGCCTTCTTCTACTGGACGCTCGTGGCCCAGAGGTAGAATCGCCTACTGACGCCGATTCGGTTAGGAAGAGATCGGAGTCTAACCGTACTGATGAGCTGTGATACAGCGAAACAGATCTGTCTGCGGACGACTATAGTATATATATATATAAGCGAACTTTAAAGAGTTACTTAATGCCCTCCACAAAAATACATACGGCGTACATATATATATATATATTAAGGGAATACAAAAATTACGTATAACAGTTTATATAAAGATAAGAAAAGAGAGAAACATAGGGAAGTAGTAAGCAAAAACGAAAAACAAAGAAAGAATCAAAACTAAAATAAAGAAGAAATAAGTATGCCCTTTTTGTATGGCTGAATCTATGATTAGGACGATATACGCATATGCACTTATATATATATAAGTGTGTGTGTGTGAGAGAGAATTACACCACATGCGCATACGCACATATAAGTATAAAAATATGATGAATTATACCATTATGTATCTATTTCTCAATAAATATGTGTATATAATTGCATATAATCAAATATATATATATATATATATATATATATATATATTGAGAGATAAATACATAATTATATAATTTATCACGTTTTCATACTATGTGCGGATGTGCATCTGGCATAATTGTCACACGCATACATAGACACGAACAAAAACATACACACATATATATGTGTGTGTGTGTGTGTGTGTGTGTGTGTGTGTGCATACATCACTTTTGCTGCTATAAATTATGGACTTGTTCTTTTGGTCAATGTCCAAATTAACGAAACATATGTAGATATGACATTTTATGGATGAAGGCATGTGTCAGCTCATAAATAAATCTCTGAGTAAACATTTGCAGTTATTGCTATAATTCACAGTCATGTAAAGAAATCCAAATGACCTCTACACTTCTGTCAGTGCCAAACAGAGGAGCTCCACGCGTTGGCCTCATCCGATCAATTACTTTTTAAACCAGATTCGATCTGATTATATTCGAAAAGCTGTTTATTAATTTTTTAAAAATTAGCCCGTTGTGACAGCGTGATAACGATCTTATTTTGGTTGCATTTTGTTGTGCATTTGGCTCGTTAAACGGTTATCTGAGACGAAATTAGAACAAGCAGTCTAGGTTCAAATCCAGTTCCAGTATAGTACAGTCTGTTTCTTACTAGGCTTTTGGAAAAGGTAGAAATCAATTTTTCTACCCTACTACTTATAGTTAAAATAATTGTGGAGACTGGAATCTCTAGCTTTGAATAGCAGCCAGACTTGTATGCGCAGTCAACGATATCCGTAGCATCCTTCTGTAGAACCACATTTCGGCCGCTTCCAGTTTTGTCCTCATTTTCGATGATATTGTCCAGCATTCACTGCCGTATTGAAGAACTGACATAACGTAGCAGTCTAGCACTCTTTTCTTCGTTTCTATTGAGATTTTCCTGTGTGTTAGTATTTTGCTCATCTTCTGGAACGCGTCCTTTGCCATGTCAATTCGCCTTCGGATCTCCGTGTCGCACTTTCCATCTTCTGTTAGAACACTTTATATACAACATGTTAAAATTTCACTTCGCTGATTCCATGCGTCGATGGCTTAAGGAGTAGCAACTCCGACTGACACCAAATCGGTCGAGTTTCGATCCCGGCTAGAAGCAAGTGGATGTGTCTAGCCACACTGATGAGCTGTGCTACTGCGAAACAGGCTTGTATGTGGATGACTAATATATATATATATTTATATGGATGTCAATATATATGCTTATGCCCACAAGTCCTCGCACATATATTGTAAATATTTTTCTGGTGTTAATAAACAGTGCTCAATGTAATATAACAGAGTTATTATGTATATATTAATAAATATGCGTATGCACATATGTCTGTATACAGAGTGCGATGAGTAAATCGTCGCTATTTTACCTTTTTAATTTCGCGCATACGCATTATTTGTTTTTGATTTTGTTAACTGACAAGTATAATAGAATCAGTTGGGCACCCCGTCTGTGAATAAAAGAGCACCGCGACGCAATCCTCACTGACAGAAACTCGGAAACGGCATACATATATATATATATATATATATATATATATATATATATATATATATATATGCAAAAGAATACTCAGTTATAATTCAATGGAAAGAACGTTATGGTTAAATAAAGAACACAAAAGAAAAACTATATTTTTCTTGTCTATAATTTTCGGCCGACGATAGACTTCATCGAAGCAAAGATTTATTAACATTTGTGTATTTATGCAGAAAAATATTTTTAGACATGTCATATTAAATAAATTGAAAACATTGTGTCTGCTTATTTTTAATAAAATCCGTTCATACTCACGGATAATCTTTCGCGTATTATAATTGAAAGATGTAAGAAATGAAATGAGGTGTAACATTAACAGAAGATTATCCGCGAGTATGAACAGATTTTATTAAAAATAAGCAGACACAATTGCTGCAGTTTATTTAATCTTACACACACACACACACACACACACACACACACATATTACATACGCTACCGGACATAATTATTTGGCCACTCCAGTTTTTTAAAAGAAAGGATGTATTTCATTCTATTTTTAAGTGGATTATTCTAAATGAAAATAGAATGGTGCTTTTGTTATTACTTCGCAAAATTTTACAAGGCAAATAGAGACAATTTACCAATCGCATCCTGGAATCAAGGAAGCAAAGATGAACTCGTCCGAATCACCCTAAATTTTCTCCATTCTTTCATTGATGAAAAAGCAATATAGGTAATTATTAAATAATTATAAATTCATTTGAAGTCCATGTTATTGTGCAGTATTAACAAAAGAACTATTCTATTTTCATTTACAATTATTCACTTGACAATAAATACTAAAAAATAATATAAAATACATCATTTTTTTAAAACACCGGGCTTGCCTAATAATTATGGTCGGTAGTATATATATCTATATCTATCTATATATATATATATATATATATATATATATATATATATATACTACCGGCCATATACTACACTATCACGCGGAAAGAAAGAAAAATACTGGATTTTAAAATTAAATACATACAGGCTAGGGTTAAATAGGGACTTAGGTGTTTTGAATCTTTATAAATATTTCAATAGTTAAACATTTTTTAGATGCACTTAAAAAAATTTTCTTTAAAACAACATTTATAAGAATTATTAAAGATAGGTTTATGTTTACAAATATTAAAAGAAATCTGTCGCTTTCTGCGTCACGTGATGTAAACAATCTCTCGGACGAACGCTCCTCGCCAAAACGTTTCTAATTTAAATTTTAAAATCATTTGTTTCTGATGAAAGGCCTAGGACGGTCTGAGTAAATGGCATCATGATTGAGACTAAAATCTACAATTATACCTACTTAGAGCAAAACCCGAAGCAAAAAATAAAATAAAAGAGCTGAAAAAATACAGATATACAGGCAGATAAACAGACACACACACACAATCATCTTGAATTTTATATATATATATATATATATATTATCGATTTTCTTCACTATTGTAACAACTGCAACCTTGATACTTCTTAATATCGTTTCTTATATCTTTGTCTGTGAGTGTATGAAATTTGATTAAAATCGGACCACTCCTTCTATAACCCGATTTTTTCGATCATCGATTTTCTATATTCATCAGGGGTACCTCGACACAAAACCTAGCTAAGAACACTCGCAGACGCTTATAGTACAAGTGTATAAATTTTCAAGAAAATCGGTTCAGCTGTTTAGGAGTCTATAGGTAACGGACACACACACACACACAGACACACACACACAGACAAAGTTCCTTTTATAAATAAGTTTAGATACAAAATTTTAATCTCATCTTTTCTGATGTCTTCGTTTGTGATAATGGCGTTGATGACTAAACAGACCAATCGCAGTCGATCGCATTGAATGTATGGTAATGCTGGTTGGGAAGGAAGTTGGTTTTGTTGAGCTTTTCTTTCCTGTTGTTTGACTTTTCTTCCTTTTCTCTTCTGGTGGTTTCAAAGTTTTAGGTACCAATTGTGATGAAACATCTCCAACTGGTATTGTTTCAGACTTGTGTTTCAAACGATATAGGCTCAGGTTCAGTGGCTTTTAATGTGGGTTTTTCGTTTGTCTTTCGATCTTCGAAGAGAGAAAGCCCCGTGTTTTTTTCCTGAAATGAACACACTGAATACGACTCATATTGTGAATTCAGTGATAATGATTTTATTATCGAGATGCATTGAAAATCAGTACAAAAATAATCGTGCATTGAAAATCAGTACAAAAATAATCAGTACAAAAATAATCGTTTCACTGCAACCAAGGTGACAATGCCACAACAACGCAGGAGTGAAAGTGATATAGACTAAGAATTAGATGACTGAGGTAGTCAAAAATTAAAATGAACAGAAGATGGCCGTTAGCGTTGCATTTTAAATGTTTGAAGAATATATGGGGCTGGGAAGCAGGATATTGGATGGGAGTTCAACAGGCAAGAGGTGTAAAAGAGAAGTTCTTAGAATAGAAGAGACGGCTGCATCTTGCTTGTTGAACAGTAAAATGGTGAGACATAGTTGCCAATCAAGTCAGTCAGTTAAGTGCTATACGTGTTACACGCCTGGACGATCATGTCTCGAAAGAGACATGACTGACTGGGCAGAAGATTATCCCGCAGTAGGTTGCCATTGCTTTCTGTGGTAGACTGGTTGCCAGCCAAGGCTATAGAACCCAATCTGTCCTATTATTTAACCCATAACTGGAGGGAAGAGACGTATTAATATCTTTCCCAAGGGTATTTGAAGCAAGTAATTCAACTGAAATTCGAACTCAGCTCCCCGATTTCTAGTTCCGAATCGATATCCATTGCACTAAGACGCACATCCAATCAAGTAGCACGCTTAAATTCATATAGACGAGGCACTAAAAAAAAAAGCTCATCACAATAGACGTCATGAAAATATTTGTAGAAAAGACGAAAGGGTAACCACGTCATGTCGGTTAGAAAGTAACTGAAGACGAGAAGCCAGGTCGAAATCGATTACATTACGGACTCATCTTTGGATTTAGTCAAGAATGAAGAGATGTATAACAAGTGCGCAAGGCCAGATATGGCAACAGTATTCAATGCACGGTAGAATGGTAGATTTATAAATGTGTAAGATGAATTTTGACGAGATAAATCTTCTGGTATGACACAGTGAACCAACTTTATTTGTAGATGTAGCATTTGATTCGAAATAATCGCACCACTTCATGTCAATGGAAAATGTAAAGCCAGAAAGACGTAGTGTTTCTCTCCTGGAGGGTAGCATCAGCCATGCAAAATTACAAATTAGTATCAATTCGTTTTCCCCTAAAGGTTAACATTAGCCATGCAGAACTATCAGTTAGTATCAATTCGTGTGATCGTTACTAACAAAATCGTTACTAACTGATTATTTCGGAAATTAACGTAGATTAACGAAACTTCTTATAAACAACCGACAATTTGAAATGATTTGTTTGAGCATTATTTTTGATCGATACTCGTATTTAAGTAGACATTCAGTTTATAATCAAACAGTATTATATATTTATTTCTACCGGCCTGATTATTTACGATTAATTTTTGTAACGAAAATGTGTGCCATTAGGCAGGATTCGTGGTTTCCCCTATGTAGATAGGGGTCGCAGGTTTGAATCCTGCCGAATGACACACATTTTTGTAACAAAAAATTATCGTAAATAATCAGGCCGGTAGAAATAAATATACAATACCGTTTTATTATAAACAAAATGTCTACTTAAATACGAGTATCGATAAAAAATAATGTTCAAACAAATAGTTTCTAATTGACTATTGTAACTATAATGAGTAAGTGACATACATGATCAAAAGAGGCGATCATGTCTCTTTCGTCCATGACTGACTAGGAAGAAAATTTTCCCGCAGTAGGTTTCCATTACTTTCTGCTGTAGACTGGTTGCCAACCAAGGATACAGAACTCAGTCTGTTTTGCTATTCAACCCATAGCTGGAGAGAGAAGGGAAGGGTTAATACTTTTCCCAAAGGTATTTTTTGCGTAAGTGAATGCAACGAATTCTATTATAATTCGAACTCTTTTCTCTGATTCCTTATTATACATCTATAATACATATCTATAATACGCATCTTGAATTTGTGTTCGTGTGGATGTCAGCGCTCACGAGCGTGCTCATAACTTTTTATATACTGTTTTCTTCAGTCAGTTAAGTGCCATACGTGATACACGATTTGGGCGATCATGTCTCGAAAGATACATGACTGACTGGGCAGAAGATTATCTCGCAGTAAGTTGTCATTGCTTTCTGCGGTAGACTGGTTCCCAGTTAAAGCTATATAACCCAACCTGTCTTATTATTTAACCCATAACTAGAGGGAAGAGAGGGATTAATACCTTTCCCAAGGGTATTTGTGCGTAAGTGAATGCAATGAATTCAACTGGAATTCGAACTCAGCTACCCTGATATCCACTGCACTATAACGCTAATCCGCAATCTGTTTTCTTACCTGAGAATAATTTTTTTTTATTTTCCTTCGTTTTCTCTCTCTCTCTCTCTCTCTCTCTCTCTCTCTCTCTCTCTCTCTCGCACTTTGCTTTTTCTCTCTCGCCCATTCTAACTTTCCTTCGTTCTCCGTCTTCCTCCCACTCTATCTCTATCACGCAAACATTTACTCCCCTCGGTTTCACTCTCACTCTCCTCAAGTTTTTCTCTGCCCCTTTTCTCCTCATTTTCCCTCACTCTTCCTTCTTCTACTTCATCCTCGCTCGCTCTCTCTCTCTCTCTCTACCCTTCTCTATCTCTTTCTCCTTCTTTTTCTTCATTCTTCTTTCTTCTACTCTATCCTCTTTTTCTCCCCCTCTCTATCTCTCTCTCTCCTTCAATCTTTCTCTACTGTTTTCTCCTCCTCATTTTCTCGCACTCTTATTACTTGTACTTCATCCTCGCTTTCTCTCTGTCTCCTTTAATCTTTCTTAACCCCTTTCTTCTTCTCCTTTTCCTTCACTCTTCTTTTCCTTCTCTACCCTTGCTCTCTCGTTCTCTTTTCTATCTCACGTTAAATAGTGAAACAAAGAAAAAAATTAAAAAAGAATATATATATATATATATATATATTCTTATTGAACGCACTGATCATCTGGTTCAAAACTAATTTGTCATTCAAGGCTACACTAAAAGAAATAATTTTTTTTTCTATTTGACATTTACAAAAATTACAACTCTGCGCGCATGTGTGGGTGTGTGCAGACAGCAGGCAACGCTTTTAATAAAGCAATGCATTAAATTACAATATATCAGTTACTGTTATCCCTAAATTGCTCCTGTTTTCTTGCCAAAACAATGTTATTCTGTTAGATTGCTTTCAATCACACAAGACCTGGTACTTTTCCAAATCAATGAAGACGCTGTAAATACGAGAATCGCTGACTTCTCGGACATAATGCTCTCCGTCCAGAAACTAACCAACCACGTTAAACTATTTACTTCTTACTGGCTAGTCTCTCGCAGACGTTCATATTTTCATCGCATTTAACAGTATTTTCAATTTTTCACGTTCAGAAATCACTTACTTGAATTCTTTGATTTGAAAGAGTAAATTAATCTAATTAAACAATTTTAGACGTATATTTATTAAACTCATGGTCTAAAAGTTTGTCGAGATCATACTGGATTCGACTTCGATGACCATCTCCAAAATCAGTATGATGAAAGCATACGATATTATATGCCAAAAGTGATTAACTACCTGACTGCTCTCTTCTCATCAGGTGACATGCCAGTAAAAAGACCTTTGTTAAAGCAGCAGACATTTGAATTCAGATGTGACAAAGATATTCAATGCTTGAAATATTAAACGTGTAGATATGTAAGTTAGGTTTTAATCAGAAACATTGTCTCGCATGATACCAGATTTTACAAGGGCGCGACATCTAAAATTGGTATTGGGGGAACAAATTGCAAAATTCCCATTGTATGAATGTTCCTACTTTGTTATTTATTTATGTGTGTCTGTCAGTGCGCTACAGACGGATCTAAGTTATCTAAGTTAGATTCTGGTGAGAAGCATTGTCTAGCATGAGACCACCTTTTACCAGGATGAGCAATGAACAAGACAGAAATTGCACAGTTCCCACGCTATGACTGTTCCTACGCTGTCATATTTGTACGCTGTCATATTTGTGTGCGTTTTAGACGTCAGACAGTCAGTTAATTACCATACGTCTTTATGTCTGGAAAGAGACATGACTGACAGAGCAGAATATTATCCCCCAGTAAGTTGTCATTACTTTCTGAGGTAGACTGGTTACCGACTAAGGCTAGAGGACCCAATCTGTCCTGTTATTTAACCCATAACTGAAGGGAAAAGGTGGATTAATACCTTACCCAAGGGTATTTGCGCGGAAGTTAATGCAAGAATTTTAAATGAAATCTGAACTCGACTCCCCGATTTCTCGTTTCAAAGCGGTATCCACTGCGCTACAATGCACGTCCAATCTCATATTTTAGACGTATATTTCTTAATTCCACGATCGTAATAATCGAGAACAAGCACATTCGATTCAATTCGAAGACCATCTCAAAAATCAGTAATATGAAAAAAAAAAAGCTTTAAATTGTAAAATTCGCCGGAGCCTTTAATTTCGTAACTACTTCCACCTCATTAGGTGACATACCAATAAAGAGACTTATATTAAAGCAGCAATCATATTGATTGAAAGCTACCCAGATGTGACAACTATATACAATACCTGGACGAATGGTAGACTTACAATGGTGTAAGTTATATTCTGGTTAGAAACATAATCTAGCATAGTATAGCTTTTACCATGAAGTGCTATTAGTAAAAACAAAAATTGTACAATTCCAACTGTGTTAGTGTTCATACACTATCTTGATTCTGCATGTGGGTTTCAGGCATACTTCTTTTTAATCCGACAATCTAAAAGATCGTCGAGGTCACAGTAGATTCGACTTCGATGACCATTTCCAAAATAATTACCCTGAAAGCACACTGTGTTAAATGGTCACATTCTTCTTCTTCTTCTTCTTCTTCTTCTTCTTCTTCTTCTTCTTCTTCTTCTTCTTCTTCTATGTGCCTTGCTTTTTCAGGACGTAGGCGATCATGGCCTTCCACGTCTCCCTATCCCTGATGGCTGTTAGCACGCTTTCTCCTGTTACACCACGCAGCCTCCGTTCTGCCATCAAGCCGCTTAAGCCAGTCAAGTACGTTACACACTGTTTTCGCTTGTCCTACCTTCTCTCTATCTGGCCTGTTAGTTTCAGATTCTCTAAACCTTCCTTCCTCGCTGCATGTCCCAGGAACTTTAGCATTCTTTTCCTGATGCTCAGTATTAATTTCCTTTCCAAAATCTCATCATTGCTCACATGCTCGATCCATGATATCCAGAGCATCCTTCTGTAGAACTATATTTCAGTTGCTTCAGGTTTTTCCATCATCTTCGATGATGATGTCCAGCATTTAGTGTCATATTGAAGAACTGACATCACATAGCTATACAGTACTCTCTTCTTTGTTTCTAGTGGAATTTTCCACTCTCTTAATACTCTACTAAGCTTCTGTGTCGCACTTTCCGTCTTCTGTTAGAACATTTCTTAGGTATTTAAATTTTTGTACCTGCTTGATTTTAGTATCCCCCACCTGTATTTGGCATTTTAGGCTGCTCTTTTTTCTGATGACCATGCATTCGGTTTTCTTGCAGTTTATTTGTTCTCCTTTTTTGTTATTCTCTTCAGTTACCTTCTGTAGGAGGTCTTTTTGTTTCATTTCCTTGTCTACTATCAGCACTGTATCATCTGCGTTCCTTATGTTGTTCAAATTGTGGCCTCCGATGATAAATACTGGCATAACATAATTAGCAGGTGCTTCTGACTACCTAACCGCTCACTCCTCATAAGTTAACATGCCAGTGAAGAGATCTTTACTAAAACAGCAGGCATTCGAATGCAAGCGAACCAGATGTGACAGCAATATACAATGCCTAGACGAAAGGTAGACTTATAAATACACTTGCAGTATAGCCCGGCGTTGCTCGGGTGTAATGAAAGCTTTAAAACAAACCATGGTTCCTGGAGATCAGACTCTTTGAACGTTGGCACGAAAGAAAAATGAATGGATGCAAATTTTGATTTCCTGGTATCGATATCAAATAAGATTTTTTCGTCGTAAACTGAATTTTAAAGGTTAACTAAGTCGGTTCTCTATAATCATGTAAACTAATTTATAAATGAACTTTGTCTGTGTGTGCCTGCGTGTGTGTGTGTGTGTGTGTGCGTGCGTGCGTGTGTGTGTGTGTGTGTGTGTGTGGTGTGTGTGTGTGTGTGTCTGCTACCTATAGACTCCGAAACGGCTGAACCGATTTTCTTGAAAATTTACACAGTTGTACTATAAACGTCTGCGAGTGTTCTTAGCTAAGTTTTGTGACGAGGTACTCCCGGTAAATATCGAAAATCAATAATCGAAAAAATCGGGTTATAGAAGGAGTGTATTTGATACACTCACAGACAAAGACATAAGAAACGATATTCAGAAGTTTCAAGGTTGCAGTTTTTACAATAGTGCAGAACATTGATAATATATATATAAAAGGCAAGATGTGTGTGTGTGTGTGTGTGTGTGTGTGTGTGTGTGTGTGTGTGTGTGTGTGTGTGTGTGTGTGTCCTTTATAGAAATCAACAATTTTTATCCGATTCTCACCAAACTTCGCACAAATATTCTTTAGGCTGAGTCTGAGCTCCAGGACCATGGATTAGTTTTAAAGCTTTCATTACACCCGAGCAACGCCGGGCTATACTGCTAGTATTCAACTAAATGATGGTAGAGTTTTATCCCACGTTTCCTGTTTCGGATTGGGTTTCCGGCTCCTACTAAATTCTACCTCAAACGTCTCCTCATAAGCTAGGACATTTATATCATTATTGGGTTTCTGGTTATTTCTAAAGCATTTTCTTTTCTTTCACTTCCAGTAGACCCCTTGGGTCTTCGTGGTGTTTTTTTTTTGTTTGTTTTGTTTTTTTTTTGTTTTTTGTTTTTTTTTGCCGTGCTTTGGGTGAACTGACTTTAGAAAGAGAGCAAATAGGAACCGTTTATGAAAGTATCTGTAAAATACATTGTTTAACCCTGGCTTTGAAAATGTGAAGATTTTAGTGAAGCATGCTCGTGGGAGTTGGGTCCACAAAGCAGCGATTCGTGGAAAGAAGCTGTCTGAGTGGAACTCACATCTTACAAATGGAATACGAGAAAAATGAGGGTGGTTGGCTACAATATTCGTGGCATAGCGGGTTTTAACCGTAAAGGTTAAAACTGGTGGCACTAAGGAAAACAGTTTGTCTCCAAAATTTCTATGGAAATAGCGATAGAGCAGCTAGAGGCTTGTGGCGTTTCGCGTGTGAGAAACAAGTTGTAGGGTAATTCGTACAATATATGGAAGCAGTACTCCAGCGCTAGATAATAAACGACAATTGTTAGCACACAAAGAAACAGGAGAATCCATCCAAAACCAGGACTACACATGAACAAACTTCTCTGTCTATGATGGGAAATAAAATATGTCGTCTATCAGGAAGCATTAAACCAAAACGAAATGCGGTGAAATATTTTTGTCAGTTAGAAACATCACCAAACAGTTAGCAAGGTATTGTCTGTACACCATTTCTCACCTCCCCACTAGATATTTCTACCATCATCAGAGATTCAATGTATGACTCCCATGTCGCTTCGGCTGACTCATTCTAAAACACCGTCTCGAAACCCAGCTGAAAAGAAAATTAATGTTTAGGAATGTGAGAGCGCTGTTAGTAAGGAATGTCTTTGATGTATTCGCTCCTTAGGTCAGTAAGTAGTTTTGAGACAGCGAAAGATAAGATGAAAGGGAAGGGTGGCTAGCATAGTAAGCCGCTTGACGTAAGTCAAGGAGGATACTGATTACACTCCTCTCTCTCTCTCTCTCTCTCTCTCGAGTCAGTCCGTGTGGGTCTGTCTGTCTGTCTGGCAATGCTTTCTGTCTCGGATTTTTATTTTGACTTTTTGGATCGCAGGTGATCATTTGGGAATTCATATCCGTATTTGATTCTGGGCTTCCCATTGGCCGATAAATATAATTCCCGTAGGCTTGCGAACTGGAAATTTAATATTTAATTAATTTTTAGTTTTCAACCTGAACATCTGCTGCGCACCCACGAATTTTGGTCATTTGCTTTTTGGTCGTGAGGGTACAAATACCCGGTCCCTCGCTTTTGCTCGGTCGGTATCACCACAACACAGATGAACAGAGGAAACGAGAAACAGCTGCCTGATTTCAGTGAGCAAATATTTTTTCAGTCAGTCAGTTAAGTGCCATACGCGATACACCAAAGAACCCAATCGGTCCTGCTATTAAACCCGTAATTGGAGAAAATAGAATTTATATTCGAAATATTGTCATCATCTTTGATGTTTTCTAACAACGTTTCGACCGTTGTGCACTCCGGCCTTCCTCAGGTTTATATCGATCTGGTTAACCATCAGTGAAAGGTAAACTAAATACTCTTCGGAATGGGCATAATCGAGTTATTCTACACTCACACCTATTGCTTAAATAATAGTGTAGCCAGGTCTCTGCAGCCTTGAATAGAAGCTAAGCTAGAATTATTCTTAAGTAAAAAAGAATATTTATGTGAAAGCTTCACTCTCTACCCAAGAATTCGTGGCAATGCGCATAAAATAGAGTAAAAATGATTGTAAAGAGCCATAATCGCCTATGTAATTAAATGCCATTTATAAATATCTGAGAATGGCGAGCTATAAAAGTTAACGGTACCACCCGTATCCTGAGATTATTATTGGCACTATTTATAAAAGGACTATTGTCCTTACTTTTGTTGTTATTCAACCGTTTCGGCCGTTGTACCCAACGGCCTTCATCACCGGGGAATTGATTTTGGTAATCTACAAGGAGTTCTGAACTTAAACCTTTATTTAATCTACTCGGGTAGATTTCAAATTCCACTTGCAAGGATACACAACTGTTGTGCAGAGTGTTACATAAAAGGAAAGAGTGACAGGTTATAGGAGGTGTCAGGAAGTGGGTAAGAGAAGGATGAGAATACTGACGAAAGTGAAGTGGACAGATAAAAGAAGCATGAAAGAGATGATGCAAATTAGTAAGATAGGAGGTGACCATTTACTTTACATTTAAATTGTTGGAGATTGTAGCTGTTGGGGAAGCAATTAGTTAGAAGGGAGTTCCACAGGCGGGAAGTGCGAGAAAAGAATGGAAAAGAATTTGCGTTTACAATTTATTGGTTTCACAATAAAGGGTGGGACCTAATTGCTAATCTTGTGGCTCGAGTAAATTCATATATAGGGGACACCAGTGAGCTAAATACATCGGAGCAGAAGCCGTGTAGAAGAGACACAGGAAAACTACATTGCGCCGGTGAGAAAGTGACTGTATCACATCTTGATACTATTCCAAGCATAAATGGTGTAAACTTGTATTTATTTATTTTTGAATATATCTGAATTTGATGTTCAGAATATTTTCTTCGCATTTTCTTCGAATTTTTGGACAGGTATACTCACGTTGTGGTGCAGTAGATATCGGCCGGAAACGAGAAATAAGAGAGCCGAGTTCAAATTGCACTTGAATTCGTTGCATTGACCTAACGCGCAAATACCCTTGAGAAAGGTATTAATCTGTCTCTTTTCCCTCCGTCTTTGGGTTAAATAGCAGGACTGGTTGGATTTGATTGCCTTGGTTAGCAACGAGTATACCGCAGAAAGTATTGGCAACTTACTACAGGAGATTTTTTTTGCTCAGTCTGTCATGTCTTTTTCGAGACATGATTGCACAGGCGTGTCTATCACGCATTGTGCTTAACTGACTTATAGTCTCAAATTTTCTTCCACCGATTCTATCAGTCATCTATTTTTGTTTTCAATATGGTTTTCAATACGGTTTATTTCGGAAAAAGCTTGTTTTTTATATTACTGTACAAGGTGATTTTGTAACCTTGGAGAATAAAAAAAAATACGCCATCATATACTCCAGGTATAAAATATGAACCTTAAATCCTAAGGTTTATGGCAAATTGTTATCATGGAAGATTTTTTACGGTAAGCTAACCCCGCTGCCTTAACCCTTTCTCCAATGTTGAACAAAAACACAGCCGGATGTGTCAGAACCAGCTGTTTAAAGTTCAAATTTTCTTCCACTGATTCTATCAGTCATCTATTTTTGTTTTCAATATAGTTTTCAATACGGTTTATTTCGGAAAAAGCTTGTTTTTTATATTACTGTACAAGGTGATTTTGTAACCTTGGAGAATAAAAAAAAATACGCCATCATATACTCCAGGTATAAAATATGAACCTTAAATCCTAAGATTTATGGCAAATTGTTATCATGAAAGATTTTTTACGGTAAGCTAACCCCCTGCCTTAACCCTCTCTCCAATGTTGAACGAAAACACAGCCGGATGTGTCAGAACCAGCTGTTTAAAGTTCATATCCGAGAACAGTGGAAGAAATGAATGACTTAGCGGAGAAAATTCATTTCCACTACCGCAAACTTCTTCTTCTACGTGCCGTGTTTCTTCAGGACATAGTCGATCATGGCGTTCCGCATCTCCTTATCGCCAGTGACTTTTAACATGCTTTCTCTTATTACTCCTTCCAAACCCCACTCTGCCATCCATTTGCTCAAGACCATTAAGTATCTTACCTGTTGCTTTCCCCTGCCGCTTTTCTCTCTATCTGACCTGTGAGTATCAGATTCTCTACGCCCTGCTTTCTAATTACATGTCCCAGTAACTTCAGCTGCCTTTTCCTTTTAATACTCTCAAGTATTAGTTTCCATTTCCATTTCGTTTCTATCCTCTCCAAAACCTCATCATTGCTCACATATTCGGTCCATAGTATCCTCAGCATCCTTCTGTAGAACCATGTCTCGGTTGCTTCCCCGTCATCTTTGAGGAAATTGCCCAGCATTCACTGCCATATTGATGAATAGACAACAATCCAGTACCCTCTTGTTTGTTTCTAGCGAATTTTTCCTGTCTCTTTATTCTCTACTCAGCTTCTGGAATGCATCCTTGACCATGACATTTCGCCTTCGAATCTCAGTATCGCTCTTTCCGTCTTTTGTTTGAACACTTCTCAGGTATCTAAATTTCTGTAGCTGCTTGATTTTAGTATCCCCCGCCTGCAGTTGGCATTTTAAGCTTCTTTTTTTTATTGATGACAATGCATTCGGTTTTCTTGTAGTTCATTGGCAGTCCTTTTTTTTCAGCTTTCTTTCTGTAGATCTTGTAGTTTCTTTTCCGTGTCTTCTATCAGTACAGTATCATCTGCGTATCTTATATTGTTGAGATTATTGCCGCTAATGACGAAACCTGGCATGACGTCTAGGGCTCTCAGAACTGTAAGAGCCTACTGAGAACGCAACCCACTTCTCATGATGCATTGCAGACTGTGATAGTTAATTGAGAATATCTCATCAGACTGTTATAATTAATTAACAATATCTCATCAGACTGTAATAGTTAATTGACAATAACTCGTTAGAACTTGAGTTTTGTTTAACAGCATATTAACCTCTGTTGATAATTTAATATCAAATATGTAGAGTTTGAATGTAATTTTTTTAATCTTTGGTTATTAAGAGAAGGTTGAGTTAGTCAGATTTCGATTAAAAATATTTTTTTATTTATTTTTTTATTTTAGGAAACAGAAGATGTCCTCTAGTTTTGTATTAAAACTGTATTACTAGTAGTATTTTTTCTTCAAAAATGTATTATGGCAATATTCTTTTTCCTTTAAAAATGCATTGTTGGTAATATTTTTTCCTACAATGATTTTGTAACCTTGGAGAATAAAAAAAAATACGCCATCATATATTCCAGTATATTTTTTCTATAAATGCCTATTTTTATGTATATATTTCTATGAAAGCCTATTTTTATACTTTCATGGTGTTGTAACCTCAGTTTGGGGGTTAACTATTTGCCCATAGCTGGGACCTTAACAAGTGCTACCACTCCGCGTCAGGGTGGACGTGGGAACAACAGTAATAAAGAGGTGGTTCCATGCTCCTGAAACGTCTTAATCAGAGGCCTTGCTGCCGGATGCAGTTTACCGTCATACTCAGGACCTGAGAATTTGAGTTAAAATAAGTATATCCCCGATGAATGTATTTAATAGATTCAGTACATTTTAAAATACGATTTGTTGGGGCCGTCTTGTACAGTAAAGATATCCCGAAACCTACATTTTAACTAAAAAATTTGAGAATCGTTTTATACGCCGAAGCCATCATATATGGTATTTTATATATTATTGATACGTTTATTTATTATAACAATGATATAATCAAGCAGTCAATTTAAAGCTTTTTTGTTTTTAATTTTGATATGTACGTTAATTAGATTTCTTTCAAAAATAATTTAATTAATGATCTTTATTTTTTTTTGCGGTACATCGATTGAAAATCACTAACTTAAATGCTAAAACCTTCCTATGCTAGTTTCAATACTTTGCCGCTTGATCGAAACAGGAGAGTATTTACAGCGCTGTTCGTACGACTCTAATTTAGTAATACGAATCAGCCAATCTTGACAGCGGCAAACATTACTGAGACATGAAGAGAGCATCTATGAATCTCTTTGGTAAAAGACCAAACTTGGGCCAAAAACTGAGGTCTGTCATTAAACCACCAGGCAAGCCCGGTCGGTCGAATTTGGCTAGTGGCTAATTTACCGTGTGATGTGTATGAAACTCTTATGTCCAGTGCTGAGCAAATATGTCTCCCGTCCCAGGGGGAAATCAATTTAACCAACCATATTTGAAATGTCAAAAATGAAGCGGTCGGTCAAATCTGTCAGTCTCCAGCCTTGTGGAATTTCAAGGAAGACTTGAGGGTCTGGAGATGCTGAAGGAACGAGAAGGGAGTACAGGGAGGAGAGATGGTGATTACTGCGTTTTTGCCAGTCCTTTTAAGGGATAAGTTTTCGGCTTTTCGTTGAGTTAAAAGCCGCTTTCCTTCCGGTGGAAGATAAGATAGAAAAAGTTTACTTACCTCAACTGGAAAGAAAATGTTGTCAACACTATGAAAAACGACTTATAGAAGTTATAATAATAATAATAATAATAATAATAATAATAATAATAATAATAATTTTTTGCCAATCATAGCATTCCGTGTATCCACTATTTTTACGAGTTTTTCATTCATACTGCCAGTCGTATAAAAGCTAATAGACCAGATATAGCGACTGATGACAAAAATATATCTGTAAAAGAATACGACAAATATATTTAAGGATTTTTAAATTAAAGTTGAAAGATGTAGCACCTTAAGACTAATGTCACATTTAATGTTACGCTAATGTCACGCCTATAATAAATGAATTCTCTGGGAACGATCAAAGTACATTCATACCCAAGATTTAAAAGATGTTTAAAGTGCATTGTGTAAAGTGTATCTCAATGTGAAGAAAATATAAACACCATACAGGTTAAGTATCACTTGACGTCGGCAGAATTTATATATTTACTTATGCGTCTTTACAGATATTTCGAGTAATAAATAGGTTAGTGATTTGACTAAACATAAATAATAATAATAATAATAATAATAATAATAATAATAATAATAATAATAATAATGACATTATTGTTCAAAGCCAGAAAGAGAAAACTTGTCTATTAATTGATGTGGCTTGTCCAGCAGATTGTAACATAGCAACCAAGAAACTCGAAAAACTGTCAAAATATAAAGACCTGGAAATTGAAATAGAAAAAATGTGGAAATTGAAAACAAGAGTTGTGCCAGTGATAGTAGGTGCACTTGGAATGATAAAAAATGCAACAAAGCAACACATTGAAAGAATCCCTGAAAACCCCAGCTTAAGAGATATAAAAAAAAATGTCTTAAGTACAGCCCATACACTAAGGAGAACTTTGTCTATGTAACACTAGGAATGATGGGGAAGATAGAAAAACATGAAATGGAGCCATAACAACACGCCACGACCTGCCTTAAGGTCTTCCAGCAGACTTGGTTGCTAGTGCGACCATAGCAGAAATGTTTTCAATTTCCACATTTTTTCTATTTCAATTTCAAGGTCTTTATATTTTACCAGTTTTTCGAATTATTTGGTTGCTATGCTATTATTTCAATTTCTTTATAAATCAATTGTTGTTATGGTCACACAACCTGTCAAGTCTGGGGAAAGGCCTTAGGCAAGTAGTAGTGTCTTGCTATAGCTACATTTGATTTGTTTTTCTATCTCCCATAACATCACTAGCGTTGCATGGAAAAGTTCTTCTTAATGTATTGCCTGTACTTATCAAGATAACATTTGTATATCTCTTAAGGTGGAGTTTCCGGGGATTCTTTCAATGTGTTGTTTTGTCCTTTTTATCATTGTAAATGCACCTACTGTCACTGGTACTGTTCTTGGTTTCTATTTCCACATTTTCCTATTTCAATTTCCAGATCTTTATTATTATTATGATGTCATTTTTCATCATATTTCGATATCTGCTTTGGTCTCACTACCAACCATTATAATGTCATCATTATTATTATTATTATTATTATTATTATTATTATTATTATTATTATTATTATTATTATTATTGTTGTTGTTGTTGTTGTTGTTATTGTTGTTGTTGTTGTTGTTACTGCTGCTCCTGCTGCTGTTTTTGTTGTTATCATAAAATAGTGACAGGTATGATATCTACTTCCATAGGCGCTAAACAACAGTCTGTTTAACGTAAATCGTCTCGCGATCCACATGAATGACAGTTAGTCAGAAGGTTTCTGTTTGCAGATGACAGGGGACTGGTTTCTCGCTCAAAAACGGGCCACTATATCGTTAATAAATATCGAGACAGATGGTATCTCATTGAACTGGTCAACCTCTAAAAATCTTGGGGACTAGAGCCTAGCAGCTGATATCTCATCTAGTCCTGCTCTAACAACCTAATGGAGAAAAACACTGGCTTGTAACCAGTGACGGTCCTGGTGTTGTTGAATCCCCGGGCAAGCTGAAGTTCGGCGGCCTTTCAAATATATTTTTAAAATTTTGCAATAGGAAAAAAACTGAAAATGTAGAATAACGAGTATATAATAAGTATCGACATGGACAACAGGTGTCACCTGACCGTCAACCAGCGACTGTTAACACCAACGGCGTAAAGGGGATTTTTTCCAAAATTTGTCTCTCGACCGGGAAGTAACGACATGAGCAACAGGTGTCTCTGAACCGTTACCCTGCGACTGTGCGCAACAAAGAAAGAATTATCTTGGGGTGACATGGAACGTCAGGATGCTCAACAACTGTGGTCAACTCGAGAATGTTAAGCAGGAGATGAACAGACTGAACATCAATATTCCAGGAATATGCGAAACCATATGGCCTAACAGTGAAGACTTCAGCAGCGACAACCACAGGATAATACACGCAGGAGGCAAAAATAACGAAAAAGAAGTCGGTTTAATGCTGGACAAAGAAATAAAGAAATTCATTCTGGGATAGTGCCAGCTTTCTGAGAGAGTTCTCTTGATTAAACTAACAGAAAGACTCTTCAACATATATATTATAGTAGTTTATGTACAAACAACTCTGAAGAAGAAATAAAGTCAATCTATTCCATATCGAACAATGTCAAGTGCAATACAATCTCAGTGCAAAAGCCAAGAAATTAGAATCATAATGGACTTGAATGCTAAGGTATGTAAAGAGAGGGAAGGGGAGACGACCAGCAACATTAGATTAAGAATCCGCAACGAACGAGAAGAAGAATGGGTCCAATGGTGCATAGCAAATGACCAGGTAATAAAAGGTAATAACCCACAACGTCTATGTATATGGAGAAACCCAGGAGGTGACACGAAAAACAAAATAAACTACATAACCATAAACGGGAGATTCAGAAATGCAGTAGTTCAATGCAAAACCTATCCAGGCGCCTGTGAAAGAGACCACGTCCCAGTCATCTGCAAATTAAGGATGAAACTCTGGAGAATGAACAAGCCTAGTGCGGCAAAAAGACTGCAACACAACACGCACGTGAATGACCTTAGCCTACAGAAAGAATACACTAACAACGTGAAAAACAAATACAAAGAACAAATTGGAAAAGGAAACTCGAAATGGGACTCATTAAGAAAGCGATAGTGACTTCAGCCAACAACATTGCCCCAAAAGAAATCAGAAGAAACAACTAGTGAATGACTGAGATTCTCGACATAATTAAAAGGAGACAGAAAATGATGCCAAGATATGGAATTAAATACAGGAAACTACGCAAGGAAATAAGGAGCAAATGCAGACAGGCTAAAGAGGAATGGCACAACGACAAATGTGTAGAAGTAGAGAGATTGAGCAAGACTATTGTTATGTCGCCAAGTATAAATGAATAACTCAACAACAGAATCAGAATATAAGTTGTATTCCGCGGAAAGACGGTTAGTATGTACAGAAGTGATTAGTAATATTTACAATAGAAAGATACAAGGAGTCCAATCCGTCGTAAGACGTGTGTATACATGATTACTTCCGGTACGCCACCGGAAGTGTGACTAACTCTTCACTGACTCGCACTGATTCTTCAGTAACTCATTAGAGACTCTCAAGTGACTCTCTACGACTGTATTTACTAGCCTTCCCACGCAAGGCTGGATGTGACACATGGTCATTTTATTGTGGGTATTCCCGGCCATATAGCCGGGCCAAAAAATGTCTGTCTATTTTTCCCCAGTCGTGGTTCTACCCTTCAGCGGAACCACGACTGGGTTACTGCTCTCTGCTCGAAAGCAGAGAGCGCCCCCCGCCCAAAGGCAGAGAGCTGACAGTGTCGTAGAGTCGTCAGTCTAGTGACTCTCTACGACTGTATTTACTAGCCTTCCCACGTAGGCTGGATGTGACACATGGTCATTTTATTGTGGGTATTCCCGGCCATATAGCAGGGCCAAAAATATCTGTCTATTTTTGCCCAGTCGTGGTTCTACCCTTCGGCGGAACCACGACTGGGTTATTGCTCTCTGCTCGGAAGCAAAGCGCGCCCCCCGCCTGAAGGCAGAGAGCTGACAGTGTCGTAGAGTCGTCAGTCTAGTGACTCTCTACGACTCCCCTGTAGAGAAGCCACCATTGCTATTTATAGCAATGGGAACAGTCCATTTGTAGTCAAATAGGAGCGGCGCCCTTACAACTATTAAAGCAGACATGCATAAAGAAATCAGACAACTGACTGGACAAAAACATTCTTCTCAACAGGATGCATAAAATCGAAGGATAGAACAATCATTTTGGAGAAAGATGAAATACTCCAGCGATGGGAAAGAATATATAAAAGATATTTTCCACGACAAGAGAGAGCAACCGATAATACACAAAGATGAAGACGGACCAGAAATATTAAAGTCTGAAGTGGAAGCTGCAATGTCCAAATTTAACTGTCTGCATACGGACAAGTAACAAATTCAGTAGATATACAAAAATAGAAAGGAGCGTAAAACAAAGATGTTTCTTTTCACCGGATCTATTTAACTTGTACAGCGAGATTATTATGAGGACATTTGATGTTATGCCAGGATTTGTCAGTGGAGGCCACAATTTGAACAAACTAGGATACTCAGATGATACAGTGCTGATAACAGACAGGGAAAAGAAACTACAAGACCTCCAAGCAGGTACAAAAATTTAAATACCTGGGAAGTGTTATAACAGAAAACAGGAAGTGCAACACAGAGATCCGAAGGCGAATTAGTATGGCGAAGGAAGCATTCCAGAAGTTGAGTAGAGTATTAAAAGACAGAAAAAATTTCCTAGAAACAAAGAAAAGTGTACTGGATTGCAATGTGATGTCAGTTCTTCAATATGGCAGTGAATGCTGGACAATCTCAACAAAGATGAAGAAAAAACTTAAAACAATTGAAATGTGGTTCTACAGAAGGATGCTGCGGATATCATGAATCGAGCACGTGAGCAATGATGAGCTTTGAAAAGTATGGAAACTCAAAGGAAATTAATACTGAGCCAACTAAAGTTCCTGAGATATGAAATGAGGAAGGAGGAACCTGATACTAACAGGCCAGATAGAGGGAAAAGACACAGGGGAAAGCAACGGATAACATATTTGAAGAGCATGAGCAGGTGGATGACAGAACGAGGGTTGCGTGGTGTAACAGGAGGAAGCTTGCTAAAAGCCAACAAGGATAGGGAGACATGGAAAGCCAGGATCGCCTACGTCCTGGAAGGACAAGTCACATAGAAGAAGAAGAAGAAAAAGAAGAAGAAGAAAAAGAAGAAAAAGAAGAAGAAGAAGAAGAAGAAGTCACAAATTAACATAAGCTAATGTAGACATTCCTTATTGTTACTAAAAAATATTTTTCTACTCTTAAGATGAGCAAATCTTTTCAAGACATTTTCCCTGATCTTATTTACATCATTTTCTATTGACAAAATAATTTTATCTATCCTTAGTCCTGTTTTATTATCTTTAGTTTTGGAAGATTCCAAATACATGACATGGCGCTATGATGACACCCTAGTCCTTAATGATTACCCGGGGGACTGCCGAGTTGAAAAGTACCTTCGTGTAACTCTGCTTGTAACCTTCAGTACCTCAAATATCAAGAGATGATCGTTGAATTCTCACCAGTCACGCTGAATGTTTACCCTCTCAAAGAGGCTTCATTCTTTGAACGTTTACTGGGAAGCAAGATCACCCGGACCTCTAGTTGAGCTTATAAAGGCACTGGGAAAATAACCGACTCATTAAAGTGCTTCAGAAAGTATCTGACTTCTCCTGCCATGCTCTATATTTGCAAGACCCAGATCAGATAAAAAAAATAGTATTGATGCCATATTTAGGCTGGAAGTGCCCTATATTCTCTTTCAAACCTGGATAGAGTTCAAAAACGTTTACACGGCCTTGTAGGCGATGATTTACTTTCTACATTACAATCCCTTTCCTACAGACGCAAAGTCAGTATCCGATCGTTAATTTATCGCTTTATTTTTACTAAAAACATTTTGGTTAACTCCATTTATTATTTTCATTACTTCAAACATTTACAACTAAAACCCATGGACATAAGAAAAATATCTTCGTTCCATTTATTGGTAAGAAGGGAATTCTATTTGGACAGCTTCTTCCCAAGAGCCAAGGTTTGTGGAACAGACCCCCGAGAAGATGCCTTCCTGACCTCTATGGAGGAAACCACTTCAGGTTCCGGGACAACCATTATCTATCAGTCATTACTCCCAAATATCCTCATAATCAATTGCTAAGAAAATTATTTCCCTGTGTCCTGTTTGACAATTTTTTTCGACAGAATTTATTTTTCAAATTTATAAGTCTATCATTCGTCTATGCATTGAATACTGCTGACACATCTGGTGTGTCTTGTATGTATTTAGTTTTTCTAGATAAAATACAAAGAAGAATGTGCAATATTATTGTTCTGATCAGGCATCTTGGCTTAAGTCCTTTTCCACTGCCGTAACCTACCTTCCCTGTACCTTTTCTATGAATATCTTCATGGTAATTATTCTAAGAAACCTCTTGGGTATCTAGATTCTAATAATTAGTACTAGATTGGTTGGCTAGATCTCATCCTTTTACAGTTGAAATGACGAGACGTAACCGTAAGTTTTATGCTAACAGTTTTTTTCTATCAGACTTCTCGTATGCAAACCGCTCTAATTTAAATGCTGTATCAATCGTTATCTTATGTCTACTTAACTCCTGTTTTTCTATTATTCTTTCCCTTTAATAATTTTTTATCATACTTTCTCACGCTTAGTAACAGTTTTTGTCTTAGTAGTTGTATTGCTCTCATTGAGTTGAAATGATCAAAGTGGAAGTTTAGAATTCCAAAAGTTGCATCACTTTTCAAGGTGTGGGAGGGTATTTCAGATTTGAAGAGACATCTAGTGTTTCGCAACCTGCTCAAAATCAAATGCTATCTGTCTCCATCAACTCTGCAAGGCTGGAAGTGGTCCAGAACTTTACCTTTTTTGGCAGCAGCTTGTCGTCCAAAGACAATCTAGAAAAGGGTTAATCAATACTTTGGTAGACAAAATAAACATGCCTTGGGCAGTCAGAGACATGATCTTCTGGGAAAACTGTCACATAGCAGTGGGGTGACGCAAAGTTTCCATGAATAAAAATCAATACTCGATTAAAAAAAAGCTCTTTGTTTGTTCTTTTCGATTCCTAAGCCAAGATTCAACCGCCTTTTACGTGGACAATTAAGTTAACGTCTGCATTTTTATTTTCAATATAGGACGAATTTTTCTTTCGATTTATTTACAAACGTCAATCAGTCGATTAGTGATTTCTGACCTTTCTGAAGATCTCATCGAAGCCCAGCAGTCGGTAATCGATCGTTGGCTACAAAATACTGTTCTCACACAAGACAATAAAAAAGTTACGACTCGTGAAGTATATTATGTGGCTCGAGAACGGAATAGAATCTACAACATGACAAAGAGTTTTTACATCACTCTACAGTAGACATTCGTACAATAGAAGTGAATGTGACTAAAGGATATCTATCTATCTCAGTTTTCACAGAAAAATAGATAATGTTTCAACTGAGATAGATAGATAGATAGATAGATAGATAGATAGATAGATAGATAGATAGATAGATAGATAGATATTCGGAAAAGGTAGATAGATAGATAGATAGATAGATAGATAGATAGATAGATAGATATTCGAAAAAGATAGATAGATAGATAGATAGATAGATAGATAGATAGATAGATAGATAGATAGATAGATAGATAGATAAAAAGAAGACAAGAGAAAACTGTATTTAACTCGCCTACGCGTTTCGTCATGTGATGGACTTTATCAAGGCAAAAAAACAAAATGAGCTTCATTCCAAATTAAGTATCTATAAACAAAACGTGTTGGCAACTATAAAAAAAAACGCTCACAAATCATTCAAAATGATTAACAAAATATTTTAGTTTTAGAACTCCTTCATGTGTAGTGCAATGTCACGAGATGTTAAAATGAAGAGAATTCAACCGTTTTTCTTTGGACTTTTCATTATGTATGTAAGTCTGTTTCAGTATCATTTTCATAAGCAAAGGTGTGATTGGAAAAAAAACCGGGGTGCAAATTGATATTTTGGTAGTACTGGATGGCGGTGCTGTCGAGAATTTTCTTTCTGAATAAATTGCTTATTCTTTTTATTAGTGTGGCATTTTTTAAATCGAAATTGTGGTTGAATTTATTTCTGTGAATCATGAATGCATTCGTTGTATTGTTATTAGTGATGTATCTTTTGTGTGAATGTATACGCCTTTTTCGATTTCTACTTGTTTCTCCTATGTACATTGAGGAAAAATTTTGGTAATTTATTTTGTATATACCTGCTTGTTCATATTTATCTAATGATAGATAGATAGATAGATAGATAGATAGATAGATAGATAGATAGATAGATATCATGTTCAAATTGAGATAGATGGATAGGTAGACAGACAAGAGATAAAAATAATGTCCATACTATTGGCCTTGTGCCACATCTAACCGGTGCTTAGAAAAATCAGTATACAGAGACAAATACAGAAAGAGATAATTTTCAAACTGTGATAGATAGATAGATAGATAGATAGATAGATAGAAAGAAAGAAAAGAAAACGAGACAGATATGTAGATAGATAGCCTGATGCTTATGTTTTTCTGAATTAAATTTTGAATAAATTAATTTAACTGGTGGTGAAACCGATTGGGGAATTTTTATGATTTTTTTCTAAGCTATAGCTTTGCCTGCTTTAATTCTTGTCTCAACCGGTGTTTCAAATAATTTTTCCTCTCTTTCCTTTACTGTCTCCTCGCAGAAGTGCCTACTCCATGTCATTTTTCTATTAAATATCCTTCTTTTTTGTTGTTGTTTTTATTTTCTAAATGAAAACCTCCACGGTATTTGAGTGTTTAATTTTTTAAAAACTTTCTCATTTGAAATCTTATTTTTATATTATTTTTCTCGGATTTATTTTTTATTCTGCTGCTGTAGCAGCTGGCCATACATTCTCTACTTATCCGCTTAGTATATTAAAATTTTAGTTAAACATATGATTAAAAACTCTGTCGGTATCTGATTTAACTGTCCAAATAAGTTTGAAAATTCGAAGAAATTAATTAACTGGTAATTTTTTTAAAAGATTTTTTCAGATGTATGGCTCTGCTAATTTTAATTCTTTGTTGAATCTGTAATGGATATCTTGACTTAATCAAAACTTAGTTACGTTTTTTATATGAGAAAATAGGATATCTCCCAGTCTATACTCCTTCCACTTTTCTTGAGCAGGATTAGAGGCTTAACCTTTTGTTTCTGTTTAGAAAGAGTTTACTGACTTCTTTCCTCTACTCATGCTTTAATAGTGGTGCTGTTATGATTTTTTGTTATATTTTTGGATGGTAACAATGTCTCTTCATATTGAGAGTACCGGGTTGGCAGTTATATGGTAGCTACTTTCCGACTTGTAGTAAGGAGCCCGAACACTTGCGTAACGTCTAGAGAGGCTGCTTTGATCAACATTCAAATAATATCGTTTTTTTAGTTTTGCAGTTTCATGTTACGCATAGATCGGTGTCCATGCAAGCACCTCCTGTAGACAACTCTGAGTCTACCCAATGCTGTAGTCTACGCCAATTTCCTTCTTGCACATATTATATTTGACGACCGACTTCTAACCTAGTTTTTCATTACTAAAAAAACTCACCATAACTATAACTAAAGAGTTATGAAACTAAACCAACCCAACAAAAATCACCTAAATCCCTAACATTTCTTTCTCCAACATTCGAGGTATTCGTACCAACTTCTGTAATGTGTAATCTTTCTTCTTCGAGCAGTTCCTGAACGTTCTAGCTCTCTGTGAAACATCTCCTGAAATCATCTCCTCTGATTTCGTGATTCCTGGCTACTATTCTCTCTTTAAGAAAGGCTCTAATGTCCACATGCATGGCCAAGGTGTTATGTCCGCGAACATCTCCGGCTGGCTAGGGAACTTTCTCTTGAATCCCCCGACCATTCTTACCTGTGTCTATACTTAGTCATCTATCTTTTTCGTTAGCGGTACCATTCCTTTCACGACATATCCGTGATCGATAGTATTTCTAATAATGGAGACAAGGCCATTTACCTACGTCCGTTTGTAGGTATATTTGTGTTGGGTGACTTTAATGCTGATCATAACAAGTGGTTGAAACACTGACCTAGCTGTTACCCAAACCATGAACTTCTCAATTATTCGATCTCTCAGTTAAGTGTTGGTCTTTCAAATGCTTCCCCAGTAACCTTGATGCACACGTTTCTGTTCTAGACTGCTGTCTCTTCTTTATCACTATCTCTGATTCATGTCATGCTATGCAGCTCTGCCCCCTTGGCAAATCTGATCATAATCTGGTACATATATATATATATATATATATATATTTCATTTGAAAATGTGTTATTTCTGTAACCTAGGTCAAAACCTTTCGGTTTCTTCAGGCAATTTGCAATAATTAAATTTTACCGTTTTTCAAAAACTCGAACAAGATGTTTTTACGAAAGCGCGACTAGAATTCCCAAACAATCAAAATTTTTTTCAAACCTAGCGAGAAGTTGTTTAAGAATCACTTTCATCAATGTTTGTATGATACTAGTAAGTATTTAACTGAAATATTACCCATAAATACTTTTTTTGTTGAAACTCCAATTGCACGTTAAAATCCTTATTCGAACGTTTGAAAAATAAGCTGAAGGTACTGTAAAGTTGAAACCTAGGTTGCGGAAATAACTCATTTCTAAATGAAAAATATTAATAAGTTCTACAATTTAATTGCAGTGAACAATTTTTAAACAACTGTGTACTGTTCTAATTTAATTATGACCAAAAAGTAACTCATTATATATATATATATATATGTGTGTGTGTGTGTGTGTGTGTGTGTGTGTGTGTGTGTGTGTGTGTGTGAAGTAATAAAAGTGAAAAGTGATGGCAGAATCCACACACTACACAAGAAACAGGCATCCATCACAGTCAAAGACCATAAAGAAAATTATATAAACCATCACACAATACCATCTACTTAACCTTTTTAAGAACTATATCGGCAAAATTTACAAGATTATCCTGGAAAAAGCGTACCAGTACACGATAAAATGCTTTAGTTCTGAACTAGTTGAAACACAGTTGTATTTACTGAATGGATCACGAAATAAAAAGAGAAAAAGGACTGTACGTTTATTCAGTTTGATATTTGCGTCTATTAATAAAAAAAATCTATTATCTTATGCATTAAACTTACTTAAAAATTATTAACCAATTAGCAACCAAGGCTTCAGTATTATCAAAAATGCACAAAAATTTATTCTTTTACATGACGACTGCCTGTAGATCACAGAAATCAATCTAGATTTCTGCATTGCTATGGGAGCGTTAGCTTCTGTGGAAGCCTGCGAATTAAACCTTGGTATATCTGCAAAATAAAAAATAAATCATCGGCTTATACAGAGACGACAGATTAATCCTTCTACAAAAAGGCCACAACAAAATGGCCGACTAAAAAAAACTTAAGTTTTTATGATCACGAACTGAAAATCACTACCACTACTAACTATAAAGTGATCAAATTCCTTGACGTAACCTTTGACCCTAATAATGGCCTGTACAAACCATATACTAAAGATTCTTACAACCCCAAATACGCCCACAAAGATTCTATCAGCAGTTATAGTTGCGTCAAGAACTTTGATAAATATATCTCATTACATAACAGTAATATATTAAATTATAATAATAAATAAAAACATGTCCAGCTTGCAAAATAATGCAGTAACCCTACCAAAAATAATTTTTAAGTGCCGAAAAATACCCACTTAACGATCAATGTATGACTGCATATATAGTTTATAAAGCTAGCATTCATTCTACTTTTGAATATTAATAAATATACATATTATCTTACGTCTATGACACGCCTCGGAGTTTCATGCGTCATGCAATCATCAAGTGCATATTTCAAACTGACAGTTTAATAGATTTGAATTTAAGCTCACTTGATGTTCATGGAAATTAAATGTTATAAAGTTAAATTACAGCTTTTTTAATAACAAGGTTAAAAATTTAAATATTCTACGGTTAAATATGGATAAAAATTTAATATTTTATTATTCAAATATCCACTTATATTTTCTTTTTTCTAAAATACCTTCAGCAACAGTAAATAAAGTAAACTTAATAAACAAGCGTTAACCCCTTATAACATTTGTTAAATATGGCCCCCGAAAATATGGCCCCCGAAATATGGCCCCCGAAATATTTAATAAGTACTTCTTTTTTTTTACTTCAACGATTTTACATTCATTTTCGGTATAAACCAAATTAAAATTATACATTTAATAAATGAAAAAATTGACATCCCAAAGTTATAATTCATAACGACCTTAAACAATGCTAGTATCAAAAAACAAACTTCAAATCTAAAACGGTCATTTCATAATATGCACCTGATGATTGCTTAGTACATGAAACTGCGAGTCTTACTTTACACGTAGAATAATATTAAAAAAATCACTTGAAGAAGAAGCCAAAAACATAATGGGCTGGCTTCTAAACATGAAAACTTTTTGTGTCGTGATACTATGAATTTAAAAACATTGTAACAACCATTACACTATATATATATATATATATATATATATATATATAGTATATATATATATATATATATATATATATATATATATATATATATATATATATATATATATATATATATAGTAATTATAACAATATTAATAATAACAAAAATAATTCTGCTAATACTAGTAATAGTTATACTATAATTTAAATCTTCTTGTACAACCCACCGAGAACGAACTCGGAGGAAAAAGGAGGGAAAGTAAAAAAAGAAACAAACGAAGTACATGAACAAAAAGTCAAATATTCGTATAAAAAAAAAACCCCAAGACGAAAACCCAAACACTAAAGTGCTCAATACGAAAGAAGAGCAACAAAAACAGAAAATCGATGCAAGAGCCAACAAACCTACCTAGGTTTCACCCTTCGGCTCGGCAGGGTAAATTGGCAGCCAATTTACCCTGACGAGCCGAAGGGGGAAACCTGGGTAGATTTGTTGGCTCTTGCATAGATTTACTATATATATATATATATATATATATATATATATATATATATATAATTGTTTGATTTTTGGTCATAATTAAATTAGACCGGTACACTCAGTTGTATTAATAAGTATTCAACATATTTATATTATAGAAAGACATACATTGGATCTACAAAAGGATTTTTTTTTTCAAGTTTGAAAAGATGACAAATCTTCATTTAAACTGGAAAACCTAAAAATTGTACTAAACTGGCTAGCCACCTGTGGAAATTAAAATTGAAAAGTGGAAAAAACCCTGACATAACTTGGTGTATAGTTAAAATAACCAAACTATACATTAGTGGTGAAGGTGGCAGATTGTGCCAGGAGGAACCTTTAACCATTATGTTATTTACAGAACAAAAATTACTGAATGAAAGATCAGAAATGATGTCCAGATGTAATTACACCTATAAATACAAATAAGGTTAAAACAAAGAATAAATAAGAGTTTTAAGATCCTTGATTAACTCCTGGGTGTGCGTTGTAGTCCAGTGGGTATCGGCTCGGAACGAGAAATCGGGGAGCCAAGTTCGAATTCAAGTTGAATTCATTGCATTCACTTACGCGCAAATACCCTTGGGAATGATATTAATCCGTTTCTTCCCTCCAGTTATGGGTTAAATAACAGGACAGATTGGGTTCTATAGCTTTGGCTTGGCAACCAGTCTACCGCAGAAAGCAATGCCAACCTACTGCGGAACAATCTTCTGCCCAGTCAGTCATTTCTCTTTCGAGACATAATCGCCCAAACGTGTTTCACGTATGGCACTTAACTGACTGAATTAACGCCTCCCTAATTGTGAAAATTGTAAAAATTCTTTAAAAAATTCCTGCTTATACGTATAAAAAATGGAAAATCAGTTATTACAAATCACCTGAACATAACGTATTTTTAAATGCAATACATAGACACACACACACACACACACACACACATATATATATATATATATATATATATATATATATATATGAATTGTTTGAACATTATTTTTTTATCGATACTCGTATTTAAGTAGATATTCTGTTTTTAATTAAACAGTATTATATATTTATATCTACGGGCCTGATTATTTACGATAAATTTTTATTACGAAAATGTGTGTCATTCGGCAGGATTCGAACCTGCGACTCCTAGATACAAATATATAATACTGTTTAATTAAAAACAGAATATCTACTTAAATACGAGTATCGATAAAAAAAATAATGTTCAAACAATTCATTTCAAATTGTCGGTTGTTTATAACCAAGTTTCGTTAAAATTCGTTAATCTCCGTAATATATATATATATATATATATATATATATAGATATGGTAATGTATCCTTACAGGGGTGGTTTACCTGCTGGAAAAAGAGAATACAGTTGCAAACCCTTTCGAGAGGTACATTCTTCTTTAGTAGCATTTCTCAATCCAGGTTGGTTGACGTTCAATTTATTAGATTTTTGTTATTTGGGTAAAATATTAGGTGGCATAATAGGAATTTGTCCTTGTGTTTGAATTTTGAAAAATATGTTCATAATTTTTTTCTACTGGTTTGTTTTTTTAGTGGGGATTCCAAAATCTATCTAAAGAGTAATACTTCGAAAGAAAAGGAAGAAATTATCTGTTAAGTAATTTTTCTTTCAAGGTCAAATTCGTAGAAATTCACACACACACACACACGCTCACACACACACACACACACACATATATATATATATATATATATATATATATATATATAATTTTATCGTCAGTTCGTGCAAGCTTCATTAACCGACCAATTTAGACAATGATATGGGAACGGAAAAATGTTGATTAAATTCGGAATAAAAAAAATTCTTCATGGCTAAGTCACTATGGCAACGTATAAATTATTGTCTGATTTAGCGACAACAAAGAAAAATACTAATGAACCCGGCGCAAAATATTTCTCCTGCACTTGTAATTATTAAAACTACACACAAAAAAAAAATTGAATGTGATTATTTTTTTTTCTTCCTTTTATATTTTATTCCATTTTTTTTGTATTTATTTTACGTAATAATTTTCTTTTCTCTTTAGTTTTACTTGTTTTTTATGTATTATAGGAAGACAATCCAAAACGAGGCTTTCATCGGGTTCGTTATCTTTGCAAAAAATCGTGAGAGAAAAATCTCCTGTTTCATTGCATCACTGTTGTTTGACGCATTTCTTTCTCATTATCCGCCGTGAGAAGTTTGATTTTGAATTAAAAAAAGACGATTTGATTATATTTTCTATTATATGATCTCATTAGACATAATGAAGGGTTAGTTCTAGAAGGTTTTTGTACCAAACGAGTAGGCAGACGAGTTATATTTTTAAAATGAAAATTGATGCCTGTCGATCTGGTTCGTTTTTTTTTTCTTTTTGTCTTTTTAGCATCTTAATATTCACATTGTTTTTAATATTCTTTATTAATAAAATCTTTTTTCTCTTATTTATTTATATTTGAAAAAATGGCTGTTGGCGTCCTTGAAATTAATTTCATCGAAAGCAAATTTTGTTGCAGATATGGCACGGTTTATAATCGGTTCAGTGAAGTCAGAACAAATGTCTAATACGAGTAGATAGGTTCGCTTATTAACCGGTTCAAACTATTTCTAGTCACCGGCGTGACATGGCTTCCCTGTGCCTCTTCTATAAATACTTTCATGGCTTCTGCTCTGATGAACTTAAATCACTGGTGCCCCCTAGGTGTGAGTTTGCACGAGATACTAGATTAGCAACTAGGTCCCACCCTTTTACAGTGAAACCGATGAAATGTAACCGCCATTTCTACTCCAACAGCTTCTTTTCTCGCACTTCTTGCCTGTGGAATTCGCTTCTTCATGCTTGCTTCCGCGACGGCTACAACCTCCAGGAGTTTAAATGTAGGGTCAATAGACACCTCCTAACCCACTAACTCACACCCATTATCTCCAACTCTCTCCCTATGTACATCCTAACCCGTCTATTACCCTCCTTCTGACATTTCCTATACCCAATCGCCATATGTAACCCTCTGCGCTATAGTGGCAGTGGAATGCCTTGCTTGGGGTGACATGTTTAAAAAAAAAAGAGTAAAGTTTTATCAATTGTTTCTAGTTTACGATTGGCTTTCTAGTCTCTTCTAAATTCTTCTTCAATTCTATACTTCTACCATCTCCACTTAAACTCTGAAATTTAATTTTCAAATTATTTTTTTTCTCCTCAATAGGAGTACATATATTTGCCTGCCTTCCGGTTCACAACTTTCACCGGCCTTTTCCGTGTTCAGGATTTGGTTTCCGGTTCCTTTTAAAATATTTTTCAGTCTTTTTCACTCCGTGTAGACACTTACATCTTAGTGGCATTGTTGCCTTGCTTAGGGTGAATTGATTAAAAAGTAAGGTAATTTATTAACTCAGCTATTCATCCGAGATGTCTACCAATAACTGTTGATCTGCATGTTCAGTTCGAAAACCAATTAATGGGTCTGATAAAAGATGTTCGCTTATTTCTTTTTTACGTCCATTCTTCTTCTTCTTTTTTATGTGCCGTGTCCTTTCAGGACGTAAGCGATCATGGACTTACATTTGGCTCTGTCTCTTATCGTTCTCAATATTTTTCTTAGTATCTCTTCTAAACCCCGCTCCACCACCCATTTGCTCAGACCTAACAAGTACGTCTTGTTCTGCTTCCCATGTCTCTCCTTTCCTCTATCCGACCTGTGAGTATTAAATTCTCCAGGCCCTCCTGCCTCGTTTTGTGTCCCAGGCACCTCATTTGTCTCTTCCTGATGTTAAGTATGGGTTTTCTTGCCGTTTGCATCCTTTCCAACACCTCATCGTTGCATACGGGCTCCGTGCATGGTATCCTCAGCATCCCTCTGTAAAACTACATTTCTGCTGCCACAAAGCTCTCCTTCATCCGTGATGCGATCGTCCATACGGAAAGACAGATATCACATAGCAATTCAGTACTCTTTTCTTTGTAATTTCGATCATCGAAGTTTAGCAATTTGAGTCTGGTCAGTGCTCACATGACTTATCGATGGGAATACTACGTAAAATAAGCCACGCAACTCGACCAGATGGGGAAACTTACCCAGTCCCTTGGATTCCAAGCCTGTGGCAGCACCTTCATTGCAGTAAGAGAGATAGGGTTGGTTTAATATCAATGACAGCGTAACAATGGTGATAATGCATGGGCAAAATACTGTTTCCCATACAGATGAGTATGGTGCCCTACACGTTAAAACCACCTTGTGGAAGCCGAGAAAATATAGCCAGCAAAGCGGTAATGAATACAGTCTCGCTGATAGAACAACTTGACGAATGAAGGTAATTATTGACTGACAGAACGCAAAACCTACCTCAGGTTGGTTGATTATTTTAGTAATGAGCGAGTATGATCTTCACTATTTTCTCCATTTTTGCTAGACTAAGCAAAAAAGCCCATCGTAACGCAATAGCAAATTTGTCCCGAATATATATTAAAATAGTATAATAAATATGAATAAATGTACAAATATAAATCTATCTATGTATCTATGTATCTATCTATTTTACTATGTATTAAAATAATATAATTAATTTAGCGATATAAATGTAAGGGTTTTAACAGATCCCAGAAAGCGCACCACGAAATCCGAAAACGCATTGGGATAGCCCAAGAAGCATTTCAAAAACTAAGCAGTGTATTAAGAGACAGAAAAACGTCGTTACAAAGAAAGAAAAGAGTACCGAACTGTTACGTGATGTCTGTAATCCTATATGGCATTCAATGATCGACGGTCTCTCCAAAGATCAAGAAGAGAATTGCAGCAACATAAATGTTATTATATAGATGGATACTGAGGATACCATGGACCGAGTATTTAAACATCGACGAGGCTTTAGGGAAAAGGAAAAAGAAAAGGAAATATATGATTAACATCAGAAAGAGCAATAGGCCTAGCATAGAAATAAATAACGTTATAGAAGCCATTAATAAGGAAAGAAAAAGAACATAAGTGAACTAATAAATAACACACTCATCTGAATTTCCCTGACAAATGAATTTTCCTGATCATTTATTTATATTTACCTTTTGTCTAAGTAATGTCTGAGATAACTGAATGCTAGTCTCTCACTCTTGAGGGAATTCCAAGGAGGATAAACAAACTGGTGAAACACAATCTTATTACTCTGAGTTCTGTGTGTTTTATGAGATATATATATATATATATATATATATATATATATATATATATATATATATGGATATTATATACTTTAGAACGTGTACAAACTACAATCTACTACAAAAGTGTACATTCTGTTTCGGCATTGAAAGAAGAATGTTTCATCTGGTAATTAGTAATGATGGTAATAAACGTTATTTTTTAAAAGTAAAAAGTAAATATACACATTTGTAGTAGATTGTAGTTTGTACATGTTCTAAAGTATAATTTACAATAAATATTCATTGCTCTATTTTTATATTAAGCACCGTTTTGAATTAATGCTTTGAACTTTTTAAAGAATTCTGGCGAACCCTCGGACCCCGTCAATTATCGTCCTATTAGTCTCCTTCCAATCTTTGGCAAAGTTTTCGAAGCCATTATCAACGCCGAGGTGATTCAGCACCTTATGACCAACGGGCTTCTCTCTGACAAACAGTATGGGTTTCGCTTCACCAGGTCTACTGCTGATATGCTAACGACCATTACCGAGTACATATACCAGGCACTCGACAAGAATGGTGAAGCCCGAACCGTTCCCTTGGATATCTCCAAAGCATTCGACAGGGTCTGGCATGCTGGCCTCTTGTGCAAACTGCGGAGCTATGGGATAACTGGACATCTGTTTGACCTCATCCAGTCCTTCCTCTCTAACCGCACATTAAAGGTGGTATTAAATGGGCATGCCTCCCAAAACTACCAGACGAACGCGGGCGTCCCTCAAGGTTCTATCCTAGGCCCCACGCTCTTTCTGATTTACATTAATGATCTCCCCGACACCATTAGATCCCAAGTTGGCATGTATGCCGACGACACAACGATCTACTCCCGCATCGATCAGAAACCAGGTCTGGACGACAAAGTGAACCTCGCTGCCGCAGTTGAAAGGGACCTCCAATCCGTAGTGACCTGGGGTAGGAAATGGTTGGTAAATTCCAATGCCTCCAAAACAAAGCTGTTATCAACTAACCACCATAGACAATCGCATCTACCTCCCATTAGCATGGGACAGGCTAGCCTCCCAGAGAATAAAATACTACGCCTCCTTGGCCTTACACTCTCGGCGGACCTCAAATGGAATGACTATATTGAATCCATTGCCAAATCTGCTGCTATGAAAGTCGGCTCTCTGTGCAGGGCCCGGAAATTTTTCCCACCTGAAACTATTCTGCACATATACAAATCTACCATCCGCCCGTGTATTGAATATTGCTGCCATATCTGGTCGGGTGGCCCTGCTGCTCTCCTTGGGCTTCTTGACAAAATACAAAGGAGGATCTGTAACATGGTTGATACTGACTTGGCAGACCGGCTGCAGCCGCTCTCACACCGGCGTGATGTAGCTTCCCTGTGCCTCTTCTACAAGTACTTTCATGGCTTCTGCTCCGATGAGCTTAGATCACTGGTGCCGCCTAAGCACGAATTTACACGAGATTAGCAACTAGGTCCCACCCTTTTACAGTTAAACAAATAAGATGTAACCGTAAATTCTACTCCAACAGCTTCTTTTCTCGCGCTTCCCGCCTGTGGAACTCCCTTCCACAAGTCTGCTTTCCCGACAGTTACAATCTCCAGGTGTTTAAATGTAGGGTCAATAGACACCTCCTATCACACTAACTCCCAACTATTCTCACAACACTCTCATCTACCCAACCCTCATTCTCGGTATCCTCACCCGCCTATCACCCACCCTCTGTTATTTCCTATATTTAATCATCCTTTCTCCACTCTACGTAGCCCCCTGCACAGTAGTGGCAGTGACATGCCTTGCTCGGGGTGAAATGCTTATAAAAAAAAAAAATATATATTTTCTTCGTTCGTTATTCATTTGAATAGATAGATAGATAGATAGATAAATAGATAGATAGATAGATAGCAAGCAAGAAATCAAGGTCAGAGATGATAAAAGGTTGTTGTCTGAAAGGGAGAAAAATATAATAGAAATAAACATGAACAGTAGCAGTAAGAAAATGCTATGGAATAATTAACAAGCCCGCTACTAGGCCTTCTTGTAATTGTAGATCTAAAGAAAATTGTCTAGTTGAGGGAAAATGCATTTTGGTAATTAAAAGAAAAAGGCCTAAAACCACAGATGAATTGGAAGATTATATGTTCCGCAAGTACTCCTAATACTCTTAGAGGTAGAGACAATTTATGATTAGGAGAAAAATAATATTAGATAATAAGATACAATGATCAAAATAAACTAATGAATTAAAGAAATGAATTTGTGTTTCAATGTCAGCATCAAAACAAATTTAAACTTCCATAATATAGTTTTAACTTAATTAGCTACTATACTTTCATTTTTTTCACTCCTCCCTAATTCTTCTAATATGAAAGACCGCAAATTCAAGCCTTATGTTTAATATTCGTTTTTATATATATATAGTGTAACAAAATTATAGAACTCGTAGGTTTTTTTACGTGCTAAGGCTACAATACGGCCGACTAAATCAGAATAAGCTCCACCCCATATTCACTTAAACATCATATCGCCATACATAAACTGTTTTCACAATTTAATTTTCATTTAAACTAATCACCCGATGAGAAGCGCACATAGCAGCATCGAAACGCGAAGATTTTTGTGTAGTGATACTATGAATTTATAAACCATTGTAACAACCATTACTATATATATATATATATATATATATATATATATATATATATTCTTTTTAGACAAAACCTTGTGTCTTCTCCTGATCATCATTTCTTGGTATGACCAAAAGTTTCACTTCCAACACTTTCGCCGTCTTGACAAGACAAACAACTAAATTCTTGCCTGCTGAAATAGACTATTCTTCATGTAAGTTGATTCGAAATCAATATGTTTAATAAATAATAATCAATTTGTTTAATAAATCTGTTTAATAAATATTTTGTCTGTAATTAAATACACTGGGCGCTTTTTGTGGATCATCTTTAATAAATTTTATCATTATATTATTAGAATCCACCATTATTAGGATTATTTTTCAAGTAAAGTTCTCTTACCATGGATTATTTTGCATTATATATATATATATATATATATATATATATATAAAGTCATCCGCAGACAGATATGTTTCGCTGTATCACAGCTCATCACTACGGTTAGACATCCGATTGCTTTTAGCCAGGACTGAAACTCGACCGAATTGATGTGAGTTGGCGATTCTACCTCTAAGCTATGCCCGCTCGGTAAAAGAAGGCAGACTTTTAGCCTGTTATTTACAATATATATATATATATATATGTGTGTGTGTGTGTGTGTGTGTGTGTGTGTGTGTGTGTGTGTGTGTGTGTGTGAAATAAAACTTCCGAAATTACATGTGTCGTATGATCACTAGTAATCACTCCAAACATCTTCGTAATCATCATTAGACACATCCAACTCTTTACGTATGCACTGCACTATCCTCAAATTTATATCCAAATATTCTGAAATGTTCGTATTACCTAGCAGTGCGGCATGGTGCTTCCAAATTTATTTTCCTCATAGACGGTGCCCAACTGACCCTATTGTGGACAAAATCAAAAACAAACAACGCCCATGCGTGAAATCAAAAATTCAAAATGGCGACAATTTGCCCATCACACCGTGTATATAGCCGGAAATACAATTTTCTGAAATTATCACTACAGTTTCTCTTTGTCATGCGCTTATTTAAATTTTCTTGTTATCTTGTTCATAGTGATTTTTTATGTGCACGATTCTACTGTTTTAATAGTTATTTCTTTACATGGCAAATGATACATATTGGATTTTAGTGGCAAGGTGCAAAATCCTGTTACCAGACATCTTCACATATTTTCACATATTCACATATCTTAGTCTTGAATTATGAAATTATTATTTTGTAAATGAGCAATCAAATAATTATTAGTGCTTAATATCTTTTCTTTCTTTTTGCCATTTTTAACTCCATCTCACTCACTCTCTTTAATTTTGTTTTTCTTTGTCGCTGTTTTCTGAGATTCTCTTTCTCTCTCTGTTTCTTCTTTTTATCTCTCTCTCTCTCTCTCTCGGGACGCATTCTCATCTATCTATCTATCTATCTATCTATCTATCTATCTATCGACACAGATATGCCGAAATATAAATCCTGTATCTGTTCTCTTGTCAGTGTTAATTAGCCTCATATGTATCAACGTATCAAATGACATAGCGAGAAAACAGGCCTCCTTATCTATCTATCTATCTATCTATCTATCTATCTATCTATCTATCTAGCTATCTATCTATCTACACAGATTGGCCGAAATATAAATCCTTTATTTGTTTTTTGTCAATGTTAATTAGTCTGACACTTATCATACGACACAGCGAGAAAACATGGTCTTTTTCTTCTCTCTCTCTCTCTTTCTCTTTATATATATATATATATATATATATATATATATATATCGACACAGATATGCCGAAATATAAATCCTTTATCTGTTTTCTTGTCAGTGTTAATTAGTCTCATACTTATCATACTCTGTGGGTATTTCGAAGTATAAGCTAATTAGCCTCACACTGATCATATGAGACGACGACAAATCTGGGCCCATTCTTTCTTAGCCCTACACATACCAGCCACACTTACACAAAAAAAAAGTTGCCAGAAAGATGCAGCATATATTAATAAAGTGAATTCAGAAAGCGAACACACCATGTAGCATTTTAAATCATACATTGAAAGCAGCAAAGACGTGACTCATATTCATGCATTTCAAATTCCCTTTTAAAGTTTATATCTTCGTGTTGACTTCAACTTTTTATTCCGAGAGTGAGCTATATTGAATCAATCATCAATTTAATCTTGCGTCGGAAAAGTCCAAATATGTTGTGTAAATATCTCATCCGTTCATTTTTCAGAGTAAATATTGAAAGAAATTTCTTTCCCATATTGAAACCGTCCCGTCAGCATAATGTATGGAAATTTGTTAGCGTGTTGGCGCCCATTTTTCCTATGTTTATGGAAAAGCGCAATAAAAAATGAAAGAAAGACATTCTGCATATATTTCAATGCATAAATTTATTTCTTGTATACGACTCTGCATTTAATAGGTAAGCAAATACTTTGTAATATTTTATTCGAGAGTTGACTGTGGGTCCGTCGCAAACTTCAGACCTATGCTATCTAAATGTGGAAGCTATATAATTTAACAAAACAGAGAAATGCTAAATTTTGTTCTCCAAACTTAACGACGTACTAATTTAAACTTTCCGACAATCATTTTGAAATATTTAAATAAAACAAATGCCGAAAGTTTTGGGTTACCCAATTTCGAAGAATCACTTCAAAAGTTAAGGTGTGACTGCCTTTTTTCTAAACTAGTCAAAGGGACTTTCTCTTCCTGAAAGTTTTTTTTTATAATCATATCGCCCCAAGCAAGGCATTTTACTGTCACTGTTTTGCAGAGGGTTACATAGGGGGGGGGGAAGGGGTTATGAGAAAGAGTGACAGGTTATAAGGGGTGTCAGGAAGTGGGTAAGAGGAAGCATGAGAATACTGATGAAAGTGGAGTGGACGGAGAAGGGAGAATGAGAGAGAGGATGCAGGTTAGTGAGACAGGAGATGACCATTGACTTTACATTTAAATACTTGCAGATTATAGCTGTCGGGAAAGCAAGTAAATGGAAGGGAGTTCCACAGGCGGGAAGTGCGAGAAAAGAATTTGCTAGAGTAGAATTTGCTTTTACAATTTATTGGTTTCACAGTAAAAGGGTAGGACCTCGTTGCCAATCTTGTGGCTCGAGTAAATTTATGTATAGGGGGCACCAGTGAGCTAACTTCATCGGAGCAGAAGCCGTGAAAGTATTATATATATATATATATATATATATATATATATATGTGTGTGTGTGTGTGTGTGTGTGTGTGTGTGTGTATTATCATATCTATAAGTTTTATCATATATTCAGTAATAATAATAATAGTAATAGTAATAATAATAATCAGAAGAAGAAGAAGAGGAAAACACCTTCAGAACTAAACTGCTCTTTATTAACCATCTGAAAGACTCCTATTCCATCAATATGGCTAATGCTAACCTCCAGGAAAGTCACTCCTTGTGCCATCTCATGCTAACGTTCTCGGCTGACGTGATGTGGAAAGACCATACTGAATCTACTTCTACGTCAGTTTTTAAGAAATTTGGTTTACTATATTATGCGAGACTATTTTTCTCTCCAGAATTTATTATACGTATCTATGACTACCATTCGTCCATGCTTAGAAAATTACTGTCACATATAGTCCGGTACCCTCGAGCTCCTTGATTAAATTCAAGGAAGAGACAGCTATATTATTAGTTCTGATCTGTCGCCTCGACTTCAGTCATTTTCCAACCACCGTAATGTTACCTCTCTCTCTCTCTCTCTCTCTCTCTCTCTCTCACTCATGGTAATCTTTCGAACGAGTACTTTGGTATAGTAATTAGTGTTTTTGAATTTAAGTGCTATGCTAGACTGGCGTCGAGATCTCATCAATTTGAAGTTCAGCTGGCTAGATACAACAGGAAATTCTATACTAACAGTTTTTTCTCGCATTACTTGGTTGTGGAACTCTCTTCAGACTCCATGATTTCCAACCAAATTTAATCTGCCAAAAATGTTAAATGTAAAGTCAATCGCTATTTAGTGTCCTCATGATTACTTTTTTCATTTTCCGTTCATTTCCGTTTCTGTTTTAATTCTTCCACACTCTTAATCCCTTATGTCTTAGTGGCTTTTCTACCTTACTTGAGGTGGGGGGAACCGATTACAAAAAAACAAAAGAAAAATTACTGCATAATTTTCCTCAAAATTTTAGATCTTTTCGCCTAACTTAAATTGTTAGGCCTGTGGGTGATTGTTAGATTTTATGTAACCCAGTCTCCAAAAGATTAAACACCTAGGGTTAGTTTTAGCACCCCAAACTTTTGGTTTAAGTATTTTTATAAATATTACAGTTATATTATAATTATTCTTAAAATACTTATATATTTAGACGTAATTATGCTGTGAAATACTTTTTAATTATGTTCAAGAAATTACCGAAAATAAATCTTGTATAGAAAGGAAAAAAACACGAAAATAGAGAGTGATTTAATTGACCATGTTTAAGTACCACTGGCATCAAGCTGTTTCATTGTAAGCGAAATGCATTTGTGTGTGTGAGTGTGGCAAATATGGGGAGAAAGTAGGTTGTTGAACGCTGCCATGATCGTCTTGTGACTATCCGAAGTTTTCAAAAATATTGGTCATTCCACGCTACTTTTATATCAACGTGTCACGTGCCTATTGTAATGTCGAGTGACCGCCGTATTTCCTTTCAGGACGTAAGCGATCATGGCCCTCCGCATGCACCTATCTTTTGTAGATCTTAACACTTTCCTTTTGTTTACTCCGAAACCCTACTCCGCCATCTACTTGCTTAAGTTAATCAAGTATGTTCCACGCTGCTCTCCCCTGTCTCTCTTACCGACTAAACTATCGCCCGGTTCACACTCCACCCATGTTTATTGAACAGGTGAAGAGGCTCATCCCTTGTTCCCTTTTTAGGATGTGGCTTCCGGCTTTCTCTTTTCAAATCTTTTCATTCTTTTCTTTTTCCTTTTTTTTTTTCAATTGGAGTAAATAGACTAAACTATCGCCCGGTTCACAATCCACCCACGTTTATTGAACAGGTGAAGAGGCTCATCCCTTGTTCCCTGTTTAGGATGTGGTTCCCAGCTTTCTCTTTTTCAATCTTTTAACTCTTACGTAGCCCCCTGCGCATCCATGGCGTTACCGCCTTGCTCAGGGTGATATGATTAAAAAAAAAATCTGCCCTGTAAGTATCAGATTCTCCAAGCACTCTTTCCTCATTAAGTGCTCCAGAAAATTCAGTTGTCTTTTCCTGATATTAAGTATACTTTTCTTTTTCGTTTCTATCCTCTCTAAAGCCTTGTCGTTGCTCTCATGTTCACTCCATGGTGTCTTCTGTAGAACAACATTTTGGTTGCTTCCAGTCTTTCTTTCATCTTTGATAAGATAATCTAGCATTCGCTGCCATGTAGAAGGGCAGATATCACATAACAATCCAGTAATCTTTTCTTTGCTTCCAACGAAATTTTCCTGCTTCTTAATACTCTGCTTAGCTTTTAGAATGCCAATACGCCTTCGGTTCTTAATGTCGCAAATTCCGTTCTCAGAACACCTCCCAGGTATTTAAATTTCTGTACTTCTTTGATTTTAGTATCTTCGACCTGTAGTTCGCATTTAGGACTCCTACCGTATACACACGTGAATAAACCGAAAAAAAATGCCAATGATAGAATGGAATGAGAGTAGGCTTATATTTATAGTCAATATGTAGTCGATGTTCACCAACTTCAACATTTTCGAAAAAAAGAGTTTCTGATGTGATTAGTTTAAAATGAAACTGTTTTTACTTTGATCTTTGAAGTATTTTACAGACTATTTCCAGTACTGACAATTTTTGTTCATATTTTGCATTTATCCCAACAGGTACGGTAATTTTCTAAGTGTACCTCAGAAGCGACGCAAGATCGAATAGATGGGGCACCCAGTGAGGAACAAACTCGCAATTATGTCATAAAATGCTAACTAATACAACACGAAGAAGTACCCAAAAATGAATTTCTAAGCTTAGCTTAAGTGTGACAAAAGGCCAAATGTATGAGGCACCTAATTGATCTCTCGAGACAAGCTTTCTAAACCATTGCCCCACGTCGAAGTGCTCAAAAATAATTTTCTAAGCGTAACTTAGATGTGATACAAGGCCAAATGTATAGAGCACCAAATGAGGATCGAACTCACTTTTCTGTCGTGATTATTCTAGCGAAACAAACTAGTAATGATTTTCTAAGCGTAGCTTACATGTGACATAAGGCCGAAAGTATGGAGCACTCAGAGAGAGACCTTCTTGCTAACAATTACACCACGTGCCCATCCCAATATGTAAGTGGCCTAATTAATTTTATTTTATTAAATGTTCTAAACAGTCTGTATTGGATTGGAGTTGGAATTGGAGTTTTGTTTATCGACATATCAGCCTCTGTTATTTAATACCCAAAAGATTGGGGTTTTAAGGTATTTTTTAATGTTTGGTTATAATGAGAAGGTTGACTTTGTTAGATTGGTGATGAAAAATTGTTTTTATTTTAGAAAATTGAAGATGTCTTCTAGTTTTGTATTCAAAAATGTATTGCTGGTGATAATTATTTTTCATTCAAAAATGTATTGTTGGTAATATTTTTCCTTTAAAATGTATATTTTTATATAAAATTGTAATTTTATAATTTCATGTTTTGATCCCAGTTTGGGGGTTAACTATTGGCCCATAGCTGGGACCCAAACAGGTGCTAACACTCTGGGTCAGAATGGACCTGAGAACAACAGCAATTAAGAGGTGGTTCCATGCTCCTCATAACCTCCAAATCAGAAGCGTTGCTGCCGGATGCAGTTTAAGGTCACACCCAGAACCTGTATTGGATTGTCTAAAAAATTCGTTTGTTTATTAAATAGCTAATTCTTTAATAAACCGAACGAACTTTTTGACCAAATCAATATTTATAAAGATGCAGAGTTTCGTTGATTTGTTCCGGAAGTTTTGTTTTGTGTTGTCTTTGTTTTTTGTATGTTCAATAGGATGTGCGTTGTGGGGCCGTGGATATCGACTCGGAACGACATATCGGGGAGCCGAGTTCGAATTCTAGTTGAATTCATTGCATTCACTTACGCACAAATACCCTTGGAAGAGGTATTAATCCGTCTCTTCTCTCCAGTTATGGGTTAAATAATAGGACAGATTGGGTTCTATAGCCTTGGTCGGCAACCAGTCTACCACAGAAAGCAATGGCAAACTACAGCGGGATTATGTTCTGCCTAGTCAGTCATTCCTCTTTCCAAACATGGTCGCCCAAGCGTGTATCACGTATGGCACCTAACTGACTGGTGTCTAATAAAATTCTTTTACCTTAAGAAGATGTCGCTATTTTTGCTTACTAAACGAAAGTAAAGCAAAATTCTACGGAATCTGGTCCTCACGAAAAAGAAAACGACAGCTTAGTTTAATCTGCCATTGCGTCTAACTGAAAAGAGGATATTTGACTGCCACTATTTTTTTTCAAGTAAGAACTCACCTTCGAAATCCGCATTCAAAATCTTAGATTTGGACCTGAGTTTGAATACTGACCAACTGTCTCTGCCACAAGACAAATACCTGTGCACATAAACATGTCCAAAGATAAAGGCCTTTAAAAGACAAAACTGCGATAAATTTGAAACTCTACGATAGTTGAAATGTTTTTATTCGTATTTTGCATCTTATTTTTTTAACACTGCTATCATATCAACGAGTCTTTATCAATAACAGCACTTTTCTGGCTTGTCTTTCAAAATTTCTACCGAATTATGGCACCGAATTTAAAACAAGGCGCAAAAGAAAAGCCGATCAGAAAAGAGTTCTTGGCCACTAGCTACCATAAATTCTAATGATTTCGCGGACAGATTAAACTCTGGAAAAATTTATCAGCTAAGGTCGAAACAAGAGAGTCAGACATGAAGAAGAAAAAAAAAAGCTTTTACACAAGAAAAGACGTCTGAATTTTTATTCATTCCCTCTTTTGCTTGTTTTATTTTTTGTTTTGTTTTATTTTTAGACAAAGAAGAAAAAGCTCAATGTATCTGAAAGCACTTAGCTTCCCTCGCTTTTAATCTTCGTCTCTCCTGCTCCTATTCCTCTTATTTCTTTCCCTCTTTTCCTCCTCCATCCCCTCTTTCTTCATCTTCCCTTACTGTTTACTCCTCCTCCTCCTCATCCTTCTCTTTTTCTTTTTTTCCAGCTTTCTTTCTTTGGCTAACAGCCATATCACTTTGAAACACTAATTCTCGTAGGATCTTCGAAGTTAAGCAACAGCGAATCTGAACAGTACCTAGATGGGTGACTGCTTGGGCATACCAGCTGCTGTACGTTTGAATATGCTGGTGGTGTAATACATAACTGCTCGGAATTTGAAACCAAAGAGCACAGTTTCAATTCGAGTTGTGTACATTATATTGGCTTATGCGCAAATAGTTTTTGGGAAAGGTATGTTGTGACGCAGTGGATATCGACTCGGTACGAGAGATTGTGGTGCCGAATTCGAATTACAATTCAATTCATTGCATTCACTTACGTACAAATACATTTGGGAAAGGTATGTTGTGACGCAGTGGATATCGACTCGGTACGAGAGATTGTGGTGCCGAATTCGAATTACAATTCAATTCATTGCATTCACTTACGTACAAATACATTTGGGAAAGGTATGTTGTGACGCAGTGGATATCGACTCGGTACGAGAGATTGTGGTGCCGAATTCGAATTACAATTCAATTCATTGCATTCACTTACGTACAAATACATTTGGGAAAGGTATGTTGTGACGCAGTGGATATCGACTCGGTACGAGAGATTGTGGTGCCGAATTCGAATTACAATTCAATTCATTGCATTCACTTACGTACAAATACATTTGGGAAAGGTATGTTGTGACGCAGTGGATATCGACTCGGTACGAGAGATTGTGGTGCCGAATTCGAATTACAATTCAATTCATTGCATTCACTTACGTACAAATACATTTGGGAAAGGTATGTTGTGACGCAGTGGATATCGACTCGGTACGAGAGATTGTGGTGCCGAATTCGAATTACAATTCAATTCATTGCATTCACTTACGTACAAATACATTTGGGAAAGGTATGTTGTGACGCAGTGGATATCGACTCGGTACGAGAGATTGTGGTGCCGAATTCGAATTACAATTCAATTCATTGCATTCACTTACGTACAAATACATTTGGGAAAGGTATTAATCCGTTTCTTCCATCCATTTATGGGTTAAATAATAGGACAGATTGGGTTCTATAGCCTTGGATGGCAACCAGTCTACCGCAGAAAGCAATGGTAACCTACTGCGGGATAATCTTTTACCAAGTCAGTCATGTCTCATTCGAGACATGATCGTCCAAAGCCTGAATCACGTATGGCACTTAACTGACTGACTAATGATTCTACCTTTTCTCAGCCCACCTATGAGTTAATTAGTAGGACGTATCAGTAAAATTATTATTTCCCAAATAAATATTTTAAAAATCTAAAAGTACTTTTGGCTTTAACCTGAAAAAGGTTGATAAATCTTAAACCAATCTCTTTTCTTCACTTTACTCTTTTCTTCTCTTCTTTTCTTCTTCTTGTTTTTCCTTTACTCCCTTTTTTTTCTTCTTACTCTTTCTTCTATTACTTACGATTTTTCTTTTCCTCTTTTTCTTTTCCTCTTTCTTCTTTCCTCTTCACACTTTTCCCCTCTTCTTTTCTTCTCCTTGTTTTTCCTTCTCCCTTTTTTTCTTCTTACTCTTTCTTCTATTACTTACAATTTTTCTTTTCCTCTTTTTTCTTTTCCTCTTTCCTCTTTCCTCTTCACACTTTTCTCCTCTTTTTTCTTCTCCTTGTTTTTTTCATACTCCCTATTTTTCTTACTCTTTGTTCTATTACTTCCGATTTTTCTTTACCTCTCTTTTCTTTTCCTCTTTCCTCTTTCTTCTTTACTCTTTTCTCCTCTTCTTTTCTTCTCCTTCTTTTTTTATTCCCTTTTTTTCTTACTCTTTGTCCTATTACTTCCGATTTTTCTTTTCCTCTCTTTTCTTGTCATCTTTCCCCTTTTCTATCTTCTTTTTGTCTTCCTAACCCGTCTTTCTTTCTGATTTCGTTCTTCCTTCTTCTCTGTCTTTTCTGCTTCCCCTTCTCCTTCAACTGTTTTTCTTTTCTTTCCGAATCTACTTTTTTTCTTCTTCTTTGCTACTCCCTCTTCTTCTCTCTTTGATTTTATCTTTATTCTCCCCCCCTCTTCTATTCTTCTTCCCATCTGCTTTCTTCTACCACTGGGTTTGCTTCTTCCTTTTCATTCATCCCTATCTTTATTTCCTTCTTTCTACCACGTTCTTTCTTCCTTCTCCTTATTCTCTTCTTCATTCTCTTCCTCTTTCTTATTTTCAATATCTTATTCTTTCTTTTTTTTTTTTTTTTTTTTTGGCTTTTCACTTGTCATTCTCTTTCTTTTTTCTCTTTCCCTATTGTTTCTGGTTCTACCCTTTTTTCCTTTCCGCATTTTCACTTTGACTTTTTTTCTCTTTTTCACTTCCTTCTTTTTTTTTATCATATCACCCCAAGCAAGGCGATAACGCCACTGATGCGCAGGGGGCTACGTAAGGGTAAAAATAATAAACAAGAGTAAGCCGGAAACCACATCCTAAACAGGGAACAGCTGTTTATTTCTTTCTTACAGCAAATTCGTTTTCCCCTTCTACAACATGAACAACATATGATACGTCTTAAAACAACAACGAAATTTTCGCCTCATATATGCGTCGTGGTGAAGTGGATATCGGCTCGGAACGAGAAATCGGGAAGCCGAGTTCGAATTCCAGTAGAATTCCTTGCATTCACTTACGCACAAATATCCTTGGGAAAGGTATTAATCCGTCTCTTCCTTCCAGTTATGACAAAAAAAATAGAACAAAGAGTAATAAAATAGGACAAAGAGTAAGAAAAAAAGGGAGTATAAAAAAAAGAAGAGGAGAAAAGAGTAAAGAGGAAAGAGAAAAAGAAAAGAGAGGAAAAGAAAAATCGGAAGTAATACAACAAAGAGTAATAAAAAGAAGATAGAAAATAGGACAGATTGGGTTCTATAGCCTTGGTCGGCAACCAGTCTACTGCAGAAAGCAATGCCAACCAACTGCAGGATAATCTTCTGCCCAGTCAGTCATGTCTCTTTCGAGACATGATCGCCCAAGTCTGTATCACGTATGGCACTTAACTGACTGATGCCAAATCGGAAAAAATAGGAAAAGAAAGATCTATCGCGCCAAATGTTAAACTAAAACGGTTTCTTTTACTCCTTACTTTTAAGGAGCTAAAGAAAAATATAAGCCATGCCAGTGCTTAATCAATTTAAACGATCAATACCGTCCAAATTTTTGTATAAGTGGGATTCTGAATGCAATGCAGAAAATCGACCAACAGAAGGCTCAAATGTGTGACTCAATTATTTGCTTGTTTCGCTTACCTCGAGTTTAATACACTTGGTGCCTCACTACCCGACTCATGTAAGATTTCTGCGTCTCAGTATACATATTATCTTTAGTTGAAAATTCTCTGTATTTTCTTTAGCATCGTCTCTGCTAGGCGGGTCACATGTCTAGAATGAGTTCCACTCTACTTCGAAATATAATTCTGTTTGGAGATATCTCCAGCGACAAAAGTCTACGCGAAGGCTCATAACGACTCATCAAGGGCCAGTTGAAGACATTCCAGACGGAGGCCAGCAGTGACCCTTGAGAGCTGGGAAACCGTCGCTCTTCATGGCATGAGACCATCAAAGGGACGGGCGGTATTTTTGAGTCTATTCGTCAACATGAAAAGGATACGTACACCAAGCCGCGTACACCAGCCGCGTACACCAAGTATACTACTATGTAACTTCCTGTTCACGACACTTCTAGCCAATGCCAATAGGTGGGGAGGGAATATGGAGTGAGAATAAAGTTTCTGGGACTCGGATGCAAACGGTTGCCGGTGACGAGGAAATAGCTTTAATTTTCACGCACTTATATAAATCTGAATTCTTTTTTGCAGCCTTGTGGATGATGAATTGTTTTCCACCCTACAACCTCTTCCCCACAAACGTAATTATATTACCCTGTTGTTATTATATCGGCAAATATTCGGACGATGTCCCTTCTTTAAATCATACCTTTACAGCCAAAACCTGCCATGATGCGTCTACGTAGTCGAACCAACCACACTCCCTCTGTATTCCATTTGGGTACCTCAACGCGGTATAATGGTTAGCAAGCTTGTCTCGCTGAAAACTATTACAACTCTAAGTAGTGAGTTCGATCCTCATTGAGTATCCCATACTTTCGGCCTTGTGCTACATCTAAGCAGCGCTTAGAAAATCAACCCACTGTATTCCATTTGTAAGGAGGTATCAAAAAGGAAAAAGAAAAGGGAGGGAAAAAGAGAAAAGGCGGAAAATAGAAGAAGAAATGAAAGAAAAAACGAAAATAGACTAGAATAAAAAAGGAGAAAAAAGTAGAAAAGAGAAAAAAGAAAAAAGAGAACAACAGATTGGTTTAAGGTTTTTCAACTTTTGCAGCTTATTTAATATTTTAAATTTTAAGTAATATTTTTAAAAATTTCTTTGAAAGATAATAATTTTATTAGTACTTACTAATTAAACCATAGGTGCGTGAAGAAGAGGTGGATTCATAACTTCCCAAAATGTATTTGCGCATAAGTCAATATAACGAACAGAACTAGAATTGAAACTCGGCTCTCGAATTTAAAATTCCAAGTAGTTATTCATTACATCACTAGAACATTCAAGCTTACATAACCTGGTATTTCTAAGACGTCAACCATCGAGTTACTGACCAGACTCAATATGGAACAGATTCTAGCCTATATGCTTCTTTCCAGTGGTACAATCTTAACCTCTCCAGTCTTCATCGTTACCGATAATTCCATAGCCATATGATCCTCACTTACATTAATATAGCACACCACATTTTTCGAACCTGTTACCTTGAGTGGCTCTTTGGCCTTTTATTGAATGAAGGTCAATAAAGAAAACAGCAAAATCAGTTAGCCAAACATCATGGGGCTGTTATCTAGAGCCCAAACAACAAAAACAAGATATCGATTTATTGCTAACTGACCAAGATAGAGGCATCAGGGTTAGCTAAAGGCGAAATCAAGTCACCGTTCCTTCAGTGAAGAAGACAGTGGGAGGAATGCAAAATACTAAATGACCTTCATAAAAAGGAAGTGAACAATTTCTGTACCTTCTTAAAGTGTTTGACGAAACAGCAGTCGAAAACGGTTACCAGATCCAACTTCTTTGCCGTGAAGACGATAGGCAGTTGGAACTCTTCAACCCAGTGACGTTGTAGATGCAACAACGCTAGCTGTTTTCAAGAAGAAACTGAGGGACCTGCTCTAATGAACCAAATAACGATTTTGACTAATTCATAATTCTTTAAAGATTCTTTGGATGAAATCGACTCATACATGAGAGTTAAACGCATGTGTTTTTATTTTTTATTTTTCCCAAGATACTTACAAGTGCTTATCCACATCTAATTTTGCGAGTCGTCTTAAGAGTCTATGAAGTGCTTGTGTTTATACGAGTGTCTTGAATTGTCTGAAAAATTACTTTTCGTAAAATTACGAAATCCACTTCAAAAATTCAAAGTTCTGGGCTTTTGTTCGTTATGCTTTAAAATTGGAAAGGTTTTCGGATTGTTCTTGTGTTCTTCGGGGAATTGTTAAGAAATACTGCATCACATTAGGCAGGAAAAAAGTCTGCATCAATTCAAGAGTCTGTTCATTAAAAGACTTCTATTATTGGTTTTAATTTAATGTATGTGTGTCTGTGTGCATCTGTGTGTCTGCATGTGCGCTTGAGATTTATTTAGGAAGAAAAACCTGAATAAAACGGAAATATATCATTCTGAAAGTTACGAAGTGAGTAGATAGATTTAAATAATGAGATATACATGAACAAAATTAGATAGATAGATAGATAGATAGATAGATAGATAGATAGAGAGATAGATAGATAGATAGATAGATAGATAATATTTAAGCTTAGATAGATAGATAGATAGATAGATAGATAGATAGATAGATAATATTTAAGCTTAGATAGATAGATAGATAGATAGATAGATAGATAGATAGATAGATAGATAATATTTAAGCTTAGATAGATAGATAGATAGATAGATAGATAGATAGATAGATAGATAGATAGATAGATAATATTTAAGCTTAGATAGATAGATAGATAGATAGATAGATAGATAGATAGATAGATAATATTTAAGCTTAGATAGATAGATAGATAGATAGATAGATAGATAGATAGATAGATAGATAGATAATATTTAAGCTTAGATAGATAGATAGATAGATAGATAGATAGATAGATAGATAGATAATATTTAAGCTTAGATAGATAGATAGATAGATAGATAGATAGATAGATAGATAAGATAATTTAATTTAAGCTTAGATAGATAGATAGATAGATAGATAGATAGATAGATAGATAGATAGATAATATTTAATCTTAGATAGATAGATAGATAGATAGATAGATAGATAGATAGATAGATAGATAGATAGATAGATAGATAGATAATATTTAAGCTTAGATAGATAGATAGATAGATAGATAGATAGATAGATAGATAGATAGATAGATAGATAGATAGATTACAATGTCATTATTAATGTCAGTTATTAGTCCGACCATGAAGTGAATCAAAGACAAAAACTGATCATCATTTGCTCAGGCATTGGGAGATCGGTCCGGCTGAGAACCTTGCAGTACGAACTCGCATTACTATTGCCCATTTGTTAAGCTTGTTTGTTAGTAGTAGTAGTAGTAATAGTAGTAGTACCATTAGTAGTAGTAGTAGTAGTATTAGTGCTTATGTCTGTAAAGTAGTCATAGTAGCTTGATTTTTCTACCTCCATCTTCAACAATGACTAAAAATGATAAGTGAAAAGAATTGGTGCTGAAATGAGAATATCACATCAAAAGTAATAAAACCAAAAGGGAAAGAAGGGAAAATGATAAGATCAGGTTAAAGGCAGGTTAACATCTTGACCGTTAAGGAGGGAAAAGAAACAAGGGAAAAGGACAGGAAGAGGGAGGAGAAAAGAAAAAAGAGAAAAAGTTGGTCAGTATGTATTCTTTGGGGCCAAATCCCAAAATGAATCTCCACTCTGATTAGCCAGAAGAAACACACATGCAAATTTTTATATCGCCCCGCATACATACACAGCAAAAACAAAGGTTTTTGTCATTTAAATGTCAATCATTTGCACAACCAACAGCAACAGTGCCAGAGGATGATAATCTATTTCGAAACATAGAAATTTCCGTGTCGCAATGTACAATTAATTCATAACTATATAATTATATTAAGCTGTATAATACTCATTATATTGAGCACGGTTCATAATAAAATAAATGCCAGAGCCATCAAAATAAAAAAAACCTTGAGTCCTCTTCACCCGGAATTATATATATATATGTGTGTGTGTGTGTGTGTGTGTGTGTGTGTGTGTGTGTGTGTGTGTGCATCATCACCCTGTAAGCTTGTATGAATCTGTAAATAAATTGCATATGTATAGATGCGTAAATCTATTTGTATTATTATCCGCTTCTTTTTTCCTTTTTTCTTTCTTTTTTTTTTTTCATGAAAATGAACATATCAGTTACGAACCTTAAACATAACAGACCCTAATTTTACTTTACATATATTGATCAATTGATTGTTTGTTTAATTACTTAAATTTTGGTCATAATAAAATTACACCAGTGCACATTTGTATTAAAAGTGTTCAATACAATTATATTATAGAACTTTTTCCATTTGTAAACGAGTTATTACGCAACCCAGGTTTCTACCATAAGTTATAAGTTATTGAAAATTGCCTGAAGACACCACTCATGGTAGAAACCTGGGTTGCGTAATAACTCGTTTACAAATGGAATATAAGGTAACCGTTTTTAAAGGGAAAAAAGGAAACGTTTCACAGTTTTTGTAACTTACATTTAGTCTTCGAGGTAATCGCCATCGGCATCCAGCACCTTCTGCCAACGTGTCTCTAGCTGTTCAATGACCTTGCGGTAGAACTCGGAGGGTTTTGACGCAAAGAAATCCGTGAGGGTTTTGCGCAAGTCTGCTTCATTGGTGAGGGATTTCCCACGATTTGAATTTTCAAAACAAACGCTTTGATGCAGATGCTGATAAGCCCACTTTGAAATCGTAAAGCAAACAGCCCCGAACGAGATCTCGAGACATTTCCATCCTTTTCACAACTGTCCAGCTTATGGCCGGGCACGGTGCGAGTGTTTTTGGTAACGTCTGATGTTTCTACTTCCGGCTGTCCGAATTTGAAAACAATTGCTACATGCATTTTGTATATACTTTAACTGCATTCAATTACTAATCAAACAACAGACAGAACTTGTATATAACATCAGAAAAATATTTATATATATTTATATATGTACGTGAACTTGCGCGTATATGTATATGTATATTTAATGATAGCTATATATAGTTATCAATATATATATACGCTCCCACACCCTGATTGAGTACTCTGGAAAAAGAACGGCAGACTTTGAAAAAACAGTAGCTCCTCTAGCATCTACGCATCGTTCATTCAGTAATGCATTAGAACACTCTTACTACTGGCGTATAAATACATGGTATATCACACGCTAAAAGTCTGCCTCCATCTACCGAGCGCCCATAGCTCACAGAATCGCCGACTGACGCCAATTCGGTCAGGTTTATGTATATATAAATAGGTTCATACAACCAGGGAGATGAAAACATTATAATTTCTTGTAATTTTAAAAGTTGCGCGTTCAAAAATTCCCTGCCACGTGAGCGTTCAAAAACACCGTTACGTGAGCTTTCTTAAAGACACCACTTATGGTAGAAACCTAGGTCGCGTAATAACTCGTTTACGAATAGAAAATATTTTAAAATTTCTGCAATATAATTGTATTGAACACTTATTAATACAAATGTGTACTGGTCTAATTTTATTATGACCAAAATTTAAGTAATTAAACAATCAATCAATATATATATATATATACGAAATCCGTTACGAAATGTATTAACTCCGACAAATGTTTAATTTAATTGATTAAGCATTATTTTTAATGGTTACTCGCATTTGAGTAAATTTTCTGTTTTTAACTGAAAGTATATTTATTTATATCTACCGGCCTGAATAATCGAGAAATATGCGTCCTCCGTCAGGATTTGAACATGAGTTCCTATCAGAAACCGCTCAACTACGAAGGACTTACAAAAACAAAACCCGAAAGTATCTACTTGACGTGTGTATACACTGCATATACATAACACGCTAAAATTTCTCCTCTCTTATTCCATGCGCCTATGGCTTACGGAATAGGGACTCAGACTGACACCAAATCGGTCGATTTTCGATTCCTGCTAGAAGCAAGTGTATGTGTTAAGACACACAGATGAGCTGTAATACAGCGAAACAGACCTGTATGTGGATGACCAATATCTAAACTTATTTATAAATGGAACTTTGTCTCTGTATGTGTGTGTCCGTTACCTATAGACTCCGAAACGGCTGAACCGATTTTCTTGAAAATTTACACAGTTGTACTATAAGATTCTGCGAGTGTTCTTAACTAGGTTTTGTGTCGAGGTACCCCCGATAAATATCGATAATCGAAAAAATCGGGTGATAGAAGGAGTGGTCCGATTTTAATCAAATTTGATGCACTTATAGACAAAAACATAAGAAACGATATTCAAAAGTTTCAAGGTTGCAGTTCTTACAATAGTGCAGAAAATCGATAATATATATACATATATAAAAGGCCAGATGTTTGTGTGTGTGTCTGTTTATCTGCCTGTCTGTATTTTTTCAGCCTTTTTATTTTAGTTTTTGCTTCGAGTTTGGCTGAAATAGGTATAATTGTAATTCTTAGTCTCAGCCATGATACCATTTACTCAGAGAACTTATTTAGCCTTCAAAATTCAGTTTACTACGAAAAAGACTTATTTGATATCGATACCAGGAAATCAAAATTTGGCTTACATCCATTCCTTTTTCTTTCAGTCTACGGTTTCGCTTTAACTGGAAACAACTATTGCTTTTTAGTCTTTCATGCCAACGTCCAAAGAATCTGAGCTCCAGGACCATGTATTAGTTTTAACGCTTTCATTACACCTGAGCAACGCCGGTGGAAACTGCATACATATATATATGTATATATAGATATATATATGCGTATGAACATTAGGGTTGTTTATGATATTATGGTTGTTTTTTACTTCTTTAGCAGCAATTTCAAGTTTTGTTGGAATGCTCTTATAATATCTGAGTAAATTTCAGATTTTGTAGACCTTCTACTCTTCGGATATCTTTGAAGTTGTATTGTTATATATCGACAAACAACAAACACGCATATATATAAAAATATAAAGTTATATTTTTATTAATGACGATGAACCGTGTAGCATAGGGAACAGAGAATTGAGAGAGCGCGCTTCTAATGGGTTGACGGGAGTGTAGTCTTATCCGTTGTGTCTCTCTCTTCACCGGCCGATCTCTGTTGCTCCTCTACTGGCGAATCCGTGTGCCGAGGTCTTTTTATAATCTTCCAGAACCGGGACTTTTTCTTCCGGTTTTGCCTCGCCCACGCACGCCCACGTAATTCTCAGAGACACCTGTTCTGTTTGCCTCTGTAGTTATTTCCGCTGCTGCCGGAAATAAGGTCAAACGACATCCGTTCCTTTCAACGACCGGAAACACCCTCGCTTGCATCAGCCTTCCTCGGGTGGGGCCAGATTGTTATATTACATTCCTCGCCCTCCCATTTTCCAAAATGTTCACCTAAGAACATTTTAAGCGCAACAACCTCACACTTCTCCCCATGCCACACAAGCCCGACAATTGTATAAAACATGTGCACGCCAAAACAGCAAAACATGTGCATGCCGAAACAAAAAAAACAACAAAAAAATATATAGGGGAGCCTACATCGGCAACCCAACAATGTTCGTGTCCATCGTGAAAATTGTTCTACCAGCTCGATGTTTCATTGTTCTTTTTTTTTTTTTTTTTTAATAACCATTTTCACAGAATTGGGCAAAGTTCTTAAAAATGTTCATTTTCTTTCTCGACTCTGTCCATAAGCGTAGACGCCTCGATGCACGACCACATGATCATAGGCGGTAACCGCGCCCCAGTTTCTAAACTGACATCGAGTAAATGACCTTTGACCAACACCATGCGTGTTTCTGCTCGAGTTTATTGTTACACATGTAACTTCATTTAATTTAATTTAATTTCAAACATACTATGTTTGAACACAGAAAAATGGCCATTATCTGCAGTACATATCATTCATAGTCTGACCGAGAAATGTTCAATAGAAAATGAAGAAAATTACCCTGATTCCAACGTTAATCCGCATGCAATTTACTTGTGGAGGATTAGAGGTTTCATCTATATTAATTTAGTCTAAAAAAATGGACCCGTGACTCGTAGTTCCTTAGTTTGTACAATGTCTTCTATTCCTTGAACTACTTCCTCTGGATTCGAATCCAAGCATATCTGATTTGTTGACATCTCTCTGTTTAACGCAGAGAAACATTTGAGTGTTGAACACCCGTTGACCCCGGAGTACTATTCACGACGGATAACTCCCTTTCCTTTCCCGAAGCACTGTTGCTTCTTTCTTTTTGTTCCGATCAACTGTGGAATCTGCAGGTCTATCCGTGTCAATATAAAGTTTTCAGAAATTAATATATCTTCAAAAGATATTTCCCAAGTCACATAAATGAAAATTCACAGAGGATGTTGAATTGATGGGAACCTGCACAAAAGCATAATTCACAAACATAGAAATGTAAATCATTTTGTAGTGTACAGTCATTGAAAAGAAATCCAAAAAAAAAGAAAACCTAACACTGCACAAACCAAAGAAAACATTGTTATCAACAAGTTAATCCAATTATCCACTTTAAAGAGTAGAAGAAACTTCCTTTACATGATTTTACATTTCACTTACTCAATAAAAGTAAGATTAATTAAGCAACATACCAGTAAACTCACTTCACATATATGGTAAAATATTAACAAAAAAAAATAAATCATTAACTCAGATGTTTTATACTTACAGATAGGTAAATATCTCAACTTTATTCCTCCCGTCAACCCCAACCTATGTGCTCTCCGCTAGGCGTACTACTCTCTGCATGTAGTCCTGCACCCCCTCCGTTCTACCCTTAATGTGTTCGACACCGAACAATCCACATTTCTCAAATTCTAGGGTCAGATCGGCAAAAGTATGCTGTTCCATTTTTTTTTCTAACTAGACTTATAAACAAGAGCAGAACACACACACTATCAAATCAAAGAAAGGGTCACCTACCTTGGCTGATGTCTATAGTCGTGCGGCTGCTTCTATTTTCGTCTTCTTTTTTCTTTCTATCTGGTAGTTTTAAGTCCGTTGAATTTCAATCGTCACCGTGGCAACCAGCTCGCATCTAACTGTTTTGTTGTCTCAAAACAGCAAGTCACTAGGCACCAATTATGCGTCTGTTATATATCGACAAACAACAAACACGCATATATATAAAAATATAAAGTTATATTTTTATTAATGACGATGAACCGTGTAGCATAGGGAACAGAGAATTGAGAGAGCGCGCTTCTAATGGGTTGACGGGAGTGTAGTCTTATCCGTTGTGTCTCTCTCTTCACCGGCCGATCTCTGTTGCTCCTCTACTGGCGAATCCGTGTGCCGAGGTCTTTTTATAATCTTCCAGAACCGGGACTTTTTCTTCCGGTTTTGCCTCGCCCACGCACGCCCACGTAATTCTCAGAGACACCTGTTCTGTTTGCCTCTGTAGTTATTTCCGCTGCTGCCGGAAATAAGGTCAAACGACATCCGTTCCTTTCAACGACCGGAAACACCCTCGCTTGCATCAGCCTTCCTCGGGTGGGGCCAGATTGTTATATTACAGTATTAATTTGCCGTTCTCCAGTTGGCATAATGACTGGTGTAAGAATTCTATTTCAGTCATCTTTGTGAGGAGGTCATATTTAGGTTTAAGATTACAATTTGGTCCTAGATTTAGGAACTCATTCTGGTTGTTTGTTAGTTTATGACTGTGAGTAAACAACCCAAATATGGTCATCAGAAGAGCTGATAAAAGAAATACTTACGTAATTTATATCAATATTATATATATATATATATATATATAGAGAGAGAGAGAAAGAGAGAGAGAGAGAGAGGAAATAACGCGTCTGTCTTAATTTTTCTTTTATTTCCTCGATATGAATTTATATACATATATGTTTAGAGCTCTCTTAGATTTTTATTCTACCAGGGTATGTACAGGATACTCCTTTGGATTCTTCTATACCCAAACTGCATGCTGATATATATATATATATATATATATATATATATATATATATATATATAATTCTATATAGAGAGAAAGAATGAAAGGACATTCAATCGGATATAATGTCGATTAATTCATATGCAATAAAATGTTTTCTTTTATCATACACCGCCGCTGGGCTTCTACTTTTGAAAATAGATTGAGAATCTTGAGAAAAGTCTTATTGGACTTTTGACATATGAAATTTCTGATTTAATTACCTGTACAATGTAATAATTGACGGGCTATATTAAATTTCATTATTTCAAAAATTCCGGGTCCAAAAAAAAGATGTCGCTAGTATTAATAAAATTTCATCTTTTGATATAATAAAATCAAAATTTAGCGCAAACTACACTTGGGGTAAATCCTGTCGAAAGAGAATATTTTTCTGTCAATTTAGATTTACAAAATTACTTTGCGAAAAAGCTCTGTCACTTCTTTTACTATGAATGTTTTAAACACTTTAATCGGAATGCTTTGGAAGCAAAGTCAAGCAAAACTATATTATGGAAACAAACTTAGTATTTAATTTGGTACAAATTTGTCGTTTAACAACACAGTTAATACGCTAACCTTAACATATATTAGTTTATTGAAATATATCAATTTTCAGCATCATTTTTAACAAAATCTTCTTTTTTTTACTCTAATCAATTCAATCAAAGCAAGGCGATAATTCTACTAAGTTACAAAAAGCTACTGGGAATGAAAGAGTATGAGAATACCTTAGAAAGATCCGGAAAACCAATTCGTAAATAACAAACAATATTTTTATTAGAGGTTTATAATAAAAAAAATAGTTTACTGCAACACAAGTGCCGTTGTGTTTTGGTACTATTTTATTAGCACCTCGTCAAGCATTGAAATTTATTATTATTTATAATAAAAATATTACCATATATATATATATATATATATATATATATATATATATATACATTCCATTCGAGCACACTGCATTCACTTGCGCACTAGTACCCTTGGGAAAGGTATTAATCCGTCCGTTCCCTCCAATTATGGGTTAAATAATTGAGGTCTGCTGTTCATGCGATCTGTGGCAGATTTCTGCACCGATTGTTTGTTATCAGCAGTTCCAAAAAGTGTGGATGATACTACACAATGCCTTCACCACTATAAACAAATCTTTGTGTGGAATGTTAGACCCTCATACATCGAAATCGATGGGAGAGTTCATAATATATATATATATATATATATGTGTGTGTGTGTTTAATGTGTTGATTGTTTAATTACTTGAGATTAGGCCAGTACGCATTTGTATGAAAATGTGTTCAATACAATAATATTGTAGAACTTTTGAATAGTCTTCATTCGTGAACGAGTTATTAAGCGACCTGGGTTTCTACCATGAATGTTGTCTTCATGCGATTTGCAATAACGGATTTTACCGTTTACCGTTTTTGGTTATGACTAATTTTAACCATACCCAAAAATATCTATTAGGTTCATAAACTATGGATGAAAACGTTATAATTTCTTGTAATTTTAAAATTACGCGTTCAGAATTCCCCGTTACGTGAGCGTTCAAAACAATACGTGAGCGTTCTTAAAAAAAAAACGGTCATATATATATGTATGTATGCATGTATTTCTGTGTTCCGGCAGCAAATTTTCTTTGAGACATGACATTAAATAAATTACAAACATTATGTCTGCTTATTTTTAATAAAATCCGTTCATACTCACGGATAATCTTTCGCGTATTATAATTGAAAGATGTAAAAGATGAGCTGTAATTTTGACAGATGATTTTATTATTCATTACTCGATGTCCCCAAGTACTTTCAATCTCCTTCCAAGATCACCTTCAGGAATCTGAATTGCGGTAACAAAAAATAACCATAAAACTCTGTTGGTAAAAATTGTTGTAATTTTTCTTCTTGCTTCAAATGTAACGCTTAACAAATTGCTTAGCGTTCTAATGAACTTAATCTACTAACCGATCACTCCCAAACAACACTCCACTAACCAATCTCTCCCAAAATCTACTCCGCTAACCAATCTCTCCCAAAATTTACTCCGCTAACCAATCCCTCCCAAACGCCACTCCACTAACCAATCTCTCCCAAACTCTACTCCGCTAATCTATCCCTCCCTAATGCCACTCCGCGAACCAATCTCTCTCAAACTCTACTCCACTAACCAATCTCTCCCAAACGCCACTCCGCTAACCAATCTCTCCCAAACTATACTCCTCAGAAGCCGTGAAAGTATTTATAGAAGAGACACAGGGAAGCCACGTTGCGCCGGTGAAAGAGAGACTGCAGGCGGTCTGCTAAGTCGGTATCGATCACAAATTTCAGTTCTTCCAAAACGAAGCTGCTATCAATTAACCACCATTAGCATAGAACTGACTTGCCTCCCAGAGAGTAAAACACTACGTCTGCTTGGCCTGACACTCTCAGCGGTCCTCAAGGTGGAATGACTACATCGAATCCATTGCTAAATCCGCTGAAATGAAAGTCGGTTCTTTGTGCAGAGCCCGGAAGTTCTTTCCGTCTGAATCTATCCTGCACATATATAATTCTACCATTCTCCCTTGTATTGAATACTGCTGCCACATCTGGTCGGGTGCCCCTGCTATTCTCCTCGGGTTTCTTGACAAAATAAAACGGAGAATCTGTAATGTGATTGATACCGACTTGGCTGACCACCTACAGTCACTCTCTCACCGGTGTGACGCGGCCTCCCTGTGCCTCTTCTATAAATACTTTCACCGTTTGTGCTCCAATGAACTTAGATCACTGGTGCCCCCTAGGTGCGAATTTGCACGAGATACTAGATTAGCAACTAGATCCCACCCTTTTACAGTAAAACCGATAAAATGTAACCGCAATTTCTACTCCAACAACTTCTTTTCTTGCACTTCCCGCCTGTGGAATTCCCTTCCGCATACTTGCTTCCCCGACAGCTACAACCTGCAGTAGTTTAAATGTAAGGTCAATAGACACCTCCTAACACACTAACTCGCACCCATTCTCTTAAACACTCTTCCTATGTACCTCCTTACTCGTCTATCACCCTCCTTCTGACATTTCCTATATCCAATCGCACTCTCAGCACCTTCCCCTATGTAACCCCATGCGCTATAGTAGCAGTGGAATGCCTTGCTTGGGGTGAAATGATTAAAAAAAAGGCAGCAGGAAAGTCTTCACGGAAATGCATCCCGCTCGTTAGTAAGGTTAACATCACTCCGCGTGTGTGCCTCGAACATGGATGCGGGAAGCATATCGGCGCTTCAGAATTCCTGATGCCCTCTGTTGACTTCGCGCGGTTTTGGACAGATGTGCGTTGTGGTTCTGTGAATATCGGCTCGGAACTAGAAACTGGAGAACTGAGTTCGAATTCCAGTTGAATTCGTTGCATTTATTTACGAGTAAACACCCTTGGGAAAAGGATTAATCTGTATCTTCCTTCCAGCTATGGGTTAAATAACAAGACAGATTGGGTTCTGCAACTTGATTGGTAGCCAGTCAACCGTAGAAAGTAATGGCAACCAACTGCTGAAAAAACTTCTGCACATTATGTCATTTCTCCTTAGAGACATATTCACCCAAGCGTGTACCACGTATGGCACTTAACTGACTGATCCAGAGGGACACTAACAATCAAAGACGCATTGGCATGGCCAAAGACTCATTTCAAAAGCTACGCAGAGTATTGAGAGACAGGCAGATTTCGTTGGAAACAACGAAAATAGCACTGGACTGTTATGTGATATCTGTCCTCCTATATAGCAGCAAGTCCTGAACAATCTCCTCAAAAATTATTGATAAACTCGAAGCAACAATGATGTGGTTCTACAGAAGGATGCTGAGGATACCATCGACCAAAAATGTGAGGTTTTAGATAGAATTCAAGCTTCTGGGACAATGAGGAAGAAGGGCTTGGAAAATCGGATACTCACAGTACAGATAGAAGGAAAGAGAGACAGAGGAAAGCAATGCGAGACATATTTTTATGGGTTTAAACAAATGGTTGGAGGAACGGAGTTTCAGAGAGATACCAAGTGTTAAAATGTTAAGAGCGACAAGGAATGGGGGATGTGGAGGCTCATGATCGCCTACGTCCTTATATACTATTTGCCGCATTTTCTTTTTCCAAATGAAACAGTTAAGACGGTCCGCAAGAATGCTTGAGAAAATTAAAAAAGTAAAGCCTTGAATTTTTTTTTTTTTTTATAAGCGTTTCACCCCGAGCAAGGCATGTCACTGCCACTACTGTGGGCTACGTAGAGTGGAGAAAGGCTGGCTAAATATAGGAAATTTAAGAGGGTGGGTGATAGGCGGGTGGGGATACCGAGAATGAGGGTTGGGTAGATGAGAGTGTTGTGAGAATAGTTGGGAGTTAGTGTGATAGGAGGTGTCTATTGACCCTACATTTAAACACCTGGAGATTGTAACTGTCGGGAAAGCAGACTTGTGGAAGGGAGTTCCACAGGCGGGAAGCGCGAGAAAAGAAGCTGTTGGAGTAGAATTTACGGTTACATCTTTATTTGTTTAACTGTAAAAGGGTGGGACCTAGTTGCTAATCTAGTATCTCGTGTAAATTCGTGCTTGGGCGGCACCAGTGATCTAAGCTCATCGGAGCAGAAGCCATGAAAGTACTTGTAGAAGAGGCACAGGGAAGCTACATCACGCCGGTGTGAGAGCGGCTGCATAGTCTTGATTTGGAATTAGGTCGCTTTTTAGTTTTCTTTTCTTTTCTTTTTCTTGTTTACACATCATTGCGGGTGTTTTTAATGCTGCGATTATAGGAAGCTGGAAGAATCATTCCTCGATCTTTAGCAAGAGTAATATATGTCTGATTTGTTTAACGTCGTTTGACAAAACCAGGCATACTAACAGCAAACGACCTTTCTGAGAGAAAAACAGATTCGTGGCTCCTTGGAAATATCGATTAGCAAGGATCTGTTTTTAATTCTAACGGCTTGCAAAAGATCTCTCAGACAATCAGCCCTTTGACTAATTACAACAACGTATTTCATCGCTTGTATAGGGTTTATTCACAATCGACTCATTAATCAACTCTCGAAACCCGAGAGTGTCTCGATTATAAAGTTTTACCAGAGAAACTTATCTTGGAATTATTTTCTCTTCCTACTTAAGCTAGAAATTTTCCGTAACAAGATCTTTTCTTACTGGTTATAAAGCCAAGTGAATGTTTTTCACTTCCTTTTATCAGCCTATATATATATATATATATATATATATATATATATATATATATATATCAGCAAGCATGTCTAAAATATCTATCTGAAAACTTTTCTTCCTAATCGTCCACTCGTTTTCTAGTCTAATCTTCCAGAAGTCGAGCCAGACATTTAATTATCACACGCACACAAACATATATATGAAATGATTTGTTTGAACATTATCTTTGATAGATACTTATTTAAGTAGATATTCTGTTTATGATCAAACAGTATTATATATTTATTTCTACCGGTCTGATTATTTACGAAAACTTTTAATTACGAAAATGTCTGTCATTCGGCAGGATTCGAACCTGTGACACCTATCCATATAGGGGAAGCAACCAATTGATCTGGCGTGTCTTAGACCTCTCGACCAGGAATGACCAACTTTCTAAACAAAATCCAATCAAGCCCATATAACACAATTTTTGATTCATCGTAATAACCATATCTGCTTTGAAATGTATCGTAATGTCAACAAATGTAAACAATTTGCAGAATTTAACGAAGATTAGCAAACTGGTCTTTAAACAATCGACAATTTGATTATAAACAGAATATGTTTACTTAAATACGAGTGTCGATCAAAATAATGTTTAAACAAATCATTGCAAATTGTCGGTTGCTTAAACACCATTTTGTTAATCTTCGTTAATCTACACACATTTATACGAGAGTCATTCAATAAATAAGGTGCATTTTTCGGTATAAGGACTTCTCATACAGATAGACGCTTACTTTACTTCTTTTTCAAAGGAAATTTTTTTTTCCAGATTGAAAAAGAACTTTGAGAGTTTTGGAGATTAACTAAGAAGCATGCTCCAGGATTGAAAGGAGGTCAGTTATCAAGTTTTTGGTTGCTGAAGGGTACAAAGCAGTTGAAATTCATACGAGAATGTCAACTGTATATGGGTTCCTATGTTTCAGCCAAAAGAATGTCTACAAGTGGGCTAAATTGTTTAAAGAAGTAAGGAGCAGTGTTGAGGATGAAGACAGGCCAGGGAGGTCTACAAAAGTGAGGTGATCAAATCAGTCAATGACCTCATTCAGTCTGACAGAAGGGTGACAGTGGATGATATTGCAAGGACTTTGAGCCTATCTGTTTTAACAGCACACAAAATTGTCCATAATGACCTTGCCTACTCGAAGGTCAGCTGCCGGTGGGTTCCAAAGATGCTTACTGCAGAGCACAAACAGAAGAGGGTCGAGTTGTCCCAGCAGTGTCTCTCCCACTCTGAGAAGAATGGTGATGAGTTTCTGAAGATGGTAGTCACATGTGACGATACATGGGTTTGGCACTATGAGCCTGAGTCCAGACAGGCTCTCCAGTGAAGAAGAAGTTCAAGTCCCAGCGGTGCACGGGGAAAGTGATCCTCACCGTTTTGGGGTGAATGAAATGGTGATTGGGCCAACTACTGTGAACTGCTGAGACAGATCAGGAAAGACATAACGAACAAACGCAGGGGTCGTCAGTCACATGGAGTAGACTTGCATCAAGACAACGCAAGGCCTCACACAGCAGCCCAAACGGTGCAGACTATCAACGAGCTGGGCTGGGAACTGCTCCCTCATCCCCCTTACAGCCCAGACGTTGCCCTTTCAGACTTTCACCTGTTTGGTCCCTTGAAAGCGTTCACGAGAGTCACGATCAAGTCAGAAGTGCTGTGAGCAATTGGCTGAGACATCAGTCCAAAGATTTTTACGGTAAGGGAATACGGAAGCTTGTGCACAGATGGGAAAAAAGTAAGCTTCCATCTGTATTAGAAGTTCTTCTATAGAAAAATTTACCTTATTTATTGAATGACCCTCGTATATAGGGATATAGATAAAAGGAGAAAAAGAGAGAGAGTGAGATATAGAATTAAGATAAGGAAATGGTTTACCCATAAGCTGATTACTGATAATTCCAGCTGCACGACTCCAGACTATGCACTTAACATTGTTGGTTTTGTGCACAATATATACAGGGTCTGATGGATAAATTGTCATCTAAATTACGCAAAAAATGAAAATAACACTGATATCTTATTTCAACTGATATATTTACCAAAATTACAGAAAATATCTTGAAACACTAATGGGTAAATTTATTCAATAAAACAACATTGGCTTTAACCAGATAACTTCAGAATCTTCTGGAATTCTTATGGACGGTCTGTTTGTTTAAGTTGGTGAATGCTGCCATAATCTTGGCCTTGAGTTCATTTTTACAAAGCCTTTCGTTGGTCTCTCACTCAACAGCAACCTACACATAATCAATTGGTTGTGGTCTCGGGAGTTAAGTGGCCAGATGTAAGGGTTGATTTGGTTACAGAAATTTTCTGACAGCCGCCACTGGGTTCTCCTGTTTGTGTGGTATGGTGCACAGACCTGTTACGAGACATAAGATCTTTTCCAGCAGCCACCCTCTCGACCCAAGACAGTACTCCCTCCAGAAGGCGATGAAAATCTCGGTGGCAAGATAAATGAAGGCATAACGTAGCCATCGCTAGTGTTCACCCTAAATGTTGATTAGACGTATCGTCCAACGCTTTCTGCACTGTTCTCAAAATGACACACAAACATCCTGAAAAGTTCATATTAGAGTTCCCAATCCTAATGTCAAGCAGTACAGTAAACCGTTTCCAAATTTATGGCGGAGTGAACTGTAACTGTTTTTTTTTTTTTGCTTTTTTTCTTACAGATAGTATACAAGTGACTCGACTATACTGTGTAGTTGACAAAATGAAAAACGACACGCATGCACAAAGTTAAAAATACTAACGACAATTTACCCATTGCATCCTATATAGCCCAGAGGTAGAATCGCCGACTGTCGCCACTTCGTTCGCGTTTCAATCCTGGGTTAAAAAGCAATCGGCTGTCTAACCGTACAGATGGGCTGCGATACAGCAAAACAGATCTGTCTGCGGATGACTATATATATATATATATATATATATATATATATGAATATATATATATGAATATATTTTTGATGGTACATAATTTTTATATGGCGATACAAACAAAGGAAATTGTATTTCTGTAGACTGTAGAAATGGTCGACCATGTCTGGTACAAGGCCACTTCACAAACATAGACGGCAATCTCTGCATTTAAAGGTATCATCAGGTTGAAAGAATAAAAGTGTTTTGTTTTTAAAAAAAGTAAAATTTTATTAACTAAACAGGATAATAAATTTGTAAGAACTAAAATTTTTCAAGAGAAAATGTATGTAGTTAAATGTTCCAGAGAAATAGTAGTAAGGAGCAGAATGTGTGTATGTAGAGAGATTAACAGGTTACTAATCAAATCTGTGTTCCTTTCTTTTTTTATAGCCGGCAAGAAAGGAGAGTGAAACAATAAACGAAAATTGTACTTATCGAACGTTAGGTTTTAGGAGTCAATTGAAGATATCTTGCTGTTGTTTCTTTGACGGCGAGTGAGTGGAGACGAAGAAAGGAACATTGGAAAGAGAGGAAGAACGAACGACGAGACATGACAGTTTATGCGTTTTGAAATTTCTCACTTTCATTGTGACGAGGTCCTTATCAGATCTCTGCTCCTATCGGACTGTCTCTGGCCGGTCAAGAAACGTACATAAGTACCGAAATCCTGTCACGTTATCGACTCGAACAGCATAGCCATTTTTTAGGTGTTAAATTTTTAAAACATTTGACCGGGGTCATAGTTCAATATCTTATTTCCTAACCAATCAGTATCCAGAATCTTAATTTTCACACTGGCTTGTGAAATTTGCTTTGGTCTGGTTTTTCCAAAATGTTTTCAGTTATTCTGATTCAATTTTGCGTGTGCGCAAGCTTACATTCTTTGCGTTTCAGTTAATTGTTGGATGACACAAGATTTGTAAGCTATAAAGCGATGGCAAATGTTTAAAACAAAAAAAAGATGCCAGTTAACCAGTTTCGTTCTTCACTCATCAGAACTGTAACGGGGAAAATATTATGACAATATATATATATATATATATATATATATATATATATATATATATATATTTATATATATATATATATATTTCATGGGTGACATGAATAAAGAAAGAGGAGATTTTTTTGTTTAAAGCTATTTCACCTTCTTCTTCTTCTTCTTCTTCTATGTGCCATGTCCCTTCAGGACGTAGGCGATCATGGATCTCTACGTCTCCCTATCCCTTGTGGCTCTTAGTATGTTTGCTCCTGTTGCTCCTGGCAACCCCCGTTCCGTCATCCACCTGATCAGACCCTGCAAATATGTTATCCGCTGCCTTCCACTGTCTCTCCTTCCTTCTATCTGTCCAGTCAGTATCAGGTTCTCCAGGCTCTCCTTCCTCATTGCATGTCTCAGGAACTTCAGTTGTCTCTTCCTGATGCTCAGCATCAATTTCCTTTTTGTTGACATTCTTTCTAACACTTCGTCGTTGCTTGTATGCTCAGTCCACGATATCCGTAACATTCTTCTGTAGAACCACTTTTCGGCCGCTTCCAGTTTTGTCCTCATTTTCGATGATATTGTCCAGCATTCACAGCCGTATTGAAGAACTGACATCACGTAGCAGTCTAGCACTCTTTTCTTCGTTTCTATTGAGATCTTCCTGTGTATTAGTATTTTGCTCATCTTCTGGAACGCGTCCTTTGCCATGTCAATTCGCCTTCGGAATCTCCGTGTCGCACTTTCCATCTCCTGTTAGAACACTTCCTATTTCTTGTGACTACTGGTAAAGTATGCTGATTGTAATTACTGCTGCGAGGTTCTTAGAATTTAGACTAGAATTTAGACTAGCTAAAGAAAAGGTTCGTTTAATTCATGCTACGTATTTCACCTAAAGATCCTAAAAACTCAACAATGCATGTCCAAGCAAACACTGTCTTTGTTTACAAAGAGAGGGTCACCTGGACCTGATAAACAGCGTTTCCAACATCTTCAGGTGAAACACCGAGTGTGAAATGGACAAAACGAAGAACCAGTTAGCACTAAAATCACAAGCGCAGGTTCGATTATTAATTAACTTCTCATGAAAACCTTCAAAAATATTTGCCAAAACCGGGCCAAACGCCGTCAATCTGAAGATACATAATATTATCAAAACCGAAATCGACAAAAATAATGTTAAATTTCATGAGTTCAACAAAGACACCATCAGGAAGAGTTGGAGGAGTCAAATAACTGCGATATAGCAGATCTCGACAAATATCAATAGTTTCAAAAATATTTGCCAAAACCGGGCCAAACGCCGTCAGTCTGAAGATACATAATATTGTCAAAACCGAAATCGACAAAAATAATGTTAAATTTCATGAGTTCAACAAAGACACCATCAGGAAGAGTTGGAGGAGTCAAATAATTACGATATAGCAGATCTCGACAAATATCAATAGTTTCTTATAAAAGAACATAAGTGAAAAGACTGCAAATGCCAAATGAACACATAAAACCATCGGTGGCATCGCAATTACCGATAAATTGTGAAAAGGAAAATGAATCCTTTATGCAAAAAGGTATAAGGCTGCAACACTGATTGCAACATTACAGCAAGCCGCTTCACAGTTTTATGTTGAGAAGACCCAATTATAGAAAATATGAGTCTCAAGGGGACCCTATCCTTATGAATTTTAAGTAATCCATAAAGGCGAGAATGAATATATATATATATATATATATAAGGGTCCACGTTCTTACACTCTTTATGTCCAAAAAAGAAATTATTTCTACGCATGCAAATAAAATTAATAAACGGCTTTATTTCAATGCTTTGTCATTCCTCTCCAATGAAACGTGTGTAAAATAGTGATTGTTGCACAAAAACCTAAATATATGTGTTTGCGCGCGCCTACTTGAATGTGTTTGTCTGTGCTTGTGTGTGTGTAAAAGAATGATTGTATCCATATACGTGTCTGCGTGTGTGTATTTGTATAAGTGTGTGTAAAAGAGTGATTGCTACACACATGTATGTATGTTTGTGTGTCTGCATGTGTTTGTTTTTGTGAATGTGTGCAAAAAAGTGATTGCATCATCAATACACAATTATATATATGCGTGTATGTGTTTATAGGTGTGTGGATAAAAGAATGAATGCTGTACAAATATATATATATATAGGTGTGTGTGCGTGTGTGTGTGTGTGTGTGTGTGTAAAATAGTTATTGCTGCCATAAATAATATATATATATAATTGTGTATGTGTTTTTGTGTCTGTATAAAAAAGTGAAATGCACAAATATTTATGTGTGTGTGTGCGTGTGTGTGTGCGCGCGCGCGCGGCAGTTTTAGCCGTTTTCTCATAAGTCATTTCTTGACTGAGCAGCCAGTATCATTTTTAGTTGAAACTTTTAAAATATTTCTTTTAAAATATTTTTTTAAGAAAAAAAAGTCCAGTGGCTGTTATCGCTCTTTCTTTATGAAGGTTTATCTCCTCCTTACCTTTTATTTGAAGTAATGTGCAATGTCAACGTTTTGGTAATGTCATTATTTTCTCTTCGAGTTACATGTGCTCTCCGTTTTACTTGTTGCTGGTGTTGAAAATCCTTATATATTTGGCTTACGGCCATATCACGTTGAATACACCGGTTCTCGCTCGATTACCGAAGTTAAGCAACGTTGAACCTGGTCAGTACTTAGATGGGTGACCGCTTGGGAATACCAGGTGCTGTAAGCGTTTAGTGACGGATGTGCGTTGTGGTGCAGTGGATATCGGCTCGGAAAGAGAAATCGGTGAGCCGAGTTCAAATTCCAGTTGAATACCTTGCATTCACTTAAGCACTGGTACCCTTGGGAAAAGTATTAATCCATTTCTTCCTTCCAGTTATGGGTTAAATAACAGGGTAGGTCTCGGAGACCCCACCCTTAAAAATGAATCCCAATGAATCTTGATATTTGAAAAAGAAAAAAGTATTACTAGACACAAAACTTATGTAAAAACAACAATAAATTGTTGAAAGAAAAAGGTATTACCAGCAATAAATAAATAAAATTTAGCTGGCAATAAATGCCATAAAAACAAAACAACCAACCATATATATTTTTTAACTATTTCGCCTCAAGCAATGCAGTTTCACTGCCACTGGTATTACATAGGAGGAAAGTGATGAGAAAGAGGAACAAGTTGTAGAGGGTATCAGAGGATGGGTAAGAGAAAGATGGGAATACTGGTGCGATGAGAGTAGAGTGGATGGAGTAAAGGACATAAGAGACAGAATGCGAGTCAAAAAAGGTAGATGACATTGGACTTTACGTTTGACTTTATATTTGATAAGATTTCTATTATTTGGAAAAGTTCTTTACTTATCATTCGGTAGCACCAGTCTACAAGATGAGACGCCGGAAAACTAACTTCCAGATGCACAAGGTTCATTCGCTTCAAACCATTTTAACTATTGATCTTTGAGATTTCTTACTGATAATCTAAATAATTCTGAACGGGTTGAAGCCTATGCATGACATTACTATGCAAATCTCGATCAAACGCTAAAATCATGACTTGTGTTGTTAAGTTAATATTTTGTTTTGTATCATTTACGGGATAAGTTGTAAACGTTATCAGACAAATTAAAAAAAGGCTTCCAAGATATTGGAGGTTTTGGGTGATTTTAACAAGTTTTTGTTGTTTTGTTTTTAATAGTAAATTTCACAGGGCTTGAGGGACAATAAAAAGAGTATTTACATTATTCGGACTATTGTTCTCATCTGTGTTACCATGTGTACGACGTTTCGGCCGTTGTAGGCTCTGACCTTCTTCAGGTACAGGAATTTTGAACCGAACTCTTTATAAAAATCACTGGGGTATATCTTTCTCATCACTTGCGTAGTAATGTCTCTTTTGGAAGTCATGACTTATCTCCCTCTAACCCTCCAAGTTACTTGCTCACCACTGCTGTAGCCTGGTATTGAACTCACAACTCTTTGGGTCAAGTCACAAGAACTAACCAACGTCTATATCCACTGGGCCATGTGTCCTTAAGGAAACGTCGTACAAATGACAACAAAGATGAGGACAAGAGTCCGAATAATGTAAATACTGTAAATACTACCTCATCTCAAAAATATTGTCAGTCAGTTAAGTGCCATACGTGAAACACGCTTGGGCGATCATGTCTCGAAAGAGACATGACTGACTGGGCAGAAGATTATTACGCCAGTAGGTTGCCATTGCTTTCTGCGGTAGACTGGTTGTCAGCCAAGGCTATAGAACCCAATCTGTCCTGTTATTTAACCCATAACTGAAAGGAATAGACGGATTAATACCTTTCCCAAGGGAATTTGCGCGTAAGTGAATGCAATGAATTCAACTGATATTTGAACTCGGCTCCCTGATTTTCTCATTCCGAGCCGATATCCACTGCACCACAACGCACAGAAATGTAGACATAATAATAAAAAAGAGGTTTAATGGGAAAACGATTATAATGAATGGTGTGTTATATGAGTGGGACATGAGGTCGTAAGAAGTGAAGATCATGAGGTTTAATAAGGCTAGATTATGGTTGTCCCTTGACTTGAAAAGTTTAATGTTGTACTTCTCAGGGAAGTAGGCCGGGATTAAGACAATTACCCTGTGGTGCAGTAGATATCGGCTCGGAACGAGAAATCGGAGAGCAGTGTTCGGATTCCAGTTTAATTCTTTGCATTCACTTACGCGCAAATACCCTTGGTATTAACCATTGCCTCCCCCACTAGTTATGGGTTAAAAGCAGGACAAAATCTCCTAAACCGACTAAGCATAGAGATGAACACAATATGGGAACCATTAATACGGAGTGCCAGAGAAAATCATTAGTGTTAAAATTGCAATATGAGCTCTGGTAAAAATAAAAAATACCAGATGAAACCATTAACACCAAAAATACTAGAGAAAACCATTAACATCAAAAAATTGCAATATAGACTCGAGTAAAAAAAAATAAGGTGGGGTTACTGAACATTAGGTTTATAAATCCCAAAAAATTAAATTGTTCTCAAGGACATATGGCCCAGTGGATATGTACGTTTGTTAATTCCTGTAACTTAACACAAAGAGTTGTGAGTTTAATACCAGGCTTACAGTGTTAGAAGAAGATAACTTATGACTACCAGAAGAGATACGCAGGAATGGAGATGATATACCGCAGTGATTGTAATAAAGGGTTCGGTTCGAAATTCTTAGCATCTGAAGAAGGCCGTAGCGTACAGCAATCGAAACGTTGTACAAATGGCAACAAAAATGAGAACAATAGTCCGAATAATGTAAATACTGTAAATACTACTTCATCTCATAAATATAGACAAACACTCTTTACTTGTTCCGTTCGTTAAAACCATGTTGCTCGTTGTTTCTTCCTGCGACCGATGCTTTCATTGGGTCCTCTGAGTATTCAATTTTCCACTCCTTCTTTCTTTATGATGAGTCCCAGAATCGTCAGTTTTCTTTTTCTGTTTGCATAGTAACACATTTCTTTACGTTTCTGTTTACCTTAAGAGTTGCTTCTTGCTTACCCGTTCTGTACATCGTATTCTCAGTACTCATCAATAGTACTCATCAATAGTACTCATCAATAGAACACCGTTCTTGTCATTTCCTGTCTCTTTTACTTCTCTGAGGAAGTTGTTCACAGTCCTTCTTCTTACAAAATACTCTCTTCATGAATAAATTCATCCATAAATCGGTAAGCACAGAAAATTATACTGAAATTCAACAAGTGGTTTAATAAGCATATCAACAGTCAATATAAAACCGTCGACAGTTGTAAACTGCACGAATATTATTATTCTAAAAACAGGATGTGCTGCTGGAATATTACGTGACTTTGCCCTTTATTTTTCTCATTGAGCAATTAACCAACAATCTGTATTGTGCCATATTATGATACAGCTAGCTATGGAGTGTGAAGTGCTATCTCAAAAATAAACCTGCCAAAAGAGAAAGTACGGCAGAAATGTCTCCTACATTTTAAACTGCCTCCTGCCTCTATATCAATACGGAAACATTCTTTCTGCCGAAAGAAGGATTTTGTAAAGTCTCTAAATTTCTTAGCGGATATTGTATTTTAATTGTTTAAAGTTTTTAAATTGTTTTACAAGTGAATTCCTCTTTACTCAATATAAGTATATATATTATCGTGTTTCCCTCTTGTTTTTTTTTTGTTTGTTTTTTTGCTATTCATTTTCATCGTTACTGTTCTTTTCATTTAACTCATTTTTCAACGATTTTTCTCTTGATGAGATGTTGGACAAAAAGGTTTTTGAGACTAACAATAAATTCCTTAGTTTTAAAATAGTATATATATATATATATATATATATATATATATATATATATATTTGTAGTAATATTAAATGTTTAAATGAAAGATTGCTGCCCAAGATTGTGTTATTTTAAGAAAACCTTCTGTTGAATATACAAACATTACTATTAAATTCACACTATCAAAAGCATCTCACTATAATGAAGTTATGAATGTTTTTTAAAAAGATAGATAGACGCTCACGAGATGCCCCACCGCGCACGTCACGTGATTACTTTAAAGAACTCTCTTTTTCAAAAACACAAAATTACGTAACAGTGAAAATATGAGAATAAAAAAAAATTAACGACCTTGAAAATGGCCAGTGAAGTGGCTGAAAACACTTAGTCAAAACTTTTGAAACATTTTTACATTTTTTACTTCCAGCAAGAAAAGGAAACATCTAAGAATACTGGAAAAATTGCATCAAAAATTAATAAGACCCTCTTTTGAAGTCGTTCTTATCGAAATATGTTTAAAATAAATATTGCTGTTCACACACACACACACACACACACACACACACACACTTCCGTCAGGTTTCAATCCTGGGTTAAAAGCAATCGGAGTCTAACCGTACTGATGAACTGTGATACAGCGAAACAGAACTGTCTGCGGATGGCTCTCTCTCTCTCTCTCTCTCTATATATATATATATATATATATATATATATATATAAACGGATCTCGATATGTAAAGTCACCAGTATATTCGACTGAAAATAGTCAATTTTGGACTCGAAACACTTGTAGCGGCACATTATGGGTACTTAATATATCATAACAAAAAGCAAGTAACATTAATACCAATAATAACAATAAATCTACACTTTAAACAAAACCTTCACGGCTTCTCGCACTTGACAAAGCGAACATCGCTGCCGAGCTTGAGAAGGACCTCCAATCTGTGGTGAACTGGGGTAGGAAATGGCTCGTAAATTTTAATACTTCCAAAACGAAGCTATCTTTTAACCATCATAGACAACCGCCCTACCCACCCCTTAGCATGAATCAGGCTAGCCTTCCTGAGACCAAACACTACGCCTTCTTGTCCTAACACTCTCAGCAGACCTCAAGACTATATTGAATCCATAGCTAAATCTGCTGCTAAGAAGGTCGGTTCACTGTGCAAGGCCAGGAAGTTTTTCCTGTCTGAATCCATGCTGCACATATATAGATCTACCATCCGCCCGTGTATTGAATACTGCTGCTACATCTGGTCGGGTGCCCCTGCTATTCACTTCGAGGTTCTTCACAAAATCCAACGGAGAATCTGTAATGTGATCGATACCGATTTGGCAGCCCGGCTGCAGTTGCTCTCTCACCGGCGTGACATGGCTTCACTGTGCTTCTTCTACAAATACTTTCACGGTTTCTGCTCCAAAGCATTTAGCTCACTGGTACCACCTATGTATGAATTTACACGAGCTACTAGATTGGCAACAAGGTCCCGCCCTTTTACAATGAAACCGATAAAATGTAACCGAAATTTCTACTCTAACAGCCTTTTTCTCTCGCACTTTCCGCCTGTGGTTCCCCGACAGCTACAATCTTCAGGAGTTTAAATGTAAGGTCAATAGACATCTCCTATCTCACTAACTCGCATCCATTCTCTCAAGCTCTTTTCTCCATCCACTCCACCCCATTACACCGGTACTCTCATCCGTCCATTACCCTCCTCCTGACATCCCCTATAACCAACCCCTCTTTCTCATCACTTTTCCCTATATAAACCCATGCGCAACAGTTGCAGTAAAATGCCTTGCTTGGGGTGAAATGATTAAATATATATATATATATATATATATATATATATATATATAGTAAAGTTTTGTAATATGCTTGAAGCATTGTGTATATTAGATATATGGTTCGGTCTTGAAGGCTGTCACAATGCGTTTAGTAAAATAAAGGAAGGCAAAGAAGTTTTCAGGTATTAACTATTTATTATACATTAATATTTCGAGATCAAAATCTCATCTTCAGAATGGCAGAGGAGCGTTCTTGAATGGCCATTCCTTGAAAGGCACGGGCTCACTCGGACAGACACACGCTCCTCTGCTATTCTGAAGATGATAATAAATAGGTAATACCCAAAACCTCTTTACTTTCCTTTATTTTACTTTACGCATTGTGACAGCCTTCAAGACCAACCATATGACATATATACATATATATATATATATATATATATATATATATAATCATTTAATTTGAATCCAACATTTTTTAATTCAAACAGTATAGCGCATAAACGTATTTGCAAGAGACGACCCGTTTTTATTTTTCCTATTTTCTTACTTTTTTAAAATATTATTTAATACTTCTGTCGGATTGCGTATTCGAAAAACCTTAATAAAGTAAATGTGTTCACCGGCAGAAATCGAACCTGCGTCTCCTTTTTAGGGGAAAACACTGTTTGAACTCTCTCTCTCTCTCTCTCTCTCTCTCTCTCTCTCTCTCTCTCTCTTCTATCTATCTATCTATCTATCTCCCTCTCTCTCTCACTCTCTCTATTTCACTCACTGTCTCCCATTCTTTCACTCACTCAGTATCTATTTGTTTATATATTTATCTATCTTACTATATCTCCATGTATCTAGGTCTCTATCTCTATCTTTCTCTCTCTCAGTGTCTTTCTATCTCTCGCTGTCTATCTATTTGTCTAAGTTCCTATCTATCTACCTATCTACCTGTATCTATTTAAGTATCTGTCTGTATGCGTCACTCTTTCTTTCTGTCTTTCTTTCTTTCTTTCTTTCTGTCTGTCTGTCTGTCTATCTATCTATCTATCTATCTATCTATCTATCTATCTATCTATCTATCTCACTCTTTCTCTTCGTCTCTATCTTATCCGACCACACTCCCAATAGCATTTTTGGTCTCAAACGGAAATGGTCGAAAAGCTAATTCTTTCTATTTATTTAGCTATTTAAAAATAGAATTACCTCCCTTATTTTTTGTTCTTTTCATCTTCTCCGGTATTTTATCTGATACAATTGAGTCGCTATTTCCCGCATTGCCGTTTTTAGAGACACCCTCTGACGCTGCCACGACCATTGTTTTCTTCTCTTTTCTGGTCATTATTTGACTTTTTTTTTTTGCCTTCCTGAATTATTTGTACGATTGTTTTACATTTATGCAAAAAATAACATGTTAGACAGTTCTAATCTCTCAGTTGGCTGTCTCTTCGACGACATTGTTATTATTGTTTCTTTGCTTATCTCATTTGGGCAGAAATGGTCATCTCCGACTTCTGTCAATTTTCTTTAAAACCATCTACTCATTATAGCAACTATCATTATATATATATTTGTGTGTGTGTGTGTGAGTGTGTGTGTGCGTGTACTTAAATTTCTTTATCTCTAAGTTTGTTTCAAACAAACTATTATATTATATATATATAAAATACAAAGACATATATATATATATATATATATATATATATATATATATATATATATCTTTGTATACTTTTCTGTGTTTTTCTGTATATATATTTCATACTTTAAAAATCAAAAGTCCTTCTACAAAAGTAAATTAAAAATTATCCCCACTTACGCCAAAAGTGCGGATAATTTTTTCCCTATACTAAGGTATAGCTACCGATTTATATAAACATGTATAATACTTACATAAGGAGCGCAGATTCAAATCCTGCTGAAGGAGCTATTTTTCCTAACAAGTTTGCTTGATTATTCAAGCTGTTAAATACTAATATGTATACTGTTTAATTAAAAAAAGGAGTATCTGCTCACATATGAGTATGAATTAAAAATAATGTTTAAACAAATAAAGTAACAATTTTTATATATATATATATATATATATATATATATATATATATACACCACCGGCGATAATTATTAGGCCACCCCAGATTTTTGAAAGAAATGCTGTATTTCATACTATTTTTATTATTTATTGCCAAGTGGATAAATCTAAATGAAAATATAACGGTTCTTTTGTTATTATTACTTTGGAAAATTTTGCAAACCAAGGAAGCAAAGATGAAATCATCTGAATCACCCTAAATTTTTTTTCATTCTTTCATTGATGAAACTGCAATATAGGTAATTATTAAATATTTATAAACTCATTTGATGCACATATCATTGTGCAATATGAACATAAGAACCATTCTATGTTCATTTACAATTATTTACTTGGCAATAAATACTAAAAGATTGTATGAAATACATCATTTTTTATGACACTTGAGTAGCCAAATACTTATGACCGGTAGTGTACATGTATGCTCTTTATGAAAAAATACACTTATTTTTTAATGTTTCTTTCTGTCTGTATACACGCATAAATATACGCGTCTGTGTGTACATATATACACATTATTTCTCTTTTTGTGATCGGTAAATAGAGTAATACAGAAAAGTATATTTACACACATACACACACACACATATAGTCATCTGCAGATAGATCTGTTTCGCTGTATCACAGCTCATCAGTACGGTTAAACATCCGATTACTTTTAACCCAGGACTGAAACCCGACCGAATTGGCGTCAGTCGGCGATTCTATTTCTGAGCTATGT
>JBBBDQ010000241.1:1345000-1370000 GCA_037127315.1 Ascarosepion bandense | reverse complement strand
CTGCTGACCTTGAGCGGGATCTACACTCTGTGGTGAACTGGGGCAAGAAGTGGCTTGTCAACTTCAATTCATCTAAGACCAAGCTGATGTCTGTCAACCATTACAGGCAACCTCTCCTGCCTCCCATAAGCATGGACCAAGTGATTCTCCCTCAGAGTAATACACTACGCCTCCTCGGACTTACCCTGTCCTCAGACATCAAATGGAACCACTATATTGAATCCATAGCAAAATCGACTGCTAAGAAGGTTGGGTCACTATGTCGATCCAGGATGTTTTTCCACCTGAATCCATTCTGCATATATACAAGTCAACCATCCGTCCGTGCATAGAGTACTGCTGCCATTTATGGTCAGGTGCCCCTGCCGTTCTCCTCAATGTTCTTGACAAGCTCCAAAGGAGAGTCTGTAGTGTGATAGGTACTGATCTGGCGACTCGACTGCAGCCACTTCCCCATCGTCGAAATGTGGCCTCCCTTTGTCTGTTCTATAAATACTTTCATGGCTTCTGCTCGGACGAGCTTAAGTCACTAATGCCTCCTCAACAGGTTTATACTCGTGCAACCAGACTGGCAACTGGGTCCCACCCATTCACAGTCAGGTTAGCCAAATGCAGACGACAATTCTACTCCTGCAGCTTCTTCTCTCGCACTTCCCGCCTGTGGAACTCGCTCCCGTATTCTTGCTTTCCTGACGGCTACAACCTCCAGAAATTTAAATGCAAAGTCAATACTCATCTACTAACCACTGGACTCTAGCTCTCTCCCCACCCCTGTATAACCTTCCCTTTCTCTCCACCTATGTATCTGTCATCGCACCTGCTTTCTATTGTTCCCTTCTAACTAGTTTGTACTCCTCACTCTTTTCTAATTAATCTTTTTACATTTATGTAGCCCCCTGCACGTCAGTGGCGTTTCCGCCTTGCTCGGGGTGAAATGATTAAAATATATATATATATATATATATATATATATATATATATATAATTTATTTGTTTAAATATTATATTAATAGTCATATTTGAGTAGATATTCTGTTTTTTTATTATGTATAAGCAGTATATTTATTTATATCTACCGGCCTGAGTAATCGTGAAATCTTCTTAGGAAAATATACGTCCTTTGGTTTCTCCTTATAGTTGAAATATAAAAGAAGAAATCTCGACCAATTACCATGAACTTATTTATAGAAAAGGTACAGGGAACGTACATTAAAATGGTGGTGAAGTGACTGAAGCCGAGATGACACGTCAGGATAGATAACATTACAAATTATTTTCTGGATGCTATCAAGAATTTCTAAATACATAGCAGAAGCACCTGACTAGATGTGGCAGCTATATCCAATGCATAGATGAATTTTAGACTTATAAATGTGTAAGATGCAGATGTGCGTTGTGGTGCAGTGGATAACGGCTCGGAACGATAAATCGGGGAGCCGAGTTAGAGTTCCAGTTGAATTCATTGCATTCACTTAAGCGCAAATACCCTTGGGAAAGGTATTAATCCGTCTATTCCTTGCAGTTATTGGTTAAATAACAGGACAGATTGGATTCTATAGCCTTGGCTGGCAACCAGTCTACCGCAGTAAGCAATGGCAACCTACTTCGGGATAATCTTCTGCCCAGTCAGTCATGTCTCTTTCGAGACATGATCGCCCAATCGTGTTTCACGTATGGCACTTAAGTAACTAAATCTGTAAGATAGATTCTGGCGAGCAGACGTAGGATTTAGTTCAATATAATTTTTCCAACTCATGCCAACGAGAAACATTAGTCGGAGAAGGCGTAATGAGTCACTCTCCTGGAGATAGATTATGGGGTGAAAATTTGTCTATCACGACAAAATGAACCGACTTTCCTAGCAGCAAAACTAGAATTAATTATAATAGGATGTGGGATTGATAACTGAAATAACGATAATCCTTCTTTTATTTTCTTTTTAATCATTTCACCTCAAGCAAGACAATAAAGCCACTAAGACGCAAGGAGTTACTAAATAGGAATGAATGTAAGAAAATCCTTATTACGGAGAGAAAACAATAAAATAAGACAAGAAGAAGATGATAAGCATTACACTTCAATTTCTGAAGATCAAAATTGACTGGAAAGCAACAATCCTGAAAAAGGTTCAACAAGCGAGAAGCGGGAGAGAATAAACTACTAGCATTAAACTTGTGCTTGCATCTTTCAATTTAACAGTGAAAATGATTTGACCTACCTGCCAATCAAGTCAGTCAGTCAGTTAAGTGCCAAACTTGATACACGCTTGGGTAAATATCTCTCTTTCGATCCGTAAGTGAATAGGCAGAAGATTTTTCCGTGATAGCTTGCTATTTGTTTTTTGTGGTAGACTGGTTGCCAAACAAAGCTATAGAACCCAATCTATTCTGCTATTTAAACCATAGCTCGAGGGAGAAGAGATGGATTAATACAGTCAGTTGCCATACGTGATACACGCTTTAGGGGATCATGTCTCGAAAGAGGCATGACTGACTGAGCAGAAGATTATCCCGCAGTATATTGGCATTGCTTTCTGCGGTAGACTGGTTGCCAGCCAAAGTTAAAGAACCCGATCTATTCTGTTATTTAACCCATAACTGGAGGGAAGAGATGGATTAATACCTTTCCCAAGGGTATTTGTGCGCAAGTGAATGCAAGGAATTCAACTGGAATTCGAACTCGGTTGCGCCTAAGTGAATTCAACGAACTTAACTGGAATTCGAACTCGGCTCTTTGATTTCTTGTGCCTTGCTTAAATTTGTAAAGTAGATGGAATCAAAGAGGAAAGCACATCAGAATAGGTGCCATGGATATATCTACAGAATCACAGAGGTAAGCTACGTTACGGCATTGGGAAACTGAGATGTTAGGTCTGAACCGACAACATTGGAGATTTGTCTTTTATCAAGAATCTGTAGATACATAGCAAAAGCACCAGACCAGACGTGGCAGCAATATTTAGTGCCTAGACGACCAGCAGACTTATGAAAATGTAAGCTTTTGGCGAGAAAATTCTTCTCACAAGGCACAAGAAGCGACATTTCTAGCATCAGATCTACCAATTGATTTAATATAATCTTTCCACTTCATGTCAGCGGAAAAATTAATTTACCAGCCTTGTTTGAAGGCAAATGTGTATACTTGGCACCAAAATATTTTAATTTATCGAATTGTTTCGGCTACACGAGCAGAAACACGTACGTCAAACAATAGCCAAGTAGGTTTACAATCTCCTGGAAATGAGATGGAAATGTTTATTATGAACGTAATGCGCTCTTTTGTTAAGGCACTTACTTCAATGGTGAATATTAATATAATAGAACATTATAGCGCGCATATTTCAGATCAAAATTCAAACAATAATTGTGTCTGGCTATCAACATTATTGCACCACGTAAACACACACACACACACACACGCACACGTATACACACACACACACACACACACACACACACACACACACACACACACACATATATATATATATATATATATATATATATATATATATACAAAAACAGAAACTCTAAGCAAAATCTATCGTATTGAGCGCTTTAATGTTAGGGTTTTCGTCTTGGTTTTTTTTTTCTTTCTTACGAGTGCTTGACTTCTTGTTCATATACTTCGTTTGTTTCTTTTTTACTTCCCCTTCTTTTCCCTCCGAGTTCGTTCTCGGTGGGTTGTACAAGACAATTTAAATTATAGCTTAATTAATACTAGTTTCGGCAGAGTTCTTTTACTATTGGTATTGTTATTACTATAGTTAATATTATATATATATATATATATATATATATATATATAAAAGAATAGGGTAGGTATAGATGGAATAAAATTTCGTATCCCAAAAACTCTATTTTTTAAAATATTCTCAATACAAAGTAGCGTGAGTAATATTTATTTAGAATTTATAACAAAAATATTTTATAATATCACTACAAACTTAGCTATTTTATTTCGACACTACTTGTGTCTTATCAAGTGTTGGTTCTAATTTCAAGTTGAAGAGTTTTACTTCAACTTGAAATCATTAGCAACACTTGATAAGATACGAGTAGTGTAGAAACATAATAGCTACGTTTGTAGTGATATTATGACATAATTATGTTACAAGTTATATATATATATATATATATATATATATATATATATAAACTTATTTATAAGTGGAACTTTGTCTGAGTGTGTGTGTCCGTTACCTATAGACTCCGAAACAGCTGAAAGGATTTTCTTGATAATTTACACAATTGTACTATAAGTGTCTGCGAGTGTTCTTAGCTAGTTTTTGTGTCGAGGTACTCCCAATAAATATCGGAAAACGATAATCGAAAAAATCGGGTTATAGAAGGAGTAGTCCGATTTTAATCAAATTTGATACACTAATAGACAAAGACATAAGAAACGATATTCAGAAGTTTCAAGTTTGCAGTTCTTATAATAGTGCAGGAAATCGATAATATATATATATATATATATATATATATATATATAAAAGGCAAGATGTTTGTGTGTGTGTCGGTTTATCTGTCTGTATGTCCTTCCTTTATACAAATCCACAATTTCTATCCGATTCTCACCAAACTTCACACAAATATTCTTTAGGTTGAGTCTGAGCTCCCGGACCATGGTTTAGTTTTAAAGCTTTCATTACACCCGAGCAACACCGGGCTATACTGCTAGTCTCTCTCTCTCTCTCTCTCTCTCTCTCTCTATATATATATATATATATATATATATATATATATATATATTAATCATATCACCCCGAGCAAGGCGGTAACGCCACTGATGTGCAGGGGGCTACATAGGAGTGAAAAGATTGGAAAAGAGAAAACCGGAAACCGCATCCTAATTAGGAATCAAGGGATGAGCCTCTTCACCTCTTCAATTGACGAGGGTGGAGTGTGAACCGAGCGATAGTTTAGTCTATCTACTCCAATTGAAAAAAAAGAGAAATGAGAAGATTGGAAAAGAGAAAACCGGAAACCGCATCCTAAACAGTTCACCTGTTCAATAGACGAGGGTGGAGTGTGAACCGGGCGATAGTTTAGTCTATCTACTCCAATATATATATATATATATATATATATATATATATATATATATATATATATATGTTGAGTTTTGATCATGTTTAGCAGAAGGATTGTTGTTTTTATTTTCAGTATTATGATTATGATATTTTCTTATATATTTACATTAGGCATCAGCCTGTAAAATGCCCGGGGACAACATCAAGTAGAGTATTACGTTAAGGTGTAGTCTATATGAATAGAAGAAAAAGTTAACGGTTAACTCTAGACTTGCACAGGAATAAGATTGGTATGTTTTAATGAAAAGAGGGATTGTGTTGTGTGGTTTGTTGGCATTGAAAGTGGACTCGGCGGTTGTGTTTTCAAATTCCGGTCAATGACGTTTTGACCCCATGCTACATATCACATTAGAAAAGCTATGGCTCTTGTCTTCCTCCAGCTGTAGAAAGCTGAACTCCTTTGAATTAAGTATTAGCCAATCTAACAGGATCAAAACTCTTAATTTATCTTGTACCTTTCTGGGTAGGGCCACCTTTAAATACATTAACCAGGGCTAGGTTTGACAGCTTACGACCATATCACGTTGAATCACCGGTTCTCATATGATTAACAAAGTTAAGCAATGTTTAACCTTGTCCATACGCTTAGGATTACCAGGTACTGTAAGCTTAGATGTGCGAGTAGTATAATGGATAATAACTAATCCAAGAGCTGAATTTCAATTCCAATTTGGTTCGTTTCATTGTGCTCCTTATATATTATATAATAAAATAATGATTTTTATAATTTTAGAAATGGGGTGGTCTTGCTCCTAATATCAGTATAGTGTAAAATTGATCCCTGACTTTTTACAGAATTATTTTGACTTGCAGAATTTTTTATTAATTTCGAAGGGTTCATGATAACAATATCAGATAAAATTGATCCCTGACTTTTTACAGAGTTATTTTGACTTGCAGAATTTTTTATTGAATTGGAAGGGTTCATGATAACAATATAGGGTAAAATTGACCCCTGACCTTTTACAGACTTATTGGACGTAGTTATTCTCTATACGAAAATAGACTTTAAAAGAAAGTATTATTTTAAACACTGGTTTCCTGTACGAACATAAAATTAAAGCGACGGCTAGGCTGATCAGTATTTAGATGGGTAACCGTTTTTGAATACCACTTTCTGGAAACATGGATGTGAGGATAATGGATAATATTTTAGAGAGCCAAATTTCCAATTAATGTTGAGTTAGCTGTATTCACTTATTCGCAAATACCCTTTGTAAAGGTATCAATTCACTTTATCTCCCCCAGATATGGATCAATTGGTAAGATTTGTATCATTTTATTCAAATCTAAAAATATTCTCGAGCTTTAAATAACCTACAAGTTGTTTATAAGCCGTAGAAAACGATACACTTTTTTCATGATTAAAAACGTAATCAAAAAATTCTAAAGAAATGGTAGATTTATTTTTAATCCGACATTTATATTATTTTAGTCTTATCTGTATCGTTGAAATGAAAAATTTTGTTTGTTTCTGTTTGTAATTTTTTTTTTCACTCTTCTCTGTCATGCTATTTCCGATTTCTTTTTCTTTTACTTTTGATCATCACGTGCACACACACACACACACACACACACACACACGCGCACACGCACACGCATATATATGTGTGTGTGTGTGTGTGTGTCTAAATGAATAAGAACGATGAAATAATTTTAACGTTCAAAACATTAATTTAAAACCATGCTCAATATAAAAATAGAGCAATGAGTATTTGTTATTTATTACGTTAAAACATGTGAAAAACTAAAAACTACTACAAAATTGTACATTTGGTTTCGACATTGAAAGAAAAATGTCTCACCAGGTAGTTACCATCATTGTTAACTACCTGATGAAACAATGTTCTTTCAATGTTGAAACACAATGCACAATTTTGTAGTAGTTTGTACTTTTTCACATGTTCTAACGTAATAATTAATATATATATATATATATATATATATATATATATATATATATATATATATATATATATATATATATATATATATATATACTAGCAGTATAGTCCGGCGTTGCGCGGGTGTAATGAAAGCTTTAAAACTAATCCATGGTCCTGGAGCTCAGACTAAAGAATATTTGCGTGAAGTTTGGTGAGAATCGGATAGAAATTGCACTATTGTAAGAACTGCAACCTTGAAACTTCGGAATATCGTTTCTTAAGTTTTTGTCTATGAGTGTATCAAATTTGATTAAAATCGGACCACTCCTTCGAAAACCCAATTTATTCGATTATCGAGTTTCGATTTTTATCGGTGGTACTTCGACACAAAACCTAGCTAAGAACACACGCAGACGCTTATAGTACAACTATAAATTTTCAAGAAAATCGGTTCAGCCGTTTCGGAGTTTATAGGTAACGGATGCACACACACACAGACACACACATACACAGACACACACACACACAAAGTTCCATTTATAAATAAATTTATATACATATATATATATATATATATATATAATTTATGCAACCGTGCCCATAAACGCGCATATATATATATATATATATATATATATATATACGAGTGCGTTTCGTGCGTTTACGAGTACGTTTGCATAAATTACTTGCACAAACAACAAGATAACAACAAGATTTCTCGAATATTCAGGCCAGTAAATATATATAAATATACTGCTTGATTATAAAAAAAAACAGCTTCTCAAATACGAGTATCCATTAGAAATGATGTTTAAACAAATAATTTAAATATAATTTCGAGTTAATCCATTTCGTTAAATAGAATATATATATGGCATAGAAGTATGTTTTAAGTTCTTCAATTACAGTGAAGCGGCTTTGCATAATGTTAAGGCAATACACAAACATATATGTGTGTGAGTGTGTATCTGTGTGCGTGTGTGTGTATATGTGTGTGTGTGCTTATTTAGGTATATGTGTGTGTCTCCATGTGTTCGTATATTTTTATATATAGGTGTGTGTACGCGTAGGCATTTTCATTTATGTAAGTGTTTGTGGGTGTGCGCGTATCTGTGTGTTCATATTATTTGTTTATTAACTGTATATCTGTGACTAAACGTGCATCTACACACATGCACTAATGAGTTTAAATATACACACACATGCCTACACACACACACACACACACACACACACACACACACACATACATATATATATATATATATATATATATATATATATATATATATATATTAATCATGGCATTTGGGGGCAAGGAAAGTTAGTAAAATTTACATGACAGTAATTTTATTTTCAGATGACTTTGACATAAGAAATGTATTTAAAAACGTTAAGCCCCAACATGAAATCTGTGATAAGCCAAAGACTTCTGTCAAAAAAGTTTCTGCTGAACTTAGTGGAATTCAATTTAGAAACCCACCCGCAGATATTTTGTTTTAGGAAACTTGTGAGATTTGAAGATCAAACAAATGATTAGCTTGTAAGCAAAGATTCTGGGAAACAAACTAAATATCGAATTGAGAATTCTTTGTTTTTTAAATACATTTCTTATGTCAAAGTCATCTGAAAATAAAATTACTGTCATGTAAATTTTACTAACTTTCCTTGCCCCCCGAGAATTAATGAGAAAAGAACATTGGAGTTTGTTTCATTCGTGATCAGTGTCAAGGTAATGGCCATAATATTTGGCACTTTTAAAGTTTTTCTAAAACAGGCGAAGCGATATTGGCGAAAATGAAGATTAGAAAAATGTTCGATAATAATTTAGTGTAACGTCTGTGTTAATGCTACGGAAGGTTCTTTTGATTTACTTTTAATCAATTACTAGAAACAATTATCATATATCTAGTAATTATAATAATATTAATAATAATGATAATAGCATCAATAATCTTCCCGTGTCAAGCAAGCTGATGTAGACAAGCCTCGTTCTCATCAGTGGTAATGTAGTGCAGGGTTAAAAGTTAAAACCGAAGGTTTAGTTCTTAGTGCACAAGACTAATGCTTGATGGCTGGAAATTACCAAGTACGCAATAGTAAAGAATTGTGTTAATCGAAATTGCAGATTCTGGAGTAAATAACCAGAAACAATTGACAATCTTGTATCAGTGTGTTTCCCTGTGTTAGCACCCACGGAATCTAAAACACAACATGTTAAATGGGCTAACTAATAATAATAATAATAATAATAGGGGGCAATATTTGAAGAAGAAGAAGAAGAAGAAGAAGAAGAATAGTCTTAAGAATAATGATAATAATAAGAAGAATAGTCATAAGAATGAGAATAATAAGAGGAAGTATAGTAATAATTATCTTATCTAAACTTATTTATAAATGAAACTTTGTCTCTGTGTGTGTGTCTGTGTGTGTGTATCCGTTACCTAAAGACTCCGAAACGGCTGAACCGATTTCCTTGAAAATTTACACAGTTGTACTATAGGCGTCTGCGAGTGTTCCTAGCTAAGTTTTGTGTCGAGGTACCCCCGATAAATATCGAAAATCGATAACCGAAAAATCGGGTTATAGAAGGCGTGGTCCGATTTTAATTAAATTTGATACACTCATAGACAAAGACATAAGAAACGATATTCAGAAGTATCAAGGTTGCAGTTCTTACAATAGTGCAGAAATCGATAATATATATATATATATATATATATATATATATATATAAGGCAAGATGTTTGTGCTTGTGTCTGTTTATCTGTCTGTATGTCCTTTATACAAATACACAATTTTTATCCAATTCTCACCAAACTTCACACAAATATTCTTTGGCAGAGTCTAAGCTCCAGGTCCATGGATTAGTTTCAAAGCTTTCATTACTCCCGAGCAACGCGGGCCTATACTGCTAGTTAATAATAGGTAAAAAAGAAGAAGAAGGAGAAGAAGAAAACAAGAACCTAAAAAAAGAAAACAAAATCAAATTCAACTTACTAAATATAGAATTGGTAGAAAGATAAGCCTCTTCATGGTTTATGGTTTCCTAGTAACAAACTAATGTAGACTATAGTGGGTTACTTATCTTTTTTTTTCTTTAGTAGTGGAGAGTCCGTTCTAGTGAAGGGTAGTTGTATACTGTTGCAGGTTAACGGAATTTGGCCTTGTTGTAGTTAGCCCACTATAAGTCATAAAGTAAGGTTATAAACCAAGAAAAGCAAATTGAGTTGAAAGATAATATTTTATATATAACACATATCAATTAATATTTTTACAATTGAAGTAATACATAAAGTACAGGTCCAACGGAGATTAAAATGTTCATGGCAATAAAATGCTGAAAGAGAATTAATGCTTAGGACTTTGGGAGCGTGTAAAGAAGGAATATCTTTGATGTATTCGCTTCTTAGGTCAGTAAGTTTTTGAGGCATGGAAGAAGGAAAGAGGTAAGGGAGGCGAGCGTAGTTAGCCGCTTGACTTGGGTCAAAGGAGATACTAATTACTCTCTTCTCCTCAAGTCGGTCTGCCTGTCCGCTTTTTATATCTTCCTTTTGAATCGCAGCAGCTCATTTGGGATTTCACACTTGTATTTGGTTCTGGGATTCCCATTGGCTGATAAATAAAATTCGCGTAGGCTCGCGAACTGGAAATTTAATATTTAATTAATTTTTAGTGTTCAACTGGAACATCAACGCGGAGCCGGCGGCGCAGAGACGACTTTTGGTCATTTGCTTTTTGGTCGAGAAAGCGCAAACATCCGGTCCATTGCTTTTGCTCGGTATCACCACAAGACAACCCCGTTCTCATCAATGGTAACGTAGTGCAGGTTTGAAGGTTGTTGTTTTTTTTTTTTTACTGCACATGAATAATGCTTGATGGCTGGAAATTACCAAGTACACAATACTAAAAAGAAATGTGTTAACCGGAAAGGCAGATTCGGGGGTAAATATTCAGAAACATTTAACAAAGGCAAACGATATGGAATACTGCATAAAAAAATGTAGGAGAAAATGATACTGCAGTAGTGTGTGTCTAGTTTTAAATACTGAGTTGAATTCACAAAACAGGTTATCATTAACTAGCAGTATAGCCCGGCGTTGCACGGGTGTAACAAAGATTAAGAAACTGAGACGTGAAGAAAGCTATAAATACCTAGGTGTCGGCGATAGAGATGGAATACTGCATAAACAAATGAAGGAGAAAATAATACAGAAGTGGTGTGTGTCTAGTTTTAAATAGTGAGTTGAATTCACAAAACAGATTATCATTAATAAACTCTTGAATGCCCATGTGGTCCAATAAAATTTTAACATTCTTAATTGGATCATAGCTGACATTAAACGAATGGATATCATGACGATAATGCTTCCTAAAGCATGCATAATAACGGCAATGTTGATCGTCTCTGTGTGTCAAGATCCGAAGGAAGCAAAGTATTAGTTCAACTAGAAATGTCATACAAAATCCTAAACAATCGGTGTTCAATGATACCTGGTAATTACAGAAGACTAAATGATGATCCTTGTAAAAAAAAGGCATGAAAGAAATATGAAAACTTATTCAGTAATAAAGGAAGCCATCAAATTCAAATGGGAATTTCAAGTAAGCGAAGAAGTGACAAAAAATAGACCATAATACACGTTTGTCAGTGGCAAAGAACGTAAAAATGAAAACAAAAGCAAATACAATGCATCAAATGAAAAAACGATGGCAAGATAAGCCTCATCATTGTCGATATTCTACCCGTACCAAACAAGCTGATTCAGACAAACACAATACCCATCAATGGCTACGTAATGCAGGATTAAAAACTGAAATGGAAGGTTTTATTCTTGTTGGAGATCACCAGAGCTTTTTAGCTAGACATTTCTAAGTACACAAAATATATGATAATATCCAGAAACAATTAGCCATCTTGTATCAGTTTGCAAACTGTAAGCACCAACTGAATATAAAACTCAGCATGATAAATTGGACAAATATCGGCTCATGAAATTATGCAAATTTATGGAAAAGAAATTGCAAGAAACTGTATGAATATGTAGTGTGAAAGGATAGCCAAAAAATGATTGAAATAAACAGGCGAGAGTCATCTCTTTTGTCGTCTTCTTCATCTTCTTCGTCGTCGTCTTCGTCTTCGTCGTCGTCTTCTTCTTCTTCTCTTTCTTCGTCTTCTTCTAACAACCCAAGTACGCTCAGCAAGAAACAAAGACAATCTGCCGTTCTCAAAAAATCGCTTGCTTTATACAGCCGAGGACTGACCATAATTTGCATGCGAACGACGAGACAACAAGATTTCGCGTTAACTGTCCGATATTGCCTGGCATAAAACATGGGCGCCGCCATTTTGGTTTATTTTATCACGGAATAACGACGCACAGACTTATTGGCATTTTTTAGGCAAGCCGTTTTCACAATTTTCCCCACAGAATATCACCCAAACGCGGTTCCAGTGTAACTATTTAATGGGACCAAACAATACCTAGACAGAACAATCAAAGCTAATCACCCAGACATTGTGATCGAAGACAACAAAAACAGAATGTGCTTTTTTATTGAAATGTCAGTCCTTGTAGATGGTAATGTATTTTTGAAGATCTTCAAACAAACTATTAAAATACAAGGATCTTGAAATGGAAATCACAAAAATGTGTCACAAGAGGACATCAATAATTCTAGTTGTAATTGTAGCACTCGGGTTGATTGGAAAAGCTTCCGATAGACTGAAGGGATCCATGCCTTAAAAAATACAAATAATCGTACTCACACATTACGACCAGCCTTATCTATGTAAAATGTGTGTGTGTATTTTGTTTTTTGATTGTTTTAGTTTTGTTTTGTTTTTTTGTTTTTTGTTTTTTGTTTTTTTGGGGGTTTTGGGTTTTTTTTTTTCAAAAATGATCAGCGGAAAACATCGTCAACCCATTTCTGACCTTAAGTGTCTGGTTGTGATTCGGAAAGAAAAGTGTGTATACAACAAAATTAAAGTAAATAATAATAATAATAATAATAATAATAATAATAATAATAATAATAATAAAGCATGAAAACAGAAAAAATATTCAATGATGAAAGAAGGCAGTAAATACAAACAAGATTTACATTTAGTAGATTCTGCAGAAATGCAAAACAAAAGCCAAGAACTACTAAATGTGATAAAAGTATTCAACAGAGCGTTGATAAACACAAAAACACAAACCAGCCTGACGAGTGAGAACATGATAACGGTGTCTTTACCAAACTTCGACGTCGCCATGAACCTGATCAGTTAAAGTAACAAACTCTTTGTATATATATATATGTGTGTGTGTGTGTGTGTGTGTGTGTGTGTGTGTGTGTGTGTGTGTGTGTGTGTGTGTGTGTAAATAATTATTTTCATTAGATACGAGAAAAGAATTCTTAATATTTGGGATATAGACTGTGGATTTAGAATTCAACACTGCATAGTAACTGTCCTTTCCTCGACTTACTGCGAAACTCATTCAAAGTCATTATGATTGGATTTACGTGGGAAAATATATAAATATATTTTTCTCTCAGTCAAAGCGTAATGTCATTGAAGATGTAGCGCCTAGGTGGCGGTACGATACCAGAAGATATGTGCTGATATATCTACAGCACAATATCCGTGTTAATGGATATTAACTACAAACACAGATAAGACAGAACAACAATAATTAGAAAGAGGGGAGAGGTTAAGCCGTTAGAGTTGCAGAGTGCACAGTCCGATAATAATTGTCAATGACACTCCGAATTATTTACGACCTACCCACGTAGGCAGAAGCACGAGGTAGATGCGGCACGAGGCCGGTTAATGTGTGAAAAACAGAGCCCGTAAGCTCGGATACAAATTCATATCTGCTTTTCCCAAGACGAGACTCTACCTTTCCGCCCAAATGCAGAGAGTCCGACAGAATGAACCACTGAGGCACGCAGTCGATCTCCACAGACTGTCAATAATACTCCGAATTATTTACAACCTCCCCATGTGGGCATAAGCTCGATGTAGGTGCGGCACAAGCCTAGTTAACGTTGGTACAAACGAATCCGTATGCTCGGGCAAAAATTCATACGGCTTTTCCTCAGGCGAGACTCTCTTTCCTTCGGCGGAGCCTCGTCTGGGTTTCTCGCCACTCGTTGGCAGAGAGTCCGTCAAAGTCAACGACTGGCGCACGCTGTCGATCCTCTCAGACGGTCAATGACAGTCTGAATCCCTGACTGCTATAAATCTTTATTTATATAGCTATTTCGGTCCACAGACTATTCCATATTTGAAAGCACGAGAGGTGTGTCAGCTGCTCTATAACAGAAGAAATATTTACAAATGCAGAAGGACGTGTACCTGTGTTTTATAGACTACGAAAAATCGTTCAACAAAGTACGTTGCAAAAATCTGTTAGAGCTTCGCAGCAATCTTGACATATTCAGGAAAGATAATAGAGTAATCAAGAATCTATACTGGCGGTAAACGCCTGCATACAAACAGGAACTGAGTTCAGCAGATATACAAAATTAAAAATAAGTGTAAGACAAGGATGTGTCTTCTCGCCGGATTTATTCAACCTATATAGCGAGACAATTCTGAGAGAACTAGAAATTCTGACAGGATTCATCATAGGCAGTCACAATCTTAACAGGATATGCAGATGACATATTGTTGATAACAGACAAGGAAAGGAAACTACAAAACCTTCTACAGAATGTAGTGAAGAAAAGTGAAAAGATTGAACTAAACATAAACTACAAGAAGATAAAATACATGGTCATCAGTAGAAGAGCCCAAAATGCAAATTACAAGTCGAGGATACGAAAATAAATCCGGTATAGAAATTCAAATACCTGGGAAGTGTTCTATCAGAGAAAGAAAAGTGCGACACTGAGACCTGAAGGTGTATTAGCATGGCCAAGAATGCGTTCCAAAAGCTGAGTATTGAGAAACAGTACAATTTTGTTGGTAACAAAGAAAAGAGTACTGAACTGTTACGTGATATCTGTCCTCCTGTACGGAAGCAAATGCCGAACAATCTTCTCGGAGATGAAGAAGAGACTTAAAGCAACAAAAATATAGTTCTACAGAAGCGTTATGGTGCCCTACCTATAGGAATGGACGCTTCCTCTGTCAATAAATACTAACCTGCGTGACTTCCGGGGATGCAGTCAAGAGGCAGTCGAGACGCAGTGTAATTGAACAGTTCAGACGCACACTTCTGTCTGCTGACTACTAACACTATTACTTTGTATCTAAGTTCTATTATTCTAATACACTTGCTCAAACTACCTTCCTGTTTCTGTGTCTTTCTTCCTGGCCCTAAAAGGCCACAACAAGATGGATGCTGAGGATGTCGATCATGTGAGCAACGACTAGATTTTGAAGGGAATGGAAACAAAAGGAAATCTATACTTAACATCAGAAAGAGGCAGCTGAAATCTCTAGGACGCAACGTAATTTGTTGAACGATTTTGCGTAGTCTATAAAACACAGGTACACGTCCTTCTGCATTTGTAAATATTTCTTCTGTTATAGAGCAGCTGACACACCTCTCGTGCTTTCAAATATGGAATAGTCTGTGGACCGAAATAGCTATATAAATAAAGATTTATAGCAGTCAGGGATTCAGACTGTCATTGACCGTCTGAGAGGATCGACAGCGTGCGCCAGTCGTTGACTTTGACGGTCTCTCTGCCAACGAGTGGCGAGAAACCCAGACGAGGCTCCGCCGAAGGAAAGAGAGTCTCGCCTGAGGAAAAGCCGTATGAATTTTTGCCCGAGCATACGGATTCGTTTGTACCAACGTTAACTAGGCTTGTGCCGCACCTACATCGAGCTTATGCCCACATGGGGAGGTTGTAAATAATTTGGAGTATTACTGACAGTCTGTGGAGATCGACTGCGTGCCTCAGTGGTTCACTCTGTCGGACTCTCTGCATTTGGGGGGAAAGAGGCGGGACTTGGAAAATCTGATACTCCCATGGTGTATGGCGGGAAAGGGGGACAAGGAAAAGCACCACATGATATTCTTAATGAGCTTCAGCAAACGGATGACATGGATGGACACGCCACTTAAAAGAACTATTATAATTTCATATCACATTACGATATGTACATAGTTCTACAGAAGCGTTATGGTGATCTACCTATAGGAATGGACTCTTCCTCTGTCAATAAATACTAACCTTCGTAACTTCCGGGGATGCAGTCATGTACATTTACATGTACGAGCCTGTAAACTTTTACATCTTGTAACATTTTGTTCAGAACGTATAAACTGCCTGCATGCGAACAGAAGGTGCGTTCAACAGACATAAAAAATAAAAAGAGGTGTAAGGCAAGGATGCGGCTTCTCGCCGGACTCATGCAACCTATACAGGTGCTTCTGAGAGAATTAGAAGTAATACCAGAATTCGTTATTGCTGACCACTATCTTAACAACATAAGATATACAGAGCGGATTTTAGTTACAGTTTCTGGGAGAGAGCGCATTATTTGGCTTGATGAAAAGTTCAAACAAAGCCAGTAATATGCGGCTTTGTTCTAACCTAACCATCGACGGTTCCCAAATAGTTAATTCTACCCAAACACACTTGCTTGGGTTACTAGTTTGATTTCCCATCACTTTCGAAAGGTGACACGCACTGGAGCCCGACAATGTGAATAAATCACTTTCCTGGCAAATCGGCCATGCGAAATATGAATGTTCTAACCAGTCGGTCACGTGACAATATACGCAGGTAAACTTGAGAAGAATATTAGAGTATTAGAATAATCTAGGACCTATATTGAGAACAAACTGCTATTGCATACGACATAGAAAGTAAATTCGGTAAATATACAAAAAGAGAAAGCAGATTTAAGACAAAGATGTGCCTTCTCACCGGACTCAACGGTAAGGCGATTTTAAGAGGATTATAAATCCTACCAAGATTCCTTATTGGCGTCCACCATCTTAGCAATATAAGATATGAAAATAATATTGTCTTGGTACCAAACACAGAAAGGAAACTGCATTAGAACTTATAAAATGTAGAGCAGGAAAGCGAGAAGAAAGGACTAAATATCAACTGCAAGAAGACAGAATGCATATAATTTTCTCTGTTTCTGATGCGTTTTAACCTTTCTTAAAATATAAAAATAGAATATATGAGAAATATTACTTATTTTTCACTATCTTCAGACATTATAGGACTTTTTTGGAAACCATATTATAAATAACTGATCATACTATTTCCAAGCAAGGTAATTAAAAATAAAGATAAAAATATGACCAACAAAATTATTTTGAAATGATAAATCCAAATTATTGTAAACCAAAAAAAAAAAGATTTTTACCTTTTTTCTGAGATTAATGATGAATCTATGGTGGATGATAAAATTATAAGGTTAATATATAAAGGGGTTTATTAAATTAAATTATAGAATTTAATTGAATTTTAAAGTACAGAAATGTATTTCCCCATTGTACACGTCGTAAATTAGAAAAAAAATGGTTGCGAGGTGGAAGATCAGAACATTTTCAAGTGAACATTATTGGAAATAACAAAAAAAAAAATGCCCGCAAACAAACGAAAAAACTAACAAACAAACCTTTAATAAAAAAAATGTCAAACATAAAAATAGAGAGAAAATAAAATAAAAAAAAAACTACCGGAAATATTGAAGCTAACTTTGCCCTGAGGAGATAAACAAGAGTAAAGGGAGATAATCAAACACCAAGAGGCGCTCGTGAACAGAAGGAGAAAAAAATTAATAAAACGTGCCAGCACGCACATACAGACGTTCATAGAAAACGGAAATTCAAATGATGCGAAATAATAAAAAAGCAATATTGGGATTTAAAATATAATTTGGTTTTTAGCTGAAAAAAAAAATAGTGAGAATATTGTAAAATCTCAGCTTGGGCATTTTAAGAGCTGCTATTCTAATTTTTAATCAAAATAGTCATCACCGAAGCACGATTTATGCCAAAAGGTGGTTTTCCTTTTTCTTCTCCTTCAGGTTTTCGTTTATTGATTGTGTTTTTATGACCAGTGTTTTATTTTTCTCCCGTTTGCGTACAAACAATTCTTGTTTATAAACGCTCTAAAGTGATTTGAAAATAATTCTTTTTTATATATTGAAAGCCGAAACGTTACATTCTTGTCAAATAATCTCTTTTTGAGAAATCGACTACCGTCATCTGCATCGCATATAAAACGGAAACAAAAAATAAATAGATAAAGGAATAAGATTAAAACAAAACAAAAAATATGACATCGATTTCACAAAAAAAGTAAAAAATAAATGAAAGCAAAAACAAATGATAGCACTTGCCAAAAGGTTCGTCAGGCTATTTATTTTTCAGTAAAAGCAGTAAAGTCACTAAAACAAAGCGAATAATGTCTTCCGTTGATCTTTCACACTTCCTCTGATCACGTATACGTCGTCTCTTGGCGTTGTTTTTCTTTGCCGACCGCATTTTCCTTTACGCTTTAAACTTAGATAGATAGATAGATAGATAGATAGATAGATAGATAGATAGATAGATAGATAGATATACATACACCCTTGCGAAAATTCATTAAAACGAATATCTTCCTAAAATCTAGCATTTTCCTTTACGTTTTCAACTTGTTATATATCCTGGGGACCAATAGAATATAACTGACTTTAAATAAATATTAGTTCTTTCAAAGGCGAAAGAAACAGATGATGATTTCAATCGAAACTAGAAGGCAAAAAATAAAAAGTGTATAGTGTCAAAGAAGCCGGTTTTCAATGTCACGAAATATAAAACAATGAAATGCATCTGTGACCCACAGAATATAATTTACATTAAATAAATATTATTTCTGTCAAAAACTAAAAAAATAATTAAACAATAATTTCAATCGAAACTAGAATGCAAAAAAAATGTATTGTGTCAAAGACGGATTATAATTTACATTAAATTATTTGAGTCAGAACCAAAATAATGCAGAAACAACATTCAAGTTCAGAAATATAAAACAATGAAGAAAGAAAGAAATTATATTTTAGTAAGCCGACAAAAATATCGTTTTTGTGGCAGAAACAAAGACAAATAAACAAGCCTTGTATCAGCCGTGTGTCAAAATTGGAAAAAAATTAAACAAATAAAGACAGGAATGTAACGACGTCAAAATGCAACTAGCCAAAGGCAATAATCGGTGTGCCTACTCGGAGATGACGTAATTAGGTGAAGCTCAACATACCTGTATTTATATATATAAGACTATGTTTTTCAAGGTTAAAAAAAGCGACGAAGCCAAATAGCTCAAAGAGAACGCAGGGAAAACAATTCCAGCGCGTCTTTTTCGTATGTGCGCTTTCTTCTATCTTCTACACACAACCGTCACTGAAAAGAATAAACAGAATAAGTTAATATTTTATACACGTTGTTCTTTGTTCGTCAATGATGACCGATCGTTTGTTCCCAGATTATACATCATACATCGCTTTGGTATAAAACAAACTGAGATAGATAGATAGATAGATAGATAGATAGATAGATAGATAGATATGAACAGTAGGGTTTACTGGTCGTAGAAGAATTAGAAAGAGAAATTTCGTATGTTACGGTGGATCTACAACGAGGCAGACGTATCGAAACGTATAAAATTATAATCTTACATTTTTGTTTTTCATTGGTTACGCTTGTGTTGAGCTGCCTCCTGGCAGCCGGAGAGAGATCGCATATACGAAGAAGCCGTCTGGAGTCGTTAGCCAGTCTCTGCCTCTTCAGTAAAAAATTCTAGACTTTATATAGTCTTAAAACACTCATGCATTTTTGCGATTTCGGTTTGACGCAATGTTGACTTTATCTACGGCTGGATGTATCCGTCAATCACATACGGCGGTCCATTGCTTTTCAACCTGGTTGTTGCTTGTTATTTATTGTTGCATCTTGTTGACATCATCTAGAGCCGGATATATCTGTCAACGACCCTTGTTCTTTGATGACTTTTATTCACGGCTGGATGTGCGTAGTGGTGCAATGGAACAACAAATCAGGGTACCGAGTTCGAATTCCAGTTGAATTCTTTGCATTCACTTACACACAAATGGGAAAGGTATTAATCCGTCTCTTCCCTCCGGTTATGGGTTAAATAATAGGACAGACTGGGCTGGCAACCAGTCTACCGCAGAAAGCAATAGCAACCTACTGCGGGATAATCTTTTTCCTGGTCAGTCATGTCTCACGAATGGCACTTAACTGATCTACGGCCGGACGTATCTGTCAACTACTTCCGCTTTTCAAAGTCATATATTTCATAAACATTACTAATGAGCGAGAACAAAAAGAGTAATCACAAGCGAGAAAAATAACTGATAGCATAGAAGTTAGGGTTATGTCTAGCCAGCTCAACGGTAAAGTGAAGATATCTCAGTCTAGTCAGTCACTCAGTCAGTTAATTACCATACGTGATACACGCTTGAGCGATCCTGTCTCGATCTCGAAAGAGACATGACTGACTTTTCTCGTAGGATGTTGCCATTAGTGTCTGCTGTAGAGTGGTTGCTAATCCGTTCTGCTATATCTAGCCATCTCAAATGTAAATTGATGAGATAGTGACGCCATTCTAATCAGTCAGTTCAGTGCCATACGTGATACACGCTTGGGCGATCATGTCTCGAAAGAGACATGACTGACTGGGCAGAAGATTATCCCGCAGTAGGTTGCCATTGCTTTCTGCGGTAGATTGGTTGCCGACCAAGGGTATAGAACCCAATCTGTCCTGCTATTTAACCCATAACTGGAAGGAAGAGACGGATTAATACATTTCCCAAGGGTATTTGCGCGTAAGTGAATACAATGGATTCAACTGGAATTCGAACTCGGCTCCCCGGTTTCTCGTTCCGAGCCGATATCCACTGTACCACAACGCACATATAATGTCTAGATATCATAGCGGAGGTACAATGGGCGTTGAAGTTCACTGGATATCGGCTCGGAACGAGAAATCGGAGAACCGATTTCGAATTCCAGTTGAATTCGTTACATTCACTTACGCGCAAATAAGTGAATTTGGAAAAGTATTCATATGTCTCTTCCCTCTAGCTATGAGTTAAATAACAGGACAGATTATGTTCTATAGACTTGGTTGACAACTAGACTATAGCAGAAAACTATGGCAACATAATGGCGTCTGCTCTCAGGACGCAGGCGAATATGGCTCTCCAAAACTTCTGTCCTTTGTAGCTCTTAACAAATTTTGTTTTTTTGTTTTTTCTCCTAAACTCTGTTTGGCCATCCAATAACTCAAGCTCACTATGTTATGCGTTATTTTCCTCTGTAACCCTTGCTTTCAATATGTCCGTGAATATCATATTTTTCAATAGCCTCTTTATTGACAGAGAATTCTGTGTCAAGATTACAAGGATATTTGACACTGTTTCAATTTCTTATTTGCACACCTTTGTGATTTTGTTTATTATATTTTATACTCGGGGTTATATAAACTTCTAAATTTTACACGCCAATGAGTTTAATAATGTTTCTTCTGTTAATCTCCTTCCCAACCAAGTAGCATAGAAGCTAGGAACACAACCTATTAAAAGTAGAATAATAATTTTCGTCATCCATATCACTCCATACAAAGCAGTAAAGCCACTAAGAGATAAGGGGTTACTGAGTGTGAAAGAATATGAAAAAAGAGAAACATTATTAAGGAACGAGAACAACAAAAGAGTCAAACTACAATAAGTAACGCTTTAAATTACATTTAAATATTCCGAGATCAAAGTTGAGTGGGAAGCAAGAAGCCGGAAGAAGGTTTCGCAAGCGAGAAACACGACAGAATAAACTTATTTATAACTTATTTATAAATGGAACTTTATCTGTGTGTCTGTGTGTGTCCGTTACCTATAGACTCCGAAACGGCTGAACCGATTTTCTTGAAAATTTACACAGTCGTAGTATAAGCGTCAGCGAGTGTCCTTAGCTAGGTTTTGTGTCGAGCTACTCCCAATAAATATCGAAAATCGATAATCGAAAAAATCGATTTATAGAAGGAGTGGTCCGATTTTAATCAAATTTGATACACTCATAGACAAAGACATAAGAAACGATATTCAGAAGTTTCAAGGTTGCAGTTCTTACAATAGTGCAGAAAATCGATAATATATATATATTCAATTGGAGTAGATAGACTAAACTATCGCCTGGTTCACACTCCACCCACGTCTATTGAACAGGTGAAGAGGCTCATCCCTTGTTTTCTGTTTAGGATGCGGTTTCCGGTTTTCTCTTTTCCAATCTTTTCACTTTTTTTTTTCAATTGGAGTAGATAGACTAAGCTATCGCCCGGTTCACACTCCACCCACGTCTGTTGAACAAGTGAAGAGGCTCATCCCTTGTTTCCTGTTTAGGATGCAGTTTCCCGTTTTCTCTTTACCAATCTTTTCACTCCTATATAGCCCCCTGCACATCAGTGGCGTTACCGCCTTGCTCGGGGTGATATGATTAAATATATATATATATATAAAAATCAATACCAGAAAATCAAAATTTGACTTACATCCATTTATTTTTCTTTCAGTCTACAGTTTTGCTTTAACTGGAAACAACTATTGCTTTTTAGTCTTTCGTGCCAACGTCCAATGAGTCTGAACTCCAGGACCATGGATTAGTTTTCAAGCTTTCATTATACCCGAGCAACACCGGGCTATACTGCTAGTAGTTTATAATTATGATTGCAACTCGCCATTTTCACTTTGAAATAACGAGACCTTTCCGCCAATGTAGTACTGCGCTTAAATTTATAGTCCTTTTGTATCCTTACAATTCTTTGCCATAAAGCATAGGTTCCTCACGTCAACAATCGTTGCTTTTTCACAGTGCCGATGCCCATTTTTCCGAACATATTGTTTGAAGTGGTTTGGAACGTCAGCATATTGATTATGTCCTTGATTTTCTCTTCTAGTTATATGTGCTATTCACTTTAGTCGTTGCTGCTGTTAAAAGCATCAAAGAGACGTGGTTTCTTTTATTTGGTTCGAGTCTTTGGGATGCTGTAACGTCAGTTCCCAAGGTTCGGAGCAGGTTGACCGGGACGCTTCACTTGCTCGAAGCCATTTTTAACCATCGTTCTGAGAAAGCGGTTATTTTCAGCCGGCACTTGAAACATTTTGAATGAATTTAGAGGCATGCATCACATCAGTATAACGAGGTTATTCCCAAATGTGACACGACAATATTTATGTTTTTTTTTTCAAATACAAGTCCTGTATATAAGGATAATATAGATTCATATATTTTCGAAGGGTATTCGAATTTGAGTGTAACGATCCCGACTGTAATTCGAACACAGCTCACCCTTTAATTCCACTCCCAACCGGTTGTGGTGCCCTATTCTACTGTGGAATGAACTCCCTCCTCAATATAGACTAACCTGAGTGACTTCCAGGGAGGCAGCTGTGAGACAGTCAAGACACAGTCTAGAGAGAGTCGAGACGCAGCGTAACTATACCGTTCGGGCCTACACTTCTATTTGTTGACTACTAACACTCGTACTTGTATATATGTTCTGTTAGTCTAATACACTGTTTGAATCTACATTCTTGTTTCCGTGTCTTTCTTCCTGGCCCTAACACTCGTATTCGTATATATGTTCTGTTATTCTAATACACAGTTTGAACCTACCTTTTTGTTTCCGTGTCTTTCTTCCTGGCCCTAACAGGCTACAACAGCTTGGCTACGAAAATTCGCTACAACACAACCACTACCAATTATATCAACCATAAATCCACACACATAAATATAAAGACAACGGATTTGTACCTATTCTTTTTTTCAGGTATTTTTTTCTATTTCGTTCTTTTAAAGAGGTTTAGTTTATTCTTTGGCCATTTAGAGAATGTATCTTGTTCCTAGATGTGTTGTTAACTATGGCCACATCACGAAAAACATAAAAATAAATTTAAAAAATCTGTTAAAAGCATCTTATATATATATATATATATATATATATATATATAGTTTCTATCACTTGACATACCGCCCGATTATTTCATTTACTATCTACCTGTCCCCTTCGGCGAAAATGATTTCCCGATAATTATGCTTTTAAATTGGTTTCTCCCGCTTTGTAGCCCCGTGGGAAACTGGGGACTGAACGGCTTCCCCATATCTTCCCTAATCGTTTCGTGCAGTGATGAACACCTGCAGTTGTTAGAAAAGATTGAGGTTAAGTTGAACTTTTACGCGGTCAGTATCAGCTAATGGGTGAAAGCGCACACAACACACTCGTTGGAATCTTCATTGAGCCCGGCTGGTCATTAGGTAGGTGGACGAAGTGTGAAGGTGCGTGAAAGAGATTTTGAATATTGTCCACGAACAGGCGGATCGATATTCGATCTTCGATCAGTTTGTTTCAGAGACTATGTGTGAAAAGATTTTTTTATAATCCAATATTACGCAATTATGAAATTGACTGGTCTGTTCATAAAATGTTGGTTGAATTAGGTTTTTTTACGGTTTATCACTTCTTTGCGCGCATGTGCGTAGTGGTGCAGTGGCTATCGGCTCGGATCTTGGGAAAGGTAATTATCTGTCTCTCCTCCCTCTATCTTTTGGTTAAATAGCAGAATATATTGGGTTCTATGGCTTTTGCTGGCAACCAGTCTACCTCAGAAAGTAATGGCAACCTACTGCAGGAAAATCGTTTGCCCAATCTGTCATGTCTCTTTCGCAACATGATCGCACAAACGTGTATCATGTATGGCACTTAGCTGCTCCCTCTTTTGCAAACCAAATCATACTTTGGATTATAAGAAGGAAGTGTTCCCAAGCCGTCTCCTATTTAAGTGCTGACCGGGCTGGACGCTGCTTAACGAGAGTGATCGATCAAAACCGGGGTTTTCAATGTGATTCTTTATTATTAACTTTCATAAGATCTTTCTTTAGCTTCTACTGTGACGAATTGGGGGAAATAAAGCATCTTCAGAAGTACGCATTTCTTCACGGACACAAGTACAGTTTAAAACAAAGTATAGATAACTCTTTAAGATGTCAGGGATCAA
>JBBBDQ010000241.1:1317500-1340000 GCA_037127315.1 Ascarosepion bandense | reverse complement strand
TTTCATTACACCCGAGCAACGCCGGGCTATACTGCTAGTGTATATATAGAAAGATAGAGAGTGTTTCGTGTGTGCGCGCGAATGTGCGTCTGTAAGAGAGAGAAAGAGAGAGAAATGTTGTAATTGCTAATAAATGTTTTTAATGCTGAATTCCTTGTTTTTCAATTTTATCTCTGACAACAGGTTTATCTCTGAACAACGTCACTATGTGCACGTGCTTGAGTTCGTTTTTTGTGCTTGTGTGTGTGTTTGTGTGTATGTGTGTGTGTGTGAGGGAGAGAAGGAGAAAGTGAGACAGACAGACGGACAGATAGACAGACAGACAAACACAGGCAGAAAGAATTTAGATCAATACGTCTTACGGTTTACCCAATTATGAATTTTGATCTTTGATGCTCACTAGCAGCTCTCAGTAAATTTTGTCATTTTGCTATCTAGCCTAAATTCTGTCCTCGCACCAATTTCCACAAACTCATTTGGTAGCTTATGTGTTGCTTTCCTCTCTCCTTTTTTACCTTCCATCTGCTCTGTGAGTGTCACATTTTCCAAACCCTCTTTCTTATATGACGTTGAAATTCCAACTGTCTCTTTCCGATGCTACGTATAATTGTCCTTGTTGCTCCCATTTTTTATTAAAATTTTGTCGTTTCACAACATGTTCATTTTATGGTATTCTCGCCATCATTCTTTATAACCAGATTTATATTGCTTATTGTCTCTTCTTCATATCTGAGAAGATTGTCCAGCATTTACTGGAATGACCCAAATGTGAATAAGGAATATAAACGCAGGTTCTCATAACATGCACTGAATGAAAAAAAAAGTATGTATTGTACACGAACAATTAAGATACACCCTTATGCAAATTAATTGAAACAAACAAATAATTTCTTCCTAGAATCTTTCACACTTTCCCTGATCCCGTATACGTCGTCTCTTGGCGTTGTTTTTCTCTTCCGATTGCATTTTCCTTTACGTTTTGGACTGATGGATCCAGTCTGTTGTTTTTTTGTTTGTTTCTTTGTTTGCTTGTTTTTTTTTGTTTTTGTTTTTTGCCTTGATGACACAATTGACAGTTGAAAGGCTTACACCAACAATATCCGTGATTACTCTGTAAGGCTTGCCATTGTGTTCATGCAGCGTTACAATTTTCGTACGCCTCTTTAGAGTAACGTTCATCGCAGACAATGGCCTTAAGACAACTAATCGTCAGTCGAGACAATAGTGTCTAAGCGTGATAAAGATTTTAAGCAATCACAGATGACACAATATTTTTCAAGGCCAAACAAATTGCATCATACATCCTGAAAATAGATTCATATTACTGCAAACCACTGCAAATGACCTCATCCGAGGGAAAATAGAAATCGATTACACCCTGTCACTCCAGTATGTCGAAAAATGACCATACGGTAAACGAACGGAATCTAAAGCAATTGTTTCAATTAATTTTCACAAGTGTGTAATCTTTTATTTCTCTTATAAATAAGAATAGAATGTCCTGAAGAAAATTAGCAGAGAAAGAGTGGAATAGATAAAGAGTGAGTGTTGCTAGCCTCGATTTAATAGATCTTGTAGCGATGGCATTATATTGATCAAGTACATTTCACGAAATTGGTTAGTAATGGTCCATCAAAGTGACTCTGAAACTCAGTTGGATTTCAAGTGTCTATGCCAATTTAAAAGCCACTCTCGCTTCTGATTGCTTGAAACGAAAAACTAAATTTCATTTATGTGTCATTTTGTAACGCTTCAGATTTAATTAGTCGACTTCAAGCGGTTTTGGGAGTTGATCGGTGGTTAATTGATCAGACACTTTTTTCGATAATGATTGAAATTCCAATAGCAAAATAAGAAATCTGAAATTTCTTCTTCTTCTTCTTCTTCTTCTTCTTATTATTATTATTATTATTATTATTATTATTATTATTTAATAATGCGTACTCCATCATCTATTCCTTTACCAAAAGTTCTGAGAACTTTTTCTACTTACCGATAAAAAATGAAAAGTGTTGTGAGCCAAAAAATGCTTCATTAACTGGGTCTGACGATTCAAGGCACACATGATAGCGAAAATTTTATATTCTGTACCGTATCTTTGATCATTCTTGAACTAAATATTTTAGTTTAGGATGGGTGTGATTTAGGATCAGTAAATATTTTCCTAGTTGACAAGATCAAGGAATTCAAACTTAAAAGAGGAACCGTTTTGCCCACGAGGCAGTCCACTTGGTGAAGACTACAAAGGAGAGCATTATTTGACGCTCATTGATTTCCCCATTTCCTAAATCTAATAGCACCCGTCTTGTTTCGCTGATGAACTAAGGACAGGAATAAACAAAAACATTTTTTCAACTGTTTTCTTCGTTCGTAATTTTCTGATAATTCTATCACTTTTTGATTTAGGGACTTTTATTTTCGGCATCAAACCTATCGATCACTCCAACCAGATGACGACATAAGGCAAAACGACGCAACTGGAAAAGTCTATATGCTTATCTGTCACTTCAATTGCATGTCTGTTCGATAGTTTACCCCAAGAGCGAATCCATAATTTTAATACTACTACTACTACCAGAATGACTACTGCTATTACTCTAATTAATATTTTTACTATTATTTATTTGTTTAATTCAACACCAATATTTTGATAGTTATCTCCGTATCCAAGACAGCGTAATATTCTAAAATTTTCAGCCTTCTCTTCGGTGTGTCGCCCATCTTAGTCATAATATTATACCACTTTATCCAATATTCCACTTTCTGCAGTCCTCTCTCGGGAGAGCCGCGTTCGGTTTCCAGTAGGCTTGGTTACATTCATTTACAAACAAATAGCCGAAGGAAAAGCATGAATCCATCTTCTATCTTTCTCTGTGTTAAATAGGATTTAAATCTGAAAAAAAAATTGTTATTCTAAAAAAACGAAAATGTTGATGCAATATTCACTCGCAAAAAATAGGGAAATATTCTTACATCACAGAAGACGTTTTGACTTTAAAATATCCCACAAAGTCTTAATAAACCATAACAAAACAAATCAATCAATCGATCGATCAATCAATTCTCAAAATAAGAAAGTCATAATATTAACTTAATACTGGTTCCAAAATACAAGAGTAATCATGCTGATAATTAGGATGTGCCAAAAAGAAACCATTAAGGGCTTCCTTGAAGTAAAAAAATGAAAGTTATTAACTCGAGGATAAAAAAAAATCATCGTAGACCGAGCTTCTTAAAATTTAAGGTAAGAAGAATGTCTTTTTTCTGTTACATTTGATTTTACTAGTGCATATTTTTATAATTAATCTATTTTGTTTGTAGTTATTGTAGTTAATCTCTTATTGCCTCCAATAAAATCTACACTCCTGGACATGACGAAAAACTACATCCGGCAGCAAGGCCTCTGATCGTGAGATTCGAGGTTGCAAGGAGAGTAAATCAATTTCTTAATTGTTGTTGTTCTTAAATTTTTTTTTTAATCATTTCACCCCGAGCAAGGCGGAAACGCCACTGATGTGCAGGGGGTTACATAAATGTAAAAAGATTAATTAGAAAAGAGTGAGAAGTACAAACTAGTTAGAAAGGAACAATAGAAAGTTGAGAAAGCAGGTGCGATGACAGATACATAGGTGGAGAGAAAGGGAAGGTTAAACAGGGGAGGGGAGAGAGCTAGAAGCCAGTGGTTAGTAGATGAGTATTGACTTTGCATTTAAATTTCTGGAGGTTGTAGCCGTCAGGAAAGCAAGAATACGGGAGTGAGTTCCACGGGCGGGAAGTGCGAGAGAGGAAGCTGCAGGAGTAGAATTGTCGTCTGCATTTGGCTAACCTGACTGTGAATGGGTGGGACCCAGTTGCCAGTCTGGTTGCACGAGTAAACACCTGTTGAGGAGGCATTAGTGACTTAAGTTCGTCCGAGCAGAAGCCATGAAAGTATTTATAGAACAGACAAAGGGAGGCCACATTTCGACGATGGGGAACTGGCTGCAGTCGAGTCGCCTATCACATTACAGACTCTCCTTTGGAGCCTGTCAAGAACACTGAGGAGAACGGCAGGGGTACCTGACCATAAATGGCAGCAGTACTCCATGCACGGACGGATGGTTGAATTGTATATATGCAGGATGGATTCCGGTGGAAAAAACATCCTGGATCGACATAGTGACCCAATCTTCTTAGCAGTAGATTTTGCTATGGATTCAATATAGTGGTTCCATTTGAGGTCTGAGGACAGGGTAAGTCCGAGGAGGCGTAGTGTATTGCTCTCCGGGAGATTCGCTTGGTCCATGCTTATGGGAGGCAGGAGAGGTTGCCTGTAATGGTTGACAGATAACAGCTTGGTCTTAGACGAATTGAAGTTGACAAGCCACTTCTTGCCCCAGTTCACCACAGAGTGTAGATCCCGTTCAAGGTCAGCATCGAGATTATGTCTGTCCGCCGCGACAGGTTTCTTACTGGAGCGGGAGTATATTGTAGTGTCATCTGCGTAGATGCCTACTTGGGACTTGATCTCATCTGGGAGGTCGTTGATGAAAATAAGGAAGAGCGTCGAGCCCGGGATAGAGCCCTGTGGGCACCTGCATTCCTGCTGTAGGACGAAGAGGCACGCCCATTCAGAACGACCTTCATTTTACCCTGACCTGGGTGGTAGCTATGGACAAATAATTTTAAATAATCTGCAAATGGTTTATATGCCGTAGAAAATGGACCAATCAAATACAGATTAGATACACAGGCATAACGTTTGGATTTATTTACATTTTAAATGTATAGAAACTAAAGTCGCTTCAAAATGGGCGATCGGTTTATGTACTAATTTTAATATGGAATTAATCACCCACTTTATGTCCACAGTATAATTGTTTATTTGTTTATCTAGTCCTGGGTATGACGATAAACTACATCCGGCAGAAAGGCCTCTGAACGGGAGATTGCAGGTTTTGAGGAGAGTCGAACCACCTCTTAATTGCTATTGTTTCCAGGTCCACTCTGAACTCGGATGGTAGCACTTGTTAGGATTCTAGCTATCGACAAATAATCAACTCCTAAACAAAAACAAAACACTATGAAATTTTACAAATATATATTTATAGTAAAAATACCAGCAATACATTTTATATATAAAAAATTACCAACAATACATTTTAAAGTAAAATTATCAATAATACATTTTATAGCAAGATGACCAACAACACTTTTAATCTGTAGTTGAAGCTATAAAATTGCGTTCAAAATATTTAGATTACGCATTAAATGACCCATAGAGATGTTGATATGCCGCTAAACAAAATCAACGAAACAACTAACCAACATGAAAGAACTCTTTCATGATATTAATCTATATTTTAATTCTTTTTGTCTTTCCCTTCTGCTAGTACCTTATAAATAGTGTACTATTCTGTTTTGCTCGTGTGTAAGACGGAAAAGACAAACCAGAAACATGACTTCGTTTCAGTGAGAAAAAGATAGAAAGAAGTGAAGATAGAATTAGTTAACGCTGACTTCCAATACCTCATAAATAATGGACTATGCCGTTTTGATTGCGTGGAAATCCGGAAAAGACATATCAGAGACGCTATTCGATTTCAGTGAAGAAACGAAAGAAAAAATAATAAAAGATAAAGAAAATAACACCTGCTGTCAATACATCATAAATAATAGACTATACCGTTTTGATCGCGTGGATAGACCCAAAACACATATTAGATACGTTACTTGGTTTCGGTGAAAGAAAGAAAGAAAGAAAGAAAGAAAGAAAGAAAGAAAGAAAGAAAGAAAGAAGTTAGTGGGGATAGAATTTCTTGAGGCCTCCTGATAATATCTCATAAATAATGGAATATAATGTTTTGTTTGCGTGGAAAGCCTAAAAAGGTATGTAAGAAAAGTAATTTGCTTTCAGGGAAGGAAGGAAGGAAGGAAGGAAGGAAGGAAGGAAGGAAGGAAGGAAGGAAGGAAGGAAGGAAGGAAGGAAAGGGCGAAATAGAAGTGTTTACCGTCAGTTTCAGTGAAATAATGAAAGTTTTCATTTCCAAATCTTTTCAATTGTATCCACTTACTTCTTAAATCAACAACCAGTATTCATACTTATAATTGTTATTTCAACATTTTGCTAAAGTTTTTAAGCTCAAAACGATGCCATAGGGAGATTTCCATTGATATTATATTGTCGTAGAACTTGCCATGAGCTTATTCAATTATTAACTGAAAAATTAATATTCAGCAGAATATTCAAATAGGAAAGACATGAAGTATTCACTGGTATTTCTCGTAAGAATTATTTGGAAACCAAAATTTATCAGTATTTAAGTTCTTAGATGCCATCTCCCGTTATGAGCATTATTATATCCATGATATAACAACACCGTAGTTCACTGACGGAAAGGAATGGCTGAACGGGAAAAGAGTGTTAAACTTGCTTTGTTCTCAGATAGACTCTTATATAACTAAGACATACGCAAAAATATATGTACATATATACCTGTGTTCCACGAGATGTTAATATGCGACTAAACAAAATCAACAAACAAACAACCAACATGAGAATAATATATCACATATATCTAGACAACAATGCCGATTGTAAGGAGAAAGAATGGTCTTACATATAATATAAAGATACTCCTGTGTCTGGAAAACTCATATTTAAAATTCCAGATTCAAATGAGCTGAATTCATCTATGCCCCAGGCCAGGACATTCCGCCAACGAGAAACAGGGAGCCTTTGGTTTCCCAAATTGAAGACTGCGAGCTGGAGTTTGTTTCTATATTTGAGAAAGATACATTGCCTAAGATCAACGACACCATAGACTGCCAAGTAGACATATTTGACCTCTACCCAGGCCAAAGGGGTGGAGAGGAACTGGCTAAAGAAAGCAATCTGTCGTAAAATAAGGAATTTGACTGCTGCTTTTGCATCTAAACTGTCAGACAGGTGACCCATGAGACTCATCTCCACAAAATGGAGAAAATCTCCTTCTATATCTGTACAATAGTAAGTTTGATCTTAACTATATACTTGAGCCCTAGTCCGAAAAGATAAGGTTAACGGGTATTTTTACTAGTATCATAATTGTTGTATTTTATTATTATTGTAATTAATCAGTTGTTGCGCTGTGTCTAACAAGATCTCAAATAAGAAAGAATGTAATTTCTATCACGTCATCTTTATTACAATGGATTGTAGTTATCCAACCATTACATATGCCTTCCCTCACAAGAGATGAGAGTAGATAGTCAGGTAGATAGCTTAAGTAGACTGGAATTAGCCTGAGAGAGTAGCCTGAGGAGAGCGCCCTAAACATAGCCGAGAGTCGTCTACGAACACTGCTACCGTAACGACTATTTTGAGTCCCGGTTCGAGGGTCGAATTATAGTATTACTAGGTAACCGTATTATCGGTCTACTAACAAAGTTCCAAGTGTTGTATTTTGATGTGTTTAATATATATTCGTTATTTCCTATTTTGGTTGTTTTGTATTATTGTTGCTTCATCTTTAACCGGCTCCACGACAGTAATTATACTATTGCCTGACTAGTTGACGATGTAAATTTCTTCTTTAAACTAATTCATAAATTAGAATTAATCACAGATATATATATATATATATATATATATATATATAGGAAAGAATATTAATAAAAATTAATTATATTAATATATTATTGCTGCCTCGATATACTAAATATATATATATATATATATATATATATATATATAATAAATCTAGCTAAAAGCCAACAGACCTACCTAGGTTTCACCTAACGGCTCGTCAGGGCAAGCGCTTTAGTGTTAGGGTTCTCGTCTCGGGGTTTTTTTCTTTTCTACGAGTATTTTGACGTATGTTCAAATTCTTCGTTGGTTTCTTTTTTGTTTTCCCTTTCTTCCCCTCCGTGTTTATTCTTGGTGGGTTTTTCGAGACGGACTGAAATATATTATAACAATTATTAATAGTATCATTATTATTGTTATATATATATATATATAGTGATGATCATCCACGTATACTGTCTTAATATGTATAGGAAAGAATATTAATAAAAAGTTTTGAATTTAAAAATGTACTTTTTTTTAACAGTATTTGTTTATTTTTATTATATTTTATATTTCAGACCGCCCGCGGTCTGAAATATAAATAATAGTACTCTGATCAGAGTACTATTAAACAACATTTCTCTGAAAAACATAAACATGTAGGTAATATCAGACAGATTTTGGTCAACAATACGGTGATCCTTACTCATACACACAGTAAGAGGAACCTGCAGATATTGGAGGCCATGTACATCAAATCAAAACAACCAACACTCAATAAAATCAACTTTAAAACAGGAAATAACATATTACATTGCATTTGACTAGATGGTTTTGTTGTCATTTCGCGCTATCCCGCGGTGTGACGTCATAAAACCGCATCGCAAACTTAAGAACTGCGTTTATTCTTTTTGGTAACTATTGCCGTTGCCAAGCGGAGTTTTATGTCAACACAAAATAAAATCGTCGGTGATGGTGGATTTTATAATATTTCAGTTTAAACTACCTCTCTGAAGATGGCTCATGTGAGCCGAAAGCTTAGAAGAAAACCAATAAATAATTATCCAAATGTTGGAGAATTTTTGTCTTTATTTTCAACTGAAATTAAAGCAAAAATACGACGTTTAGAACGGCTCATGATTAAACATAATAGACATTCATTGTCTCTTGTATTTAATAGAATATGTCTAGAAAAAAAATATATATATAGTGTATCGTAGCAGCAGATAATTTTCTAAACATATACTGCTAAATGTAACAGACAATGAATGTCTATTATGTTTAATCATGAGCCGTTCCAAACATCGTATTTTGGCTTTAATTTCAGGTGAAAATAAAGACAAGAAATTCTCCAACATTTGGATATTTTTTATTATGCTGGTTCTAAGCTTTCAGCTTACATGAGCCATCTTCAGAGAGGTTACAGGGATCTTAACATAAAGACATTCACCATCAAAGATGATTTTATCTTGTGCTGACATAAAACTTTGCTAAGCAACGATACCAGTCATCGAACAGCAGACGCAGGTGGTAAATTTGTAATACGGTTCTATGACGTTACTCCGCGTTAATTAAAATAGTTTACTGCCTAGTTTCTAATAACCCTACAACCACACAACTAAATCCTCTACAGAAAATCATCGTAATGTATCAATTTACATGCCCGTTTAGAGATTGTGTCTCTGATATTAATAATAAACCCACCACATATATTTGTTTTACTACAACCACGCTCTCCCGTAGACTTACCTGTCACCTTACTGATCAGACATTTCTTAGAAAAAACATAGCCATGTAGGAAATATTAGATAAATTTTAGTCAATAACACAATCATACACAGTAAAAAAGAACTTTCAGATATTGGAGGCCATGTACATTAAATTAAAACCACACTTAATAAAATCACATTTCAATCTGGTCATAACACATTACATTGTATTTAGACATATGGTTCGTTTAACATTACAGTCTCTCACACGGTATGACGTCATAGATGCGCATTACAAATTTACGAACTGTGTCTGGTTTTCGGTGACTGTTATCGTCGCATAGCAAACTTTTATGTCAACACCAAATAATATCATCTTTCACTTTCGGCATTTTGTGCAAACAAAACTGTAGATAATATGTATTAAGAAAAGACACTTGATCTTTAATGTTTTTTAGGCAAACACTTCAAAAGCTAAACATATCTTATTTCTGATAGGCTGTAAACTTTGTTGCATTTGCCTGAATTCAATTAGGTTATTTAAGAGTGTCTTATCAATATATATATATATATATATATATATATATATATATATATATATATATATTCTAAACAGTAAAAAGAACCTTCAGATATTGGAGGCCATCTACATGAAATCAAAACAACCCACACTTAATAAAATCACATTTCAATCTGGTCATAACACATTACATTGCATTTAGACATATGGTTCTGTTAACATTACAGTCTCTCACGCGGTATGACGTCATAGATGAGCATTACGAATTTACGACCTGCCTCTGGTATTCGGTGACTATTTTTGTCTTTATTTTCACCTGAAAATAAAGGCAAATATCAGCTCATGATTAAGCATAATAGATATTCATTGTCTGTTATATTTAAGAATATATATATATATATATATATATATATATATATAGGTGTATCTATATATAGGTGTCATATATGAATATGTATGTAGGTGTCATATATGAATATGAATATGTCTGCTCTATCACTGATATTGAGCGCTTTTATATAAGTACCACGCATATATAATATGTAAATAATATAATATACATAACAAATTGCATACATATATATATATATATATATATATATATAGAGAGAGAGAGAGAGAGAGAGAGAGAGAGAGATTTATAATTATATACATACACTTTTCACACATATATACATATATATATATATATATATATATAGTTTTCTTCTGTTTGTTGTTTTAAATATATGCTGGGTTATCTTGTAAAATAACCGACACAGATAATTGAGGGACTACTGTAGAAATACATTTCATTTATTAATTAAACGACCTAAAGTGAAGTTAGACCGTCCCAGGCAACTATCGATGTGTGTGTAAATTGCGGCCATTTTTCTGTTGACAAACGAGCAGGATTCTCATTGTAGAACAGCGCATAAAGAACATTATGGAAGCACCTAATTGCCACAATACGACAAGAAATAGACACGTTTATGGTCTTTTCTTTTCCCTAACTGAACATTGATAGTTTTCCACAAGGGATTGAGATTTCCGTGTCTGTCTTTTCGCGTTGATCTTTCGCGTTAGGGTTAATTCTTTGCTTCTTAACGACTTGCGATTTGACATGAGGAGGTCGTAAATAATCGGAACTTTGTTCCTGAGTGAAGTAATTTTTTTGGTTGATTACCTTTGTGTTTTCGGTCTAAATTGGGCGAGGAAATAAATCTTCGATTCGGCCAATTACTATCTTGGCTGCTGGTTTTTACAGATTACATTCTACCGGAAAAGAGAAATATAGAGAAAAATAATATGTGGGGAGGCGAGAGAGAGAGAGAGAGAAAGAAAAACATAGACAGAGACTGACAGAGAAAGAGAGATGAGAAAAAGAGCAACTTTACCGAAGTTCACCAAAGATGGCATCAGACTATCAAAGAATGCAATGCTTGATTTAAATTCTGGGACATTGCTCCAATGCCAATGTATCCAGGAACAACTGATCTGAAAATTGGGAGTTTTGAGAAGCGAGAAACCACCTCTTAATTGCTGTTGTTCCCAGATCCAGCCTGCCTCGGAGTGGTAATAACTGTTGGGGTAACAGCTATAGATAAATAGTAAACCCCAAAATAAAAATAAAATATTGTGAAAGTATAAAAATATAGTTTTAGAGCAAAAATACCAGCAATACATATTTATAATAACTGTACCCTGTTATTTTTTTTCTCACTTTAACCCCCTGTGCACCAATGGCGGTCTTGCCTTACTTGGGGTGAAATGATTATGATATATATATATATATATATATATATATATATATATATATATATAAGAAGTAGTACAAACTATTGTGCTGGCAGCCCGGTCCACTGTTTGCAGTGATTTACTTTATTTACTTAGTAGAGCATTATATCTATGTAAATCTATTTAATCTATTAAACTTATTTATAAATGGAACTTAGTCTGTGTGTGTGTCTGTGTGTGTCTGTGTGTGTTCGTTAACTATAGACTTCGAAACGGCTGAATCTATTTTCTTGAAAATTTACACACTTATACTATAAGCGTCTGCGTGTGTTCTTAGAGAGGTTTTGTGTCGATGTACCCCCGATAAATATCGAAAATCGATAATCGAAAAAATCGGGATATAGAAGGAGTAGTCCGATCTTAATCAAATTTGATACACTCATAGACAAAGACATAAGAAACTATATTAAGAAGTTTCAAAGTTCCAGTTCTTAAAATAGTGCAGAAAATCGATAAAATATATATATATATATATAAAGCAAGATGTTTGTGTGTGTGTTTCTGTTTATCTGCCTGTATGTCTGTATTTTTTCAGCCCTTTTATTTTAGTTTTTGCTTCGGGTTTGGCTCTAAGTAGGTATAATTGTAGTTCTTAGTCTCAGCCATGATACCATTTACTCAGAGGACTTCTTTAGCCTTCAAAATTCAGTTTACGACGAAAAAAACTTATTTGATATCTATACCGGAAATCAAAATTTGACTTACAACCATTCATTTTTCTTTCAGTCTACGGTTTCGCTTTAACTGGAAACAACTATTGCTTTTTAGTCTTTCGTGCCAACGTCCAAAGAGTCTGAGCTCCAGGACCATGGATTAATTTTAAAGCTTTCATTACACCCGAGCAACGCCGAGCTATACTGCTAGTATGGTAATATTTTTATTATAATATGATAATAAAATCAGTTTACTCTAACACAAGAGCCGTTGTGTTTTGATACTATCTTATTAGCACCTCGTCAAGCGGTGAATTTATTTTTTCTGTTTGGAATCATTATAGATAAAAGCTTCCACAATTTTTACTAAATTCAGACAATTGAGGGTGGGGTAGTTTTATGAAGCTTTGTCTTAGTGAATTAATAGAAAATTAAGTCATCATGTATAGGAAAAATTTGATTGTAAGATTAAAGGGGGCTATAGACTTAAATTGACTTAAGACCCAGACGTTTTCCATGCCAGTGATGAAATAAATAGATACATATACAGCATTACGCAAGTCTGAAATGTTATCGCGAGTCGACGTGAAACGATTATAGGATTTTCTTTAAGTTTTATTCTCTTAAAGCAGTGAACATAAGACAAAGACGAGAAGGGTTTTTTTAAATACACTGCACGTCAAACATATGTAGTTGACTTAGTGGGTGATCTGTACGTTAAGTCGTATCAAATGAATTATCAGAAAATGGGAAAATCAATAAATATATGCTAGGGGATAGATAATAAATGTTTAGTTATGTTATATTAGGAAAAATAACTGTACTTTAGGGTATATTTTTGACGATGATGATAAATGGAAGTAAGCTCGTAACATCTTTTGAGTAAGTTTAGTTTTGATAATTTGATAAATTGTAGTTTTTCTTGTAAACAGAGAAAACATGGTTCATTTAAAGATTTACAAGTTCAGTTTTTTTTTAATATTTTCATTTTAAGGTAAGGGCTTTATTGGCATCTTTTAATTGCCAGTATTAAGTAGAAAGTGAAGTGCTATTGCAGTAAGTTTTATTTTTAAAAGATAAGGTATGAAAAAATGGCGGTTTTTAAAAGTATTCTTGCTACAACCGATATAATACTTTACTACTGTGGCATTTTCTATGGTGGAAATAGAGCATAGGTAGACTATAGAGTCAGTTAGACAATTATTTGCTAATGGACACTCAATAGGTTTTAAGCAAGTGCAATTATTGTTATTGTGATTGTTTGTTTTATTAGGATGTTGTTGATTTGTTTAGGCTATTATATCTGTTTAAAATTCTATTCTTATGCTTTTGATGATCTTCTCAAAATTATCATTACAGTTATAGCTTAATTTTAGTGTATTTCTGTTAAAAATATTACTAAGTGTGTTATTTATATATGCTATTACAGGATATATATATATATATATATATATATATATATATATATATATATATAGTTAAATAAAATAAAGCCAAGAGAAAAATATATATACACTGCACATCAAACATATGTAGTTCACTTAGTGGGTGATCTATACGTTAAGCAGTAATAAATGAACTATCATAAAATGGGCGAATCAATCAATATATGCTAGGGGATAGATAATAAATGTCTAGTTATGTTATATTAGGAAAAATAACTATTTTTAGGGTATATTTTAGACGATGAGGACAAATGGAAGCAAGTTCGATAAGTTTATTGAGTAAGTTTAATTTGGGGAATTTGATAATTTGTAACAGCGGCTCTTGTGTGGCAATAAACTATGTTTTTTATTATAATCTTATGATAAAAATATTTCCATATATATATATATATATATATATATATATATATATAACTTTTGCCGCCGATGGGTATTGACGTTAATGTCCACTTATATATTCTACCCGAGTTTTTTGCCCAAAATCACAAGCTCGGAGTTCCCACATTAAATAATCGACCTTGAGTCACATCTGGCCTCATTGGGGATGTTTCTGGTAAATACCCAGACTAGAGCCCCTCTCCCCTCGTGCCAATTTTTATGGCTTCTGTTGAGGCTCGAAAGGTAAAGATAGATACTATCTAGGTATCTATATATCCTTCCCTTTCCAGCCTCGACAGAGTCCAAAAGCGCCTCCACTTCCTGGTGGTTGATGGAGTATTTTCAAAGCTACAACCCACTGGCGAAATCTCGTAAGACTCTGGCTGATGTTTTCTTATTCCAATGAAATTAGTTTCACCAGTTCAAACCTTCACAGTTTCGGACCGTCGTGCCATGCACACAGTATAAAACACCTTATCTATCTATCTATCTATCTATCTATCTATCTATCTATCTATCTATCTATCTATCTATCTATTTATCTATCTATCTATCTATTTCAGCTTAAATATTATCTATCTATCTATCTATCTATCTATCTATTTCAGCTTAAATATTATCTATCTATCTATCTATCTATCTATCTATCTATCATCTATTTCATCTTAAATATTATCTATCTATCTATCTATCTATCTATCTATCTATCTAGCTTAAATATTATCTATCTATCTATCTATCTATCTATCTATCTATCTATCTAGCTTAAATATTATCTATCTATCTATCTATCTATCTATCTATCTATCTATCTATCTATCTATATATATATATATATATATATATATATATATATATAGATATAGATATTGCCGCTATCCAGCCCCTCTTACTTCACAGTACAGTCATACACATATCCTGTGGGGGTCTTGCGACCCCACAGAATATGATAGAATGGCGCTCATTTCAGTGATGTGAATACGTCTTGTCTATACAACGTAGATCTGTCTAGCGTATTCGCCCACAGCACACATGCGTATAGTATAGTGTAGGCTTTTATAATTTAGAACGCTCGCTTGACTTTGGTGTTTGTGAAGGCAATAATCAACAGTGCTATTTTCCTTCAAAGCAATGTCAAGAACCGTAAAAAGTGTAAATTATTTTTCTGTGCTGTGTTCATTCAGGACGTAAGTGATTAGAAACAAAGAAAAAGATGCTGGACTGTTATATAATATTGGTGCTTGTATACGGCAGTGAATGTTGAACAGTCTCCTCCAGAATAGAGAAGGGGCAGAAATGTGGTTCTACCGAAGGATGATGAGTATACAATAAACAGAGAATGTTAGTAACGGGGAAGTTTTAAAGAAAATGGAAACTAAAAGAATGTTTATGCATAGAATCAGAAAAAGACAGTCGACATCTCTAAGAAACATGATGAAAAAAGAAAACTTGTAGAGTTCGACACTCATGAGACCTACTGAAGACAGGAGAAACACAAGGAGGTACTTAATAATTTCCAATATCTGGTCGAGTGCTCCTGCCATTCATCTTGAGGTTCTCGACAAAATCAAAAGAAAGATCTGCAACGTAACCCAACCTGGTCAGCAGATTATGTCTGTCCGCCGCGACAGTTTTCTTACTGGTGCGGGAGTATATTGTAGGGTCATCTGCGTAGATGCCTACTTGGGACTTGATCTCATCTGGGAGGTCGTTGATGAAAATAAGGAAGAGGATAGAGGCCCAGGATAGAGCCCTGTGGGACACCAGCATTCGTGATGTAGGACGAAGAGGCACGCCCATTCAAAACGACCTTTATTTTTCGGTTATTTAAGAAAGATTGGATTAGGTCAAGCAGGCGACCGGTAATACCGTAACCCCGTAGTTTGCATGGGAGCCAAGATTGCCAAACCCTGTCGAATGCCTTGGAGATGTCCAGAGCAACCGCGCGAGCCTCGTCAGACTCATCAGGGGCCTGTAGCATGTACTCCGTTACGGTTGTTAGCAGGTCGGCCGTGGACCTGGCAAAGCGGAATCCATATTGCCTGTCAGAGACAAGTAAGGGTGTTAGTAATCAGCAATAAAAGTGTAAGTCAAAACGGTATAGTTACGCTGCATCTAGACTGTCACACGACTGTGTCACAGCTCATCTTCGGAAGTCACGCAAGTTGCCATCTTCTACCTACCTGATCTCCAACCATCTCCTCAAATCCCATCAACCTCTTATCCTTCTTTGGCATCCCCTGTACACTATTTTCTCTCTCTTTCTCTTTCTCTCTCTCTCTCTCTCTCTCTGTGTGTGTGTGTGTGTGTGTGTGTGACTTCCTTTGCACCGGTGGTAGTCCTGCCTTACTTGGGGTGAAACTACGTTTACGGACAAATACCCTTGATAAAGGTATTAATCTGTCTCTTCCCTCCAGCTGTGGGTGAAACAACAGAATAGTAATTAGAGAACCTAGTTCAAATTCCATGTGCGCTGTGGTGCAATGGATACCGGATCGGAACAAGAAATCGGAGAACCGAGTTCAAATTTCTGTTTGATTCGTTGCATTCACTTACGCGCAAATACCCTTGATAAAATATTAATCCGTCTCTTCTCTCCAGCTATGTGTCAAATAACAGAACAGATTGGATTCTATAGCCAGTAATGAAAGTAATGGCAACCGACTGCAGAAAAACCTTCTGCCCAGTCAGTCATGTCTTTTTCAAGACATGATTGCCCAAGAGTATATTACGTATGGTACTTAACTGACTGAACTAATTTATTTGATCCACACGCCATTGAGATCTACAGCTTAAATCTAGACAGGCTTGTGATCTGTAAACAAAATTTTATTATAAATATGCAGTTTTGGTTAGAAGAGTGAGTTACGAGTAAAATGAAGTTTCAGACGGTAATCTTCAAAGAAGGCGGCTTTAATTGAAACCCGAAGTCATATAACCTCCAAGTAATCTGACCTCTACATATCTCTTTGAATGTTTCTAAAATGTAAATGCCACTACTCTTTTACTACTATTATGGTAGGTAGGCGGTAATCTTCAAAGAAGACGGCTTTAACCGAAGTTTGAACTTGTCAAAGAGAGGGGACATTCCCCATAGTTCTAAGCTTACGTTTTCGAAACTTTGGTCATTATTTATCAGAAACTATACCAGAAATATTCACGTAGATCTCATACTATACCAGTACCAAGAGCTACAATTAGAGGATGTTGTAGAGGGCCATGATCGTTCACGTCCTGAAGGGACAGAGTACACAGAAAAAGATTTAAAACAATGTAAGTCAATAAATACGCTGTTACATGCGGGTATAAATCTGGTTGAAATTATAAAAGGAAACTCTATAATTTATCGTTGTTTTTGTTATCTTGTGTGGGGGTAGCAACTAGAGGTAGAGTTGTGCTCAAGATACTGTTGGTGCCATTTTATTTTTATAACGGTGATTTGGTAAAACGTATTTATAACCATGCTTCTGTGCGGGTGGGAGACCGTTATTGCCGGTATACGTGTGTGGGGGTGGCTTTTCTGCGTGCATTCCTTTATGGTTGGCTTATCAGAAAGTTACTTCTAATAGTTGTTACCACAATTCTCTCCCGCTGAAAACAGCCACCACCTCCCCCGTTGCCTTCAATCTTGTTATCGGATCGCTCAAATTTGAAGCATGGATTTACTCGTGTCAATAGCTTTGATAGTAGTAATAGTGTCGGTAATTCAGTGCTGATATGTACATCCGTAATCAGTTGATTCAGCCAACCCATCATCCACACTCCTGCCAGAGATCAATAAAGCTTCGATGTTCGATGAGGCAAACGAAATTGGAAAACGGTAGCAGCAAAGACCCCAAATAGAAGTTTATTCAATACGTTTAATATCGGAGATCAAAGATTAGCTGATAGTGTGACTTTATCAGCCAGGGCTGTTTTGCTTAGATCGCCCGATGGCGACCCTGACTCGTAAAGACATTGTGGCAATATTATAAATATATCAGCTTAGAGATGAGCTCCCTTTAAGCTACTGTTCTGTCCAAGTATTCAATTCCCCTACACTTGACACCTCGGCTTATCCAGATAATGATACCCTCGGTTGATGGTCATTCTCAGTTTCATTTTGATTGACTCGTTTATGGACGGATCAAGTAATCTAAATCGTTGATCTATTGAGCTGGTTTGGAAACGTGAAAGAGGAACGCAACGGATAGTTATCTGGCTCAAGGCGAGACTTGAACGTCACTAACTTATATAAGATTTGGAATTTAAAAATGCCGCATTCTAAGGTCGAATGAATAAGTAAAATCAAGTAGAAAAGAAGGAAAGGTTTAAAACTCGGAATTTACACCAAATTCATGAGTGCTCCAAAATTTTATCTTCTTTTACGTCTATTCAGAACCTCCACGATCATGGCTCTCCACGATCATGGCTCTCCACAAGACATTTTTTTTTCATTTATTTCATCTTTTCTACTTCTTCCTGCCATCTACATACCTGGTGCTAAACTCCTGGAGAGGGAGCATGATGTAAGGATCGATCGCTATCTTCCTATTTAATTCTCCTCTTTTTCAAATCTCTTTTGAAACTTTTACAATCTTTTATGAATTCTCAAACAGTAGTAATTAACGGATGAAAATTCGAATGGCGAACGAACGGAGGAGGCGTAAATAATGAAGAGTGTTTGAAATGTTGGGTGTGCTAAGCAGAAGGGTAAGGGCTGGAGGCTGGAAGAAAGGGTAATCTCAGCAGTCATTTTTAGACAAGAGCTCAAAGAAGTGAAAAAAAGAGAGAGATTAAAATAAAATCTGGGGTCAATAGTAGCAAATAGCGAGAGGATAAAAGACAGTAGAGAAAAAAGTGAAGAAATATTTAATTAAGACACTCGGCTGACATGAAAGTTGAAAGACCATATTGAATCGATCAGCTGTTCAGAAAGCCGGTTCACTGTCGAGTTAGACAATTTTTCTCCCTAAAATCTATCTTATATATATACTAGCAGTATAGCCCGGTGTTTCTCGGGTGTAATGAAAGCTTTAATACTAATCCATGGTCCTGGAGCTCAGACTCTGTGGACGTTGGCACAAAAGACTAAAAAGCAATAGTTGTTTCCAGTTAAAGCGAAACCTTCGACTGAAAGAAAAATGAATGAATGTAAGTCAAATTTTGATTTCCTGGTATCGATATCAAATAAGTTTTTTCGTCGTAAATTGAATTTTGAAGGCTAAATAAATCCTTTGAGTAAATGACATCATTGCTGAGACTAAGAACTACAATTATACCTACTTAGAGCTAAACCCGAAGCTGAATCTAAAAAAAAAAACTGAAAAAACAAACATACAGGCAGATAAACAGACACACACACACAAACATCTTGCTTTTATATATAGATATATATTATCGATTTTCTGCACTATTGTAAGAACTGCAACCGTGAAACTTCTGAATATCGTTTTTTATGTCTTTGTCTATCAGTCTATCAAATTTTATTAAAATCGGACCTCTCCTTCTATAACCCGATTTTTTCGAGTATCGATTTTCGATATTAATCGGGGGTACGTCGACATAAAACCTACCTAAGAACACTCGCAGACTCTTATAGTACAACTGTGTAAATTTTCAAGACAATCGGTTCAGCCGTTTCGGAGTCTATAGGTAACAGACACACACACAGAGACACACATACAGACAAAGTTCCATTTATAAATAAGTTTAGATATAATTATACTATTGGTTCATGCTTAGAATATTGCTGTGACATATGTTCTGGTGCTCTTGTTATATTTTCTGAGATTCTCGATAGAATCCAAAGACGACTCCGAAATATTATTGGTCTTGACCTGTTGTCAGCTTCAGTTACATACCCACCGCCGTAAAGTAGCTTCCCTATTCTATAAATACATTTATAAAAATTGTTCAGATTAGATTTTCACTATGACACCTAGACTTTATTAATTAAAGCGCTGTGTTGTGGTGCTGTGGGTATCGGCTTGGAACGAAAAATTGGAGAGCCGAGTTCGAATTATTGTTGAATTTGTTGCATTCGTTTACGCGCAAATACCCTTAAGAAAAGTATTAATCCGTCTTTTCCCCTCCAGCTATGTGTTAAATAGAACATATTGGGTTCTATAGCTTTTGTTCGCAAACCGTCTACCACAGAAAATAATGGCAGCCTCCTGCGGGAAAAATCATATGCCAACTTACTTATGTCTTTTTCTAGAAATGATCGCCCAAGCGTTTATTTCTAGAAATGATCGCCCAAGCGTTTATTTCTAGAAATGATCGCCCAAGCGTTTATTTCTAGAAATGATCGCCCAAGCGTTTATTGCGTATGACACTTAACTGATTTATTTGATTTGAAACAAGGCCTTATCAGTTGAATTGGCTAAATACAACAGTAAGTTCTATACTAATAGTATCTTTTTTTTTCACTTGTGTAAGGCCATTCCTGCTACATGCTTCCAGTTCACTTTGAGTCTCCAAAATTTAAATACAAAGTAAATCACTATGTTTCTGTCTTTCTGATTACACTTCTATTGTTATCGCTCCTTCGTAATATACTATACTTTCTAATTCTTTCACATCCAGTAAAACCTTTGTGTCTTCTTGGCTTTGCTGCCTTACTTTGGTTAAATCCGATTAAAAAAAATCTATTTACACAAGCAAGTTAGAATAGTTACTTCCCGTTTCACTTTGGCCCTCTTGCCTTCTATACGAGTCTCAAATTCTCCAAGCCCTCTTTCCTCATTATATTTCTCAAAAGTCTTTTTTTATTCTAAATATATTAAATTAAATACAAAACTAAAATAAATATGTAAAATATTAGAACTAGATTTTAATCAGTAATTTCTAAAATTACTATTGAACACAAAGATTCGGTTTGTGTGATTTTCGGCCTTCCACGATATGATGCAGAGTTTAAGATTTAGTATTACAATTAAAATACTATTTATTTGGAATGTTATCATCATTTTTGTTGTTTTGATGAATACGTTTCTACCAGTGTGCTTTTCTCTGTATTTCATAACTATTAGGAGATTTAATATTGCGATTTCAAATATTACATAGAGGACTGTCCTCATTTTTATTGCTTTTGATTATTATTTTTGTCTTAGTACGTTTCGACAAATATGCTATCCGGCGTCCCTCAGTATTTTCTAAAGATCGGAGATTTAATATTGTGATAACAAGGATTATTTAAACTACAATCTTTAACTTTGTTGTTTTGATCATTATTGTTTACCTGTGTGTTTCCGAGGAACGATAGTAGATTTATTTTGATATCGAATGACGCCAAATCTCTTCAATAAATCAATATTCATCTCAATATTTTCATTGCAAACATCTTGAGAAGTACATATCTTAGATTTTTTACAATTTCTATATTGTCCCTATACAATTAATATATATGATCAAACACCAGTCGTTTGCACAGTTTTAGTAGATTACTCCTCCACCTTTTCATGTTTAATTTTAAATTTTTTACTGAACAATCGTTTTGTCACGGATAGCGTTTTGGAATGAGAAATCGAAGAGCCGAGTTTAAATTCTAATCAGGTTCATTACATTTACTTATACAGTTGATATATATATATATATATAATAACTAAATAGACTCTGTAAGTATGTAGGCCGTAAATTTATACTAAAATAAACCTCCAAAAAAACCATTAACAAACAGAACCTAAATCCGTTACAATCCGGTGCACTAAGACGTCGGATAAATGGGGAGAAAAAAAAGAAACCCGCGGAACAAGAACAAAACATTCAATACTCCGCAGTAAAGAAAAAACCCCAAACGGAACTAAACACAAGAAAAATGCTCGATACAAAGTACAAAAGAAAATATACAAAAGTAGAGCAAAGACACAAAAATCTAGAGTGAGCCAAAACCTACCGCGGTTTCACACTACGGATCGTAGTGTGAAACCGCGGTAGGTTTTGGCTCACTCTAGATTTTTGTATATATATATATATATATATATATATATATATATATATATATTCTAAACATATGCTGTTAAATATAAGAGACAATGAATGTCTTTTATGTTTAATCATAAGCCGTTCTAAACATCGTATTTTGGCTTTAATTTCAGGTGAAAATAAAGACAAAAATTTTCCAACATTTTGATATATTTTTAATAAGTTTGTTCTAAGATTTCGGATCATATGAGCCATCTTCAGAATGGTTACAGGGACGTTACCATAAAAACACCCACAACCAAAGATTATTTTATCTTGTGTTGACATAAAACTTTGCTTAGCAACAATTACAGTTACCAAATAGCAAACCATAGAACCAAATTAATAAAAAAAATATCCAAATGTTGGAGAATTTTTGTCTTTGTTTTCACCTGAAATTAAATCCAAAATACGATGTTTAGAACGGCTCATGATCAAACATAGTAGACATTCATTGTCTCTTATATTTAAGAGTATATATTTAGAAAATTATTTGCTACCTTGATACACTAAATACATCTCTCTCTCTCTCTATCTCTCTCTCTCT